>BSBN01000734.1:1780000-2380000 GCA_027924645.1 Cunninghamia lanceolata | reverse complement strand
AAAAATTTCAAGGTATATCAGATGGATGTGAAATCTACCTTCTTGAATGGTGAGCTCGAAGAAGAGGTCTACATAGAGCAACCAAATAGGTTCTAGTTATTAGACAAACCAAACATGGTATGCAAGTTGAAGAAGGCTTTGTATGGACTAAAGAAAGATCCCAAAGCTTGGTATGCAAGACTAGATAAGTATCTGTTGTAGTAGGGTTTTAGTAAAGGATCCACATATAGTAATTTGTATATCAAGGCAAGAAAAGATCAAATTTTGATTATTGAAGTCTATGTGGATGATATCATATTTGGTGAAAATGAAGAAATGTGCAATAATTTTGCAAATAAAATGCAAAAGGAATTTGAGATCTATCTATGTGTGGTGAGATGAATTTCTTTGTGGGACTGCAAATCAATTAGACTGATAAAGGCATTTTCATATCTCAATCAAAGTATGTCAAGGAATTGTTAAAGAAGTTTGGAATGGATGACTCTAAACTGATATGTACTCCTATGGTCATTGGCTATAAATTGAGCAAGAATGATGAATATCCTAAGACTGATCAAAGAAAGTATAGATCAATGACTGGAGGACTACTTTACCTGACTGCTACCTGACCAAATATCATGCATGTAGTATGCCTTGTGGCTAGATTTCAATCAAATCCTAGAAAATCAAATGCGGTGGCAGTAAAGAGGATATTCAGGTATTTGAAGGGCACTCTAGATCATGGTTTGTGGTATCCTAAGAGTAATGACTTTTCCCTAAGTACCTATATAGATGCAGATTGGGGTGGATGTGCTGATGATAGGAAAAGCACAAGTGGAGGTGCATTCTTCCTTGGAGATAGGGCAGTCTCATGACATAGAAAGAAACAAGAATCATTCTTCTTGTCTACTACAGAAGTAGAATATATTGCTGGAGTATCATGCTGCACTCAGGTGCTATGGATGAAACAAGCCTTGAAGGATATCAACTTAGTTGAGTATGATGAGCCAATTCCTATTCTTTATGATAACACAAGTGCCATAAATATATCAAAGAATCTAGTGATGCATTCAAAGACAAAGTACATTTCAATTAAGTATCACTTTTTGAGATAGAAAGTTGCAGAGAATGAGGTGAATCTTGAGTATGTGCCTACAAAAGATCAAGTTGCTGATATATTCACTAAGGCTCTTCCAAAAGACACATTTGAGTATCTTCGAGAAAAACTAGGGGTTATTGCTCCTCCTTCATTAAACTAGATGAATAAGAAGATGCATTAGTCCAGTGTGTTTCAAGGTACATTTTGCCTTTTGAACTAATGTTGGTCGCTACCTCTCAAGGGGAGAAGGTAGTGGTTTGAAATGATTGTTGCATTCAGGGAGATCAAAGAATGATTTTAGACTGATCAGAGCACTAGTGTGCAAGTATGTGTAGTAGAAGAGATGTAATGCCCTTTGCCATAGATGTCAAAGGGGGAGAGAAAGATCATGTGAAAAACTTAGGGGGACAAAGAGTTGAGATGTGTAAAATTAGATGAGTCCTAATGCAGAATTATGTCTTAATGGAGGAACATGTTTTTCACATCATATGTTGCCATCAATGACAAAGGGGGAGATTGTTGCAAGTATTTGCTAACTAGTGTTGTCATTGATGTCTAAATATTTTTCTTGTCATTGGTGCCAACAATATCTTCTGATATTGTTTTTTGTTGATTGATTGAGTTGTCATGTTAAGAACACTGTCTAAGTATTTTTCTCTAGATTTTCTCTATGTTAAAGACCAGACTATGAGATTTGGATATATTTTAGAGAAGTGTTTGAAGATACTAAATCCAGAATTTGGTGGTTTGGATCGCTATGCAAAAAAGTTCTATTCACTAGTTTGAAGACAGTGCCTAGCAAGGTTTGCATAGTGATAGGGAGATAGTATTTTTCTCTGCATTTCTCCATAGTTTTGATTTAGGTCTTTCAGTTCTGTACTTAAGTTTACAAGGTCCTAAGCTATCTTTGTTCCAAAGGATTTGTGACTTGGTACTCTGAAAAGCAAGTTATTGATTAGCAAAGTTTGACAATTTCTATTGAGAAGCAGTCTGTGATATATCCTCAAGTGATATTTGTTGTCTTCAAGTGAGATCTGTTGTATTTGGATTTGTCAGTTCCCAAGTGATTTTATGTTGTTCATGGATGTTTCTAGAATGTACTAAAGGCATGTGCTTTATCCACAAGCTATAATGAAGTTCTTGAAGGAATGTATCTAAGTGTTTTTGATGTCTGCATTAGTTCTGGCCGACCTGATTATTCACACCTGTAGTGTGTAAAGATGTATTTGGATCTGAGCTAAGCCATGAAGTGTTTCTTCTTCATATTCATTTGCCCCACAAGTTTGTCTAGGTCTATTCCTAATTTAAAGTTATGTATGTATGCCGACCTTAGAGATAGTTCCAATGGTTTTAAAATGTAATGCTGACCTTGATGTACATTTCAAGGTTGATGATAGGTGTAAATGTATGTAATGAATTTGTGAGTGATGTGTGATTGTGTGAAGATGTGAAGATAAAGTGTGAGTTGTAAAAGAAGAGCAGAGCAGAGGAGATATTGCGCTTTAATGGAACTGAACTCATGCATGGTTTAGATGCTACTATATTAGTTCATCCTAGTAGTGATCCAATCCTAGTAGTGAGCTAAACCTCAGCAGTGAGACAACCCTCGGTAGTGAGCCAAACCTAGCAGTGAGCCAAGCCTTTTGTAGTGAGCCGTTCATTTTGGTTGTGAGCCCTTTGGCAGTGAGCCTCTTTTGATATTCAATATTTTTACTATGTTATTTTGTGAGTTAACACTCACCATGGCTTTTCTCTTTTAGGGTTTTTCATGTAAAATTCTAGTGTTCATGTGTGTATGGTGTTGATGTGTTCATGTTTAATGTTCATAATAGAATAAGGAGTTAAATTAAGTGAATGTGAAAATGATATTGTGTAAGGAAGTTAATGTTTTTGATACAATTGATTCACCCCCCCTCTTAGTTGTCTTGTGCCTTTCAATAGGTTTGTGGTTAATCACAATAAAATTTCAACTCTTGACAACTTAAGGAGAAGAGGGTTTCAATTGCCTAACAGATGCCAATTATGTTGTGCTGCTGAAGAAACTATTAATCACTTGCTGTTACATTGCAATTTTACTAGGGCTATATGGGAATTAACTTTTCTCAAATTTGAAGTTCATTGGATAATGAATGAAGGGTTTTCTTCTTTTGTGCTAGGTTGGTTTAGGTTCTCTCCTTTCAATCATGTAGTTATAAAGGAACTTTGGTATCAAACTCCTTTACATATTGTGTGGGGGGTTTGGAAGGAGCACAATAATAGAATTTTCTAAGACACTTCTTCCTCTATACAACAAATTTTTCAATCTATCAGTTGTGCAATTCAATAGAATATTAATGAGTCCCAAGTTGGAAATCCTAAAAGTATCCCTTCAGCTTTAGAAATGAAAATTTTTAAGAACTAGGGTATTTCCCATGATCTCAATAAAGTCGACTGACAAAAGGATTATATAACAAAACACACAAGATGGAGATGTCCACCACCAGGGTGGGTTAAACTAAATTTTAATAGGTGTTCCAAAGGGAACCCTGGACCATCTGTGGTGGGAGGAATAATAAGGGATAATAAGGTATGCATAGTTGAATGCTATGCTAAGAGGATTGGATGGGCTGTGAATAATTTTGTTGAAGCTTATGCCTTATGGTGGGGTATCAAAAGGATCAAACATTATAATTTCTAGAATGTTGAAATAGAGGGAGATTCCAAGGTTATTTTAGACCTTGTTAAAAGCACTACTAATCTCATTGGAAATTAAAAGATTTTATCAAAGACATAAGGGACTCCCTAAGGAATTTTCTTTTTGAAAATACAACATATATTCCATAAAGGAAACATGGGTGTTGATAGAGTTGCTAATCATGGGTTACAATTTGAAGATTGGGGGTACTTTTTGCATGCCACTCATCTTCCTAGGGATGTTGGGGAAATAATTTATAATGAAGCAAGGTAAACATAAGTCTTTGTGTTTAAACATGATCACTTTGATCATGTTTAATATATTTGGTATTATGGATCTCCAAATGTTTAGCAATAATGAAAGAGGGCTAAATAAGGTAATTACTAATGATTAGCTTCTCTATTTCTCTTGTGTGAAATGGATGATTCAAGTGTGGTTAATTAATGAATCTAATACTAGAGGTATTGGTAAGGAGCTACTCATCATTAATGTTAGCTTAAACTTGTGTGTTGTAAACTATTTGGGAATGAATTTTGTTCTCACATTTTACATTGCATATTGCTTAATTCTTCTGCAACTGAGAGTATTAAAGGTCATCTTTTGAGGGTAGAGCCTATCTCTTATGTTTCTTTAGAGAAGAATGCTAACATATGGGGTATTTTTGAAGCTAGTGGTATTGCTTCCTATATCCAATCTATGAGAGGGTATGATGTGATAGTCACTGATCAATTTCTAAACTCCTGGAAAAGTAGACAGGTTAAAGTTAAAGGCCTTCAATTTATGTTGTCTGAGGACCTAGGAAAGGATGATAGGAAAGTTCATAGGAATAACAAGGGGGGTTATAAGAGAATGAAGTTGCTGGCACCATGGGGTCTTGTTAGCTTCCATTTGATGAAATATTTTATGCTGGAAGGAAGGTATGAGACTATTCATGGGTATCATTTCCCTCTCCTTGATCATCTACACCATGGAAATTTTATAAGCTTTCTTTTTTTCTTGCTTTATGCTTTTGAGATTCTAGCATAAAAAAAATCTCAACCCTCCACTATTTTAAGGTTTGATATTTGTGTTGTATCAATTTAATGTCTTTCTAAATCCTAAAATTATTAGGAATGTTGGGTCTCTTCCCATTTCTATGGAGAATGTTGATTGTAACCCTAGCTCTTCAAGGAAAAATTTGGGCAAGGGCAGTGTTGGAAAAAAATCCAGGGAGGGGTAAGTCACATACTACTTCTGATAAAAGAGATACTACTGTCAGTGTTGCAAATATGTGCCTAATCGATGTTGTAATTGATGTCAACATATCCTCGTTATCATTAGTGTGAACTATATCTTATTCTATCACTTGTTTAGAAGACTTGTATGTTGAGGATATTGAGAAAATTAGCCTCTCTAGAAGAAACAAGTGAGTTACATATCTCTCTGTTAGAGACAATGAAGACAGTGTAGTTTAGTGAAGTAGATTGCTCTGTATTCCTAGTGAGATGAAGATCAAAGTCTATGGATTAAATGGTTTGTAGAGGATTGCCTGAAGTTGCTCCAGCTAAGATTTGAGAGGTCCATATGAAGTACTTGTGAAATTATGGCCATTTGAGTAGAAACAAGTTTTGCAGTTATTGAGAGGTGATAGAGTGGCAAGAATTTGGTCCAGATTGCTTCACACTGGGATATTATGGTCTACGGATCTAGAGGTATGTTTGGGATGTTGGTGTGTATCCTCAACTCAAGTGGTTCAGGGTTTGGAGGTCTACAATCAATCCTTCTAGTGTGGCAGTCATGATAATTGGTGTTCTTGAGTTTCTAGATAAAGGTGCAAGTGTTTGTGGTGATTTGAGGTGATGAGGTTGTTCTGGTTGATTTTGTTGTGCTTGTGGTGGTCTCTCGATCATGTGCCTATTATGTTGGTGGTCTACATTGAAGATTGCGCTTGTGGTTGAAGATTTCTCCTTGAGTGTTGTTGTTCCTTCTAGTCTTGGCCAACCGGATGCTTGGTGCATGTTGCAAATGATCTAAGAAGAGTTCTAAAGAGCGTGGCATATTGTTCAAGTGAGATTTGAGTCCTAGTTATTGTTTTTCAATAGTGTAATGGTTCACATGTAGCATTTTAAGTCTTGTGATCGTAATTGCTTGTAATGCCTATCTTGGATAATGTTCCAGATAGATGATTTTAAGGCAAACTTTGATGTTCATTCCAAAGTTGATGTCATGTATAAATAAGTTTTGTGAAGTCATGGAAAGGTGTGCGGCAAGAAAAAATGTGGATGTAGTGAGGAAGTGAGTGGGGGCAGAGTAGAGGTGTTGTGCGCTTCAATGGAACTAAATCTTGCATGAAGAAGATGTTGTTTCTAAGTTCAACTTTTTAGTGTTAACATTGTGAATGTTCCTATAGGTAGTGAGCCTCCTTTGAGCACTGAGCTCTAGGCAGTGTGCCTGAAGGAAAGTGCCTTCCCATTTTTCTATTCTTTTAACAGAGAATAAATCTTGTGGGTTAACCCCCACCGTGGTTTTTCCCTTAATCGATTTTCCATGTAAAAATCCTGGTGTTATGTGTGTTGATTATATTTTTGCTCTTGTGTTGTTGATTCATGCTTTCATGGTTATATCATTAATCTATAAATAAGTGGTAAAGAAGATTAAATGTAGTAAAAGATAAAAGTTTTTTGAAAACTGATTCACCGCCCCTCTCAGTTGTCTGCCCTAATTTCAACAATTGGTATCAGAGCTAGGTTCCTCTAAAAGAAGCTTAACCACTTGAGGAGATCCAGGATGTCGACATACAAAAAGGACAGTCTGAGATTTGATGGAACAAATTACTCTCTTTGCAAGAATCACATGGAATGTCATTTACAATGCATGGGTGATCCTTATTGGTTGATAACTAAGAATGAGTATAAAACTCCATAGAATGGACCCTCAACTCCAAATGAAATCAAAGACGCTGAAAACAATATTGAGGCTAAAGAAGCATTGTTGAGCGCCCTGAATGATATACAAATGACAAATGTCTTGGAATTGAAAATCATTCATGAAATCTGGAAGAAGTTGGAAACTCTATATGAAGGTGATATATATGTCAAATGTGTTGAGATACAGAGCCTAAAGGGTAGATACAAATGTTTGAGGATGAGCAAAGATGAAAACATCACTTCTTATATGTAGAAGGTGAATGAACTTTTGAGCATTATCAGGAGTGCTGGTGGAATACTTGAAGAATTAGAGATTGTTGCCAAAGTACTCGGATCTTTGCTTGCTCCATACAAACATAAAGTTGTGGCTATTGAGGAGATGAGGACTATGACACCTATTACAAGGGATCAATTGGTTGGTAAGCTTTCAACATTTGAAATGAGTGAGTTTGGTGATTCTCTTCCTAAATTAGAATCTCTTTTTAAAGCCAATGTTTTTGGGAACTAAAGATTTGATCCAGGTGAAAGCAATTCAAGAAAACTAACCATATATGAGAAGGCAAGAAAGGAACTTGAAGAAGATGAATCAGATCTTGAAGAACTTGAAGCCCTTTTTTCAATAGATTACCAAGGGGATTCGGTAAGTATGAAGGAAAGATACCTTTCAAATGTTTTTCTTGCAATAAGATTGGTCATTTTGCTTCAAGATTTCCAGAGAGGGTTTCAAATCCAAACCATAACAGACCTAGGTTTCAGCAGAAATGCTACTATGTCCAAGAAGCTACTAAGGAAGGAGTTACAAATGATGAATCTGATAAGGGAAGTACCTCTGGAAATGAATGGGTGTTGATTGCTATCAAACAACAAGATCTAGTGCCTACTATGTCTGCTAGTTGTGTGAGTGTGGAAAGTGCTTTGGCTGCTCAGGTTGAAGAAAAGGATGAATGGGTGATTGACAATGGATGCTCTCATCATATGACAGGTGATAAGAGTAAGTTTGTAAGTATGGAAAGGTATGAAGGTGGAATTGTTAAGTTTGGAATTAACTGAAGGATGAGGATGTTGTAGATAAAATACTTAGAACTCTTCCCAAAGCTTATAGTCACAAGGTATCTACCATTGAAGAATTGTTTGATATAGGCAAAATTTCAAATGATCAATTGCTTGGTAAACTGACTACTTTTGAGATGAGAGAGTTTGGTACCACTGATGGCCCTGTGAAAATTAATGAAAGTAAAGGAAAGATGGTAAGAAAGAGTTACTATGCTAGAGATGATGATGGTGTAACTGATGATGAATTTAATTTTGATGATGGTAATAGCAGTGAATTCTTGTTTATCGCATTTAGAGAAGAGCCCATTTCTACTAATCTTGCAAGCTGTGTGAAGGAAGGAAGTCTAGGAGAGTTGTATGTATTTCATGCTAGAAAGGAAGATGAATGGATCATTGATAGTGGATGCTCAAATCACATGATAGGAGACAAGAGTAAGTTTATTAATTTTGAAAAGTATGATGGAGGGCTTGTTAGGTTTGGTGATAATGCAACTGGTAAGATTTGTGGAAAATGATCTGTTACTTTTGATGTCAAGCATAACACAAATGATGTTCTTTATGTCAAGGGCTTAAAGCATAATCTTCTAAGTGTTGGACAAATGTGTGACAAAGGGTATAATTTTGTGTTCAAGAACAATGGATTTAAGATAAAGAATAGCACTGGTACCTTAATTGCTGTTGGTAAGAAGACTCATGGTAATGTCTATCATTTGAAAGGTACTAAAAATTGTTGTTTTTTGGCTAAGGTAGATGAAAGTTGGCTATGGCATAGGAGAATGTGTCACATTAACTTCAATAATCTAGTGAGAATAAGCATTGTTCAAGTTGTAAGAGACCTACCTAAGATTGTGAATCTTGTCAATATTATATGCAAGGAATGTTAGTTTGGAAAAATGACAAAGACCACTTTCAAAAGAAAAGAACAATCCTCTACCGGTTTGCTAGAGTTGGTGCATACAGACTTGTGTCATCCTACAAGAACAAGAAGTCTACAAGGTGAAAGGTATTTCATGTTTCTTATTGATGATTTTTCAAGAATGATTTGGGTTACTTCACTTAAAGAAAAAGCAGAAGCTCTAGATAAGTTCAAGGCATTCAAAGCTATGGTTGAAAATAAATTAGATTTGAGAATGAAATGCTTAAGGTCTGACAGAGGTGGTCAGTTTACTTCAAGTGAGTTCAATACTTTTTGCGAAGATCATGGAATAAAGAGACATTTCTCTGCTCCCTGGACTCCTCAATAAAATGGAGTGGTTGAAAGGAAGAATAGAACTATTCAAGAAGCTTCCAGAGTAATGTTCAAGGAAGCAGACCTACCAGAACTATATTGGAAAGATGCAATACACACTGTTGTCTACATTCAGAATAGATTGCAAATCAAAGCAAAAGAAACAAAGACACCTTATGAGCTGTGGTATGGTAGAATTTCTACTGTCAAATACTTGAAAATTTTTGGAAGCAAATGTTACATTAGAAGAGATGAAGAATTAGGAAAGTTTGATGCTAGATGTGATACAGGCATATTCCTTGGGTACTCTACTAAGAGCAAGGCTTACCGGTGCTATAACAAAAGACCAAGAAAGATCATTGAAAGTACAAATGTGAACATAGATGAAGACATTCAACTAGATGGATATGAGTCAGATGGATCTGCTGATACAAAAAATGGTCGAAAAAGGCAAAGAAAAGGATGTTCAAACTGAAGTACAAGCTGCTCTAGAAGAAGAAGAAATTCAATTTGAAGCTCTGATAAGAATTCATAAAACTCCCAGGTATGTGCAAAGAGATCATTCTAAAGATCATATTATTGGTGAAAAAAGAAAAGGTGTGATGACAAGAAGCAGGATTGCAGAAGAACAAGTAAATCTCTATCTACTTTCAAAGGTGGAACCTAAAATAGTAAATGAAGCATGCAATTATTAGAATTGGGTTAAGACAATGGAAGAATAATTACTGTAGATTGAGAAGAACAAGACTTGGGAACTTGTCCATAGACATGCAAACAAGAATGTGATTGGAACAAAGTGGGTTTTTTGGAACAAACTGAATGAAGTTGGAGAAGTTGTGAGAAACAAGGAAAGACTTGTGTGTAAAGGCTAGTCACAAGTGGAAGGAATTGACTATGAAGAGACTTATGCTCCGGTGGCAAGAATGGAAGGTATCAGACTATTTTTGGCTTTTGGAGAAAATAAAAATTTCAAGGTATATGAGATGGATGTGAAATCTACCTTCTTGAACGGTGAGCTTGAAGAAGAGGTCTACATAGAGAAACCAAATAGGTTCCAGTTATTAGACAAACCAAACATGGTATGCAAGTTGAAGAAGGCTTTGTATGGACTAAAGAAAGATCCCAAAGCTTGGTATGCAAGACTAGATAAGTATCTGTTGTAGTAGGGTTTCATTAAAGGATCCATAGATAGTAATTTATATATCAAGGCAAGAAGAGATCAAATTTTGATTATTGAAGTTTATGTGGATGATATCATATTTGGTGGAAATGAAGAAATGTGCAAGAATTTTGCAAATGAAATGCAAAAGGAATTTGAGATCTATCTATGTGTGGTGAGATGAATTTCTTTGTGGGACTGCAAATCAATCAGACTAATAAAGCCATTTTCATATCTCAATCAAAGTATGTCAGGGAATTGTTTAAGAAGTTTGGAATGGAGGACTCTAAACTGATATGCACTCCTATGGTCATTAGCTGTAAATTGAGCAAGAATGATGAATCTCCTAAGATTGATCAAAGAAAGTATAGATCAATGATTGGAGGACTACTTTGCTTGATTGCTACCAAACCAAATATCATGCATGTAGTCTGTTTTGTGGCCAGATTTCAATCAAATCCTAGAAAATCAAATGTGATGGCAATAAAGAGGATATTCAAGTATTTGAAGGGCACTCTAGATCATGGTTTGTGGTATCCTAAGAATAACAACTTTTCCCTAAGTACCTATACAAATGCAGATTGGGTTGGATATGCTAATGATAGGAAAAGCACAAGTGGAAGTGCATTCTTCCTTGGAGATAGGGAAGTGTCATGGCATAGAAAGAAACAAGAATCATTCTTCTTGTCTACTGTAGAAGCAGAATATATTGTTGGAGTATCATGCTGCACTCAGGTGCTATGGATGAAACTGAACTTGAAGGATATCAACTTAGTTGAGTATGACGAGCCAATTCCTATTCTTTATGATAACACAAGTGCCATAAATATATCAAAGAATCTAGTGATGCATTCAAAGACATAGCACATTTTGAACAGTTAAGTATCACTTTTTGAGAGAGAAAGTTGCAGAGAATGAGGTGAATCTTGAGTATGTGCCTACAAAAGATCAAGTTGCTAATATATTCACTAAGGCTCTTCTAAAAGACACATTTGAGTATCTTTAGGAAAAACTAGGGGTTATTGCCCCACCTTCATTGAACTAGATGAATAAGAAGATGGATCAGTCCAGTGTGCTTCAAGGTACATTTTGCCTTTTGAACTAATGTCGGTGGCTACCTCTCAAGGGGAGAAGGTAGTGGTTTGAAATGACTAGTACATTCAGGGAGATCAAAGAATGATTTTAGACTGATCAAAGCACTGGTGTGCAAGTATATGTGGTAGAAGAGATGTAATGCCCTTTTCCATTGATGTCAAAGGGGGAGAGAAAGATCGTGTGAAAAACTCAGGGGGAGAAAGAGTTCAAATGTGTAAAATGAAAGGGGGAGTCTTAATGTAGAATTATGTCTTAATGGGGGAACATGTTTTTCACATCATATGTTGCCATCAATGACAAAGGGGGAGATTGTTGCAAGTATGTGCTAACTAGTATTGACATTGATGTCTAAATGTTTTTGTTGTCATTGGTGCCAACAATACCTTCTGATATTGTTGTTTGTTGATTGATTGAGTTGTCATGTTAAGAACACTGTCTGAGTATTTTGCTCTGCATTTTCTCAGTGTGAAAGACCAGAGTATGAGATTTGGATATATTTTAGAGAAGCGTTTAAAGATACTAAATATAGAATTTGGTGGTTTGGATTGCTGTGCAAAAAAAGTTCTATTCACTAGTTTGAAGACAGTGCCTAGCAAGGTTTGCACAGTGACAGGGAGATAGTATTTTGCTCTACATTTCTCCAAAGTTTTGATTTAGGTCTTGAAGTTCTATACTTAAGTTTACAAGGTCCTAAGCTATCTTCGTTCCAAAGTATTTGTGACTTGGTGCTCTGAAAAGCAAGTTATTGATTAGCAGAGTTTGACAATGTCTATTGAGAAGCAGTCTATGATATATCCTCAAGTGATATTTGTTGTGTTCAAGTGAGATTTGTTGTAGTTGGATTTGTCAGTTCCCAAGTGATTTTATGTTGTTCATGGATGTTTCTAGAATGTACTAAAGGCATGTTCTTGATCTGCAAGCTATAATGAAGCTCTTGAAGGAATGTATCTAAGTGTTCTTGATGTTTAAATTAGTTCTGGCTGACCTAATTATTCACACTTGCAGTGTGTAAAGATGTATTTGGATTTGACCTAAGCTATGAAGTGTTTCTTCCTCATGTTCATTTGCCCCACAAGTTTGTTTAGGTCTAGTCCTAATTTAAATTTATGTATGTATGCTGACCTTAGAGATAGTTCCAATGGTTGTAAAATGTAATGGTGACCTTGATGTACATTTCAAGGGTGATGATAGGTGTAAATGTATGTAATGAATTTGTGAGTGATGTGTGATTGTGTGAAGATGCGAAGATAAAGTGTGAGTTGTAAAAGAAGAGGAGAGCAGAGGAGATATTGCGCTTCAATGGAACTAAACTTAGGCATGGTTTAGATGCTACTATATTAGTTCATCTTGGTAGTGAGCCAATCCTAGTAGTGAACCAACCCTTAGTAGTGAGCCAACCCCAGCAGTGAACCACCCCTTTTGTAGTGAGCCTTTCATTTGGGCAGTGAGCCTCTTTTGATATTCAATATTTTTACTATATTATTTTGTGAGCTAACACTCACCGTGGCTTTTCCCTTTTAGGGTTTTTCCATGTAAAATTTTGGTGTTCATGTGTGTATGGTGTTGATGTGTTCATTTTTTGATTCTACTATTCATGTTTAATGTTCATAATAGAATAAGGAGTTAAATTAACTAAATGTGAAAATGATATTGTGTAAGGAAGTTAATGTTTTTGATACAACTGATTCACCCCACCTTAGTTATCTTGTGCCTTTCAATAGGTTTGTGGTTAATCACAATAAAATTTTGACTCTTGACAACTAAAGGAGAAGAGGGTTTTAATTGCCTAATAGATGCCAATTATGTTGTGCTACTAAAGAAACTATTAATCACTTGATGTTACTCTGATTAGGAAAATCAAGTTGAAGGTAAAATACAAACTAAATGCATAATAAAAACAAAGAGTTATACCTCAAACAAGAAAGACCCAATCTCATCAAATGGAAACTTGCACCCAAAAGTTCCTAAGATAAACCCTAGTTAATGATTCAAATGTGAAATGCTCTCTCAAAAGACAACTCACAATCTAGCTCAAGAGATTTTTGGGCATAGTAACATTACATGAAAATTGGATCCCCCAAATCGCTTGGAAGAGGTTCTATTTATAGATTTTTGGAAGGGGTTTTGATCCAAGGGTGGAGATTTGTTTGGAAGATCAATGATGAAGGATAAAAGTGATGTGGAGGGCCTAGATTAGATCTTGGAGGAATGGAGGGCTAAGAATAAATGTGAATTTTTTATTCATTTTGGAAAAAAGGTGAATTAAATGAGTATGGGGTGAGATGGAATATTTATGAATTAAAGATACATATGGGGAATGTAAAATGAATTAAAAATTCATTTGGGGATAAGTGGAGATAAATGAGGTATGGGTGTGGTAAGGAGTTGTAAGAGGAATTAATTGTGATGTGGGATATATTTAAATAAAAAATTGACTTATGTGGATATATTTCAATTTTTTTATTTGGAGGATGTGGGGAAGGGTGTTAAGCTAGGTTTGACCACCCAAATGAGAAGTTAGGATTAATTAAATATAGGTTTTATTTAATTAATCCTAGCGCTAGGATGAGGTAGGCTAGGGTAGGCAATTAAATAATAGTTATTTAATTGTCTAGGGTAGGGATAGGTCAATTCATAGGCTGAATTAATTAGTTAAACATGATTTAGCTAATTAATTGGATTTAGTGAGGAGGGGAAAATTGAGCAAATAAATATTACATATTTATTAAATCAATTGGCTAAGGTTTGAACTATTGAATTAATAAAATTAATTCAATTGTTGGGGATAAAATGATGAAAAATTGGGTGATGAAGGGATAATTAATTAAATAAAAATTTAATTAATTGAATAAAAGGGGAATTGATATGTTTAGGGATGTCAGGAGTCGGTTTGATGGTAAAAGACATTTTTAGGTGTCTACATTTGCCCCTTTTTGACGTAGTGTCAAGACCTAGGAGGGAAGTGGCGTCAGGTTGAAGAAAAAGATGCCCCAGTTGCCAGGTAGGAATAAGATGGGTGAGGGATGCCCCTTCAAGAGATCGGTGGAAAAAAAAAAATTAGGGTGACCTCTCGAAAAAACGCGATGGGAGTGAAAGTTGGATAGGGGATGGAAAAAGAAGATGATAGGAAGAAAAAAGGAGGAAAAAGGCTATGACCTGCACCCTGGAGGGGCAAAAGAGTGGGTGCAAAGATGACATGGCTTACTATATTAGGACTAGTGGGCCCTTAGGATACCACATTTGCACATATTGACTTGGTGAGAAGAAGAAGCAGAGGAGAGATGGCAAAGCGCAACCCCCGATTCCCGTGACTTCGACACATTTCTGAGCGGTTTAGATCATTTGGCTGAGCACTAGAGGTTGGACCCCAGGTAGGGCCTAACTCTGACTTTTTGATTTTTTAATTTTGTCATATTTTTTGGTTTGGGAATTGGTGGCGCTATCGCGAAGTCGCATAGCGCCAAAAGTTAAGCAGATTAGCGCCATCCTCTGGATTGGCGCTATCCGCTAGGGTAGCATAGAGGCGGTTTGTCACCATGTTGTCAGCATTTTGGTGCTATCTTCTGAAATAGCGCAATGTGCAGAAGAATAGGGTTTTTAGCATTTTAGCGCCAAATGCATGGTAGGGTAGCGCTATGTTGTGAACTAGCATGATTTTGAGTAGTAGCACTATATTGTGTTTTAGCGCTATATAGGGGATCAATGCAATATACGATATATGCACTTTTGGGAGAATTGGTGCTATTCGTTAGATTAGCGCCAAGTGGTAGGGTGGCGCCATTTTTTTTTAAATGGTGCTAAGTATATTGCACAGTAGCACTATATATGGAAGTGGCGCAATGTGTCTTGCGCAGTGGCGCTATTATTTGTAATAGCGCCATGAGAAGAAATAGTAGCGCTATTTGTAAAATGGTGTGAAGCATGGTTTGTTTTGGCGCCAAATGATTTTAGCATCAAGATTAGAAGAAAGGGGGTGATTTAGGAGAAGGATAGGTAGATTTCTGACTAGAAAGTTGTGGATGCAGGCTCCAAGTTCATTTATAGTGTCTTCGCAGGAGCAGAGTGTGCCATCGGTGATGGCACTATTTGATCAGTTTGATGATGCTACTCGGGCCCGACTGGCTACGTTGGGGCTTCTAACAGTGGCGTTGATGCCAGTGTTACGATCTCATAGAGCTTTGATGATAGCAATAGTGGAACGATACCATCCGGAGACCTGCACATTTTTGCTTTCGACCGGGGAGATCACTATCATGCTTGAGGATGTTTATTGCATCCTCAAACTACCTATTCATGGTCGTCATGTGAGATATGACACGAGGCAAGGATGGAGGGCCCTAATTAGATTGTTTGGCCAGGATCACATTGTGTTATCAGTAGATGGGAGGGAGATGAGTTAAGAGGGGACACTGGCGGCAGGTACAGATCCCTTTGGCTTATTCCTATGTGCATTGATCGGTGGGGTAGTGATGCCTGATAGGAGGGGCAGGGGTTTTCCAGTTGGCTGGGGGGAGGTGATCGAGGGGATGGTCTGACATGAGACCATGTATGCCTAGGGTCCGGTGATGCTAGCACAGCTCTATCATGAGATGCACACAGTTGTCTATCACTATGATGTAGATCTATCAGCCGGGGTTCTCTTCTACATGTGTGGATTTGGGAGCACATCACAGTCACTCGGCTAAGATGTGGGTATTATCACCAACCATTTGAGGCCTTGTGTTCTTATATCAGGATGCCAAGTACACCTACACTGGTCAGGTTCGGTATTGGCAGCAGATGCTAGATGATGTCATTCGGGTGACCTAGCGACTGTACATCGAGGTAGAGCCGTGGCCAGATGATGATGTACATGCCTTATACTTTTTAGCAGTGATATTTGATGGGTCAAGGAGACCACATGATAGACACGTATCTACCGTCATGAGTGATGCGACAGTTTGGGTTGCGACAGGATACACCGCAACAGATGGCCATTTTTGTACGAATGCATCAAGATGCGCGGTATTGGCTTGTAGCCATATAGCCCCAGGTCACTTTGGATGATTTTGTGGCTTTGCGGCCATTGTAGTGGGATTGGAAGACCACTGTTAGGGATGCAAGCACAACTCTTGCATATGATACATGGTGGCAGATGTGGCGACTGACGTGATTCACTAATTCGGTAGAGGAGGTAGTCCCTGCAGAGGAGGCAACAGGTTTAGGGGATGAGGATTCTGGGGATGATGGGGATGATGATTCTAAGGGAGATGATTTCCTAGAGGAGGGTGAGCAGATCATTGCAAATTACCTCATGGAGGTTGGAGGGGATGGAGAGGATGAGGAGGAGGATTAGCTGATGGATGTACTAGTAGCGACGGTAGCTGGACAGGTGCCTCAATAGCAGGTAAGACAATAGGTACCTATACAACAGGTGCCTATTGAGCAGGTGTAGATTGGGGTGGTGTAGTGGCATAGAGGGCCTTGACAGCATGGGGGAGAGTTGAGGGTGGATAGGGGGGTGTACCCCCACCACAGGTAGTGCAGCTGCAGGCTGTCACCGCAAGGCAACAAGCAGCAAGGCAGCAGGCAGTAGGGCAGCAGGTAGAGGCAGGCCCTTCTAAGGTAGGCCCATTAGGGGTAGGTGGAGAGGCTAAGGTTTGAGGGCTCACACCTCATCGGTGGCCTCGGGGTGAGGAGGAAGAGATTGAGACCCTGCGAGCACAAGTAGCCAACCTGCAAGAGGCTTTAGAGAGCTGTGAGGCGGAGTTGGTTCAATTACGAGGGATAGTGACCTTGTTGGATGGCTCAGATGGATAGGTGGCTACACTGCAGGCACAGTTAGAGCAAGCTCAGGGTGACATAGTCACTTTGACTAGGCAGCGAGATGCGGCACTTGCAAGGGCACAACAAGAAGAGACTACAGTGGGTAGCTTGGAGGCTTCAGGTGCTGGTATGGCTCTAGTTTTGACATTGATGCAGACGTAGGTGTCTCAGGCACAGACACAGTTATATCAGGTACAGGGATAGTTGTCTCAGGTACAGGGGTAGTTGTCTCAGGCATAGGGGGAGTTGGCAGAGGCCAGAGGGTGGATGGAGTATTATCAGGGCCTCTATTACGTGGCAGTGCCGATAGAGCAGTGTGCACTGAGTTATAGTCAGGTCAGTGGGTCGAGGGCATCTAGGTCACATAGATCTAGATCAGTTCAAAGCATCCAGCAGGTGATGGGTCCCCCATCATATGTGCCCCAGCAGGTTCCCCAGGTTCAGGTTTAGCCGCAGCCACAGCCACCACCACAGGTAGGACCACAGCCATCACCAGGGTCAGGATCTCCCACCCCATCAAAGAGAGGTTCCTCCATGTGACATCTGTATCTTTTTAGCCCTTAGAGGCATTGTATTAGGACATTATATTTTTTGATGTATATATATGAGCGATGTACATTTTTGTCATGATGATATATGATATGATGCTTTTTGATGGTCTATATGTTTGTTTATTATGCTTTTATATGATTATGATGATGCTTATATTGATAGATGCAATTTGCTTTGTGGATTTATGCTATGGATATGTTGCATGTATGCAATGTATGATTTTGACGTTATGGATGTACCTGTTGATGTAATATGATGGATGTAATGCAATGAAAATGTATGTTTATCTAAATAAACACATGTTATGTATGGAAATATGGATATGCGGGCTAGATGATTTGTAAAATGTAGTTAAAATGATTTATGACTTGTGATTATGTAATGTAACTAAATGATTATGAGATAATATATGGAATGCAATCTGATGAGCTAGTAATTTTAAAATACATCTATGTGATTACATGCTAAATGATTATGATATGATGTACAATGTTAAATGAAATATAATGTGCAACTAAATGATTCTAAAATGGAGCTAAATGATTATGAGATGCAAATTAACAGATTCTAAAATGAACCTAATGAGATAATGATATGCAACTAAAAAGATTCTAAAATGAACCTAATGAGATAATGATATGCAACTAAAAGATTCTAAAATGAACCTAATGAGATAATGATATGCAACTAAAAGATTCTAAAATGAACCTAATGAGATAATGATATGCAACTAAAAGATTCTAAAATGGAGCTAAATGATTATGAGATGCAAATTTAGGTGATAGGTATGATGCGAATTAGGTGATAGGTGAATTGAATAAGTCTAGATACACATGATGTTCTTTGTTGGACCCTGGGTGGTGAGGCTGTGTGGCAGGGGAATAGGTGGGGAGCGGACAAGGGTGGATGAATTGGGTATGGAAAGGATTGGGAGCGGTTAGATTGTGGTGGAGTTGGAGATGAGGGATTTGATAGGTCATAAGACACCACGTCATTGAGGGGGGGGTAATATGATTAGGTTCGGGATGTGTTGTGTGGGAATAAGTTGGAGAAGTGGGATTAGTGAGGGGATTTGGTAGGGTGAGGGGGGGTAGGTGGTTATGAAATCTAAGCCCAGATGGTATAGTCGATTAGGATGATGATTTGAGCTAGTAACAGTAGTTGCATAACATTAATTGAGAGCATTTCTTAGTTTACTATAGCAATGTAGGATACAGTTCAGAAAGGTATGAAATGACCTAGGTGATGATATATATCCCCCGATTGCATGGACTAGACCCGTAAACAATAGGTTGATTTCATGTGTGCCCAAGGTAGTGTAACCTTGCCTGCCCTAGGAAGGGGACTCATAGCAATGAGTGCTAATAGTACATATATGGTTTTTTGATGCCTATATATGCAAATGAGGCACATCATACTAGAACCGACTTAGGCTTCAAGATATGAATACTATTCTTGGAGTAATGAAACCAACCCACAAGCATAGCATACAGAAACAATGACTGCATCCACTCCAGGTGTTGTCCTCCACCTACCATGATATATATGAGATCAAGGTCACTTTGGAAATGACCTAGAGTGAGATAAAAAGTTAAAATCAATAATCAAAAAGACCAACGAAAAGATACAAATAACCTGTGTGTGCTCTTGCTAAGATACGTGATGATAGAATGATAGATTCTTATCCATTGTGGGAAAGATATATCCTAGGATGCAAATCAATTGGATTTGGTTGGAGAATTTTTGAAAGGTGGGAAAGAGGACAGTCTGGCCATGTGTAGGATTATAGTTGGTATGTTGATTGATGATTTTTGCGTTAGGGACCAGGCTTCAAGTGTATACTTAGTGCGTGTATTATATGATGGGTCTAGTAAGCTCAGTGAATGGGGACCATCCAAATGGGTTGGATGGGTGCATCTTATGTACCTGAGACTAGAAACGTCATTCATATTCTAGACTGCCTACATACCCTATATCCATGGGATCAAGGTACTTTCAAGATGTGGGCGAAATGAATATGTAGTTCTAGTGTGACTTGATAATGTGGGAATGGTTTTGGATGGTTGTGATGTGATGGGTTGATAGATGTTGATGTTTGCAAGTTGCAGTGAAAGTAATGTATGGGGGGGTGATATTGTATTATTTTTGGGTTTTGATGATTTTGTATTGTTTTTGGATTTTTTGATTTTCAGCTGTACAAAAATGGAGCTTACAAGGATCTCCATTCCATGAGTTGGGCTTGGGTGGGATAGTGCGAAATGGGTGATAGGACTTGATGTTTCAGAATTTCAAGCCATGGGATGTGTGCGATATGGAGTGTTACGATGGAAAGAGGAATTATTAGATGGTAGAACCGGCCACTACACATGGCACCTGAAATAGGTTTTCACCATGGTACTTATCCAAGGCATCGCTGAAGTGATTTTCACCATTGGATTTTTCTTGATTTTTTTGATTTTTTGTTTTTTCTATTTTTTGATTTTTTTGGTTTTTTGATGGAATACTTGATGGGTTATGCATAGAATTTCTTCAAATGTAGGATGTTCATAGGTTCATCCAGAGGCTGCCCCTCGAGTGTTGCAAGCTAGTATGCTCCTGATCTATAGCTGGTTGTGATGACATAAGGGCCTAGCCAATTGGGCTCAAATTTGCCTTTCTTTGGGCGCTCCTGCAAGATTTTCTGATTCTCCATAAGGACAAGGGCACCTACTTCAAATTTTTAGCTTCTAATTCCCTTGTTATAGCTTCTCCTAAGGCGATTTTGATAGGACTGCAAGTGGTTCAACGCATTCAAACATTTCTCATCCAGTAATTCTAGTTGATGCAACATTGCGACTTTGTATTCCTCATCAGTGATTATGTTTTGCAAGGATACTCTTAAGGATGGGAGCTCGACCTCAATAGGTAAAATAGCTTTGGATCCAAAGACTAGGGAAAATGGAGTGGCTCCTATGGGGGTATGGATGCTTGTGTGATAGGCCCATAGGGCAGAGTTGAGTTGGAGGTGCCAGTCATGGCCAGCTTCATTGACTGTCTTCTTTAGAATGTGGAGGATGGTTTTATTTGAAGCCTCTTCTTGACTGTTTCCTTGAGGGTAATATGGGGTGGAGAAGTGGTGTTTGATTTTAAATTTTTTGCACAAAGTGTGGACTTCTTGATTCTTGAATGGTTTTCCATTGTCAGTGATGATGGAATGAGGGATACCATAGTGACAGATGATGTAATGGAGGATAAACTTGGATATCTAGGTCCCAGTGGTGAAGGTGAGTGGTATTGCTTCCACCCACTTAGTGAAGTATTCGGTAGCTGTGATGATGAACTTATGGCCATTGGATGATGGTGGATGTATTTTTCCTACAAGGTCGAGTCCCCACTATGAAAAAGGCCACGGTGTTGTGATTGCTTGCAATTCCTATGCTGGTGCATGAATGAGAGCTCCATACTGTTGACATGGAAGGCATTTCTTGATAAACTAGTAGGCGTCTTGTTCCATGGTTGGCCAATAGTATCCAGTCCTCAGGATCTTTTTAGCAAGCATAGGTCCACTTGAATGTGCCCCACAAATACCTATGTGTACCTCTTGCAAGGTCACTTCAGCTTCCCTAGAGTCTAAACATTGTAAAAGCGTGCCTTCAAGACCCCTTTTGTATAGGGTATCTCCTATAAGGGTGAAGCAGGAGGCTCAGCGGATGAAAGATTTTCGTTGTGAGGTGGTAGGTTGGGGGGAATGATGTTATCATGGAGATATATGTAGGTTTCTTGATACCACAAGGACAGGGGACCAATGACTTCACACATGAGCTCTGATTGGGGAACATCATATGCTAGGATAGGGAGCTCCTCTATCAGGAATTTGCACCTTTTGCTATCCTTCTTCATGTCAACGAAGGACCTGATGGCAGCCATGGCGTCTGCAGCTTTGTTGTTTAGCCTTGGGATCTGCTCAAAGTGGATGTCGTCAAAATAGTCTTTAAAGTCATCGGCCATCTTTTTATAAGGCAGTAGCTTATCATCCTTGGTCTTGTACTCATTGTTTACTTGCCAGATGACCAGTTGAGAATCTCCATATACTGCCAGCTTCTCAATTTTCCATTTGATTGCCATTCAGAGACATGTGATAAGGGCCTCATATTCTGCCACATTGTTGGTACATAGGAATGTGATTTTGAATGACTTGGGGATTGTGTCACCTTGAGGGGTAACAAACAGGATGCCTGCCCCTGAGCCTCTGTGTGTGTATGATCCATCAAAGTACATTTTCCATGTTTCTGTTGCCGGTGTTATATTCAAGATGGCTTCATCAGGAAACTCTGCCAGTGTCAGATGTTTTGCAGGGATGGGTGCTTCAACCAGCTGATTAGTGATGACTTGTCCTTTGATGGCTTTTTTCTCAGTGTATTCAATGTCAAATTTAGTGAGAATCATGACCCATTTTGCCATTCTCCCAGTAAGAGCGGCTCTGTTTAGTAGATATTTCAGTGGATCAATCTTGGCGATGAGCTTGGTTTTATGATTGAGCATGTAGTGTCTTAGTTTTTGTGAAATGAAGACAAGGGCTAGACATGATCATTCAATTGGTGTATAGTTAAGCTCATAGGATATCAGAGTGCGGTTGATGTAATAGATGGCTCTTTCCTTTCCGTGCTCATCATGCTGTGCTAATAGCGCTCCAATGGCTGTCTCTGTTGCTAAAATGTATAATAGGAGAGGTTCTCCTTGCCTTGGTGGAGTTAGAATAGGGGGTTAGCTAGGTATTCTTTGAGTTGATCGAAGGCAGCCTGACACTGGTTGTTCCAGACAAAAGCTGTATCTTTTCTGAGTAGGTGCTGGAATGGTTGACATTTATCGGCTAATTGAGCAATAAATCACTGAATAGATTGAAGTTTTCCTTGTAGACTTCTTAGCTGCTTGAGTGTTTTTGGAGGAGGCATTTCAGTGATGGCCCTGACCTTTGTAGGATCTACTTCAATTCCTCTTATAGAGACTATGTATCCCAAGAGTTTTCCTGAGGTGACCCCGAAGACACATTTCTTTGGATTGAGGCAGACATTGTATTGTTCTAATCGGTCAAAGATTTTTGCAATACATCTAGGTGTTCTTCACGTGTCTTCGATTTCCTTAGCAATTAATCCACATAGTCTTCCAAGATGTAGTGGAAAAGATCATGGAAAATGATAGTCATGGCTCTTTGATACGTGGCTCCAGCATTCTTTAGACCGAACAACATTACCACTCAGCAGTACGTCCCCCATGGACATATGAAGGCTGTCTTATGTTGGTCTTCTTCTGCGAGATGGATTGGTTGTACCCTGAAAAGCCATCCATTAGGGATAGCATCTCATGCCCTGCCATGAGATCCACTATCATGTCAATGTTAGGCAACGGGAAGTCATCCTTTGGGCAAGCTTTGTTGAGATCTTGAAAGTCGGTGCACCAGCGGATTCAGCCATCAGGTTTGGCTACTAGTACTAGGTTGGAAACCCATTCAAGATAATCAATTGGGTGAATGAACCTAACATCCAGTAGTTTCTTTAGCTCTGCTTTGACTAGGAGGGCCACCTGAGGATTCATTTTTTTGAGCTTTTGCTTTACTGGTTTCACATCAGGGCGTACTGCCAAGTGATGGATGACCAAAGTGGGATCAAACCTTGGCATGTCTGCGTAGGTCCACGCAAAATTGCAATTTTTGCTTTTGAAGAATGCTAAGAAGTTTTCTTTCTCTACTGTACTAAGAGATTCTGCCCTGAAAGTGATTTTCGGCTCTTCTTCCATCCCAAGATCCATTTCTTGGGTTGGCTCTACTAGGATGGGTGACCTGTCGAGATAAACCTTGTCTATCTTGGGAAGGCCCGTGCTTCCATCTCCTAGCGCCTCATGGAGGTTTTTGCTAGGAGATATGTCTTTTGTTTTTACTTTTTTGGGATCTGACACTACCGCAAAATGGTTTTCACCATCAGATCCATGTTTGATTTTTATGTTTTTATGACTAGAAGCTGGGGTTGTCTCCCTGAAATAGGCACGCGTATCAAGTTCCATGATGTATCCTGCTCTGTGATCTCCCAGGGGGAAGTGATCTCTAACCCCCATCATTTCAATGATGGCCTCATCGTTAGGTGCTATGTCGAAGACAGGAGGTCCCTGTTGGTCCCAGTCTATGAGGTCCAGGTATACAAGTGGTAAGTCATTGGATGACGAGGCTAGGGTGGTGACTGTGTAGATGGTGCATATGGATGCATCAAAGAAATCCGCAAAGTCACTAAAGGAGTCTTGATTGCCCGTTTCATTGATGGTGTCAACTTCAAGGGAGACTGTAGCGACCTCGGCTAAGATACATTCATCGGAAGTGATGATACATTATCATTGACCATATCCTAACCCTTACGTATAGGGATTTCTTGTCTCTTGCACCGGTTCCACAATCCCCTGTTCATGAAGGCCGATACTACCTTGTCCTTTATAACCCATGTTTTTGACAATTTCAGACCCTTTACCATAGATTTCTATTGGTATGGTGGGGGTTTCTTGCTCAGATTCTTCATCCTTATATAGCCAGGATGAGATATCTTTGAGCACATCTTGATCTAGGAGATGTTTCTTTTCAAAGATGGGTGATGGTTTACACTTGATGACTACTGTGTTGGTTGCTTCTGTCTTTGGGATGCCAAACATTTTAGGATTGGGTAATGTGCCCACACAAAAGGTACCGTGTAGGTCGTATTCCCCACATCCCATGTCACTGAGCTTGATCTTGATCTCAGGCGGTGGAGGTGTTTGGGATGAAGTGGTGGCAATGTTGGTGGGGTTGATGTATGAGGTGGAAGCTATAGGATTGGCTTTGGTGGTGGCTTTGTTGTATGGGCAGAAGGTGTGGTCATGGCCTTCCAAGAAACTGTAGTATTGGTAGGGGTGAGGGTCGGCATAGATGGTTACCTCCGTACCGTTGTGAAGGAACTTGAGGCATTGATGGAATGTAGATGGGACCGCTTGCATGGCATGGATCCATGGTCGGCTAAGAAGAATGTTATAGGGGAGGTCAAGATCAAGGACTTGACATTTTGTTTCCAATATTTTCTATCCCACTTGAATAGGGAGCTTGATGGTGCCTTCAGATAGTCGTTTAGTGTCATCATACCCTTTGATTGTGATACACTCACTAGTGTCTACAACCACATCTGAGTATCCCAAGTGTTTTAATAATTTAAGAGTGCATATGTTTAGGTTGGAGCCACCATCTATTATGACTCTTTTGATTATGTGTTTGTGGATGCGGACTTTGATGTGTAAGGCGTCATTGTGTAAGTGTTCAGAAGCGGGAAGATCCTTTTCTGAAAATGTGAGATGATGCAATGCGGCAATAGGTCCTACCATGGCTTGGAATTGGGTCACATTCAAGTTGGCGGGAACTTGAGTTTCCAATAGTGCTTTGTCAAGGACGTCTTTGTGAAGGGGTGATGTGTGGAGCAACTCAAGTATGGATATTTGTGTAGGGGTCTTTGCTAGATGCTCTAGGAGGTTGTACTGATTGGTAGGTGATGGACATGTGGTTGGATGAGGGAGTAGGGAATCTGATGTGGATGTAGGTGTTTGTTTAGTGGTAGGGTTGTGCGGATGGATACACGGCCATGATGGGTTGCGACAGCGCAATCGGGTGCTTGTGCCTAAATGGTGATTGTGTTGACGTGGTGAGATGATGGCTCTATCTGCCCTACGATAGAGTCATAGGATGCGGGTGGTGGGGTGACGTTGTATGCTTGATTGGATGAGGATGCTTTATTATGGTTGGGCAATGGATCCTTGTAAGCTCCAAGATTAGCGTTTGGTGATGGTTGGGTGCTTTGATCAAGGCTGACTTGATTTTGATCTATGAGATCTTGGACGCAATGCTTTAGTTTCATGTAGTCAGCAGTTTTGTGGCCCACAATGCAGTGGTAGTTACAATAATCATTTTCATTGTACCATGCAGCTTTGAGCTCATTCTCTTGACGGGGTCTAACAAGTGGGAGCATTATCAAACCTTTCTTGAGACATCTGTCGCGGATATCCTCGATGGGTTCCCCTAATGGTGTAAATTGTTTTTGAAGTTTGTTTTGCTTAGTTTGCTCCCTTGGGTTATTTACATTGGTAGTATATGTATGGGTAGGTGTTTGATTTTGTATGTGTTGGACGGCTTTCACATCCATGACGCCATCATTCAAAGTGTTCTTGTTCTTCCCCCAATAGCATGGCTTATCATTTGATTATGTGTTGGCATTGTTGTTTGTATTAGGGGTGTTGATATGGGGTTTGTTGTTGTTGTTGTTGTTGTTGTTGGATTTGTAGTTATACAATTTGATGGATCCCTTGGCGATGAGGGCCTGTTCGATGGTAGTACCTTTGTCGATGACTTCTTCAAAGGTAGACGCACAAATGATTTGTAAATGGAACCTTATTTCCTGATTGAGGTTGGTCACAAACATGGTGATGAGTTGTTTTTCAGGAATTGGCCATGGGAGTTTGCTTGCTAAGCTTCTCCACCTCTGCAAGAAGGTAGCGAAGGATTCTCTACTATTTTGTTTTGTGTTGCAAAGGTCTGTCATAGATATTTCATGCTCGAAGTTGTAGGAGAAATGGTTTACAGATTTTTCGGCAAGCTCAAGAAAAGACCTGATGCCTGGGGGAAGATGTGCAAACCATTCAGCGGCTTGACCACCAAGGCTTCTTGGAAATAGTCTCATTAGATAGGTATCATTATTTGAGACTTCTAAGAAAGTGATGTATAACTCCCTAAGATGATCCCTAGGGTCTCCCTTTCCCTTGTATTTGTCAAATTTAGGTGTTTCAAAATTCTTGGGGAAAGGGGGTATGTACAATGTTCGATCAAATGGATAAGGGAAAATATCCTCAAAGGAATAGTGCTTGCACTTTCCCCCAGTTTGCATGTCATCTACCTTTTTGATCAAGGCCTATACAACTATTGTGAGATCCTGTGTTGGTTGTGGTTGGGGGGTGTAGGTTTGTTGATGGATGAGGTGTTGAAGATTGGGTGGTATTTGATGTTGGAGGTTTTGGGAGGTCATGTTTTGATATTGTGGGGTGGGGTTTTGATTGATTTGTGCAAGATGTTGCTGATGAGCGTAGAGTTGTCAGAGAATATGTCGAGGTATTTGAGGGTTGGGGTTATGTTGTGTCGATGATGCTATGGAGTTTTGTAGGTACGTGACATTGGATGGATTGACATTAGATGAGTTGACGTTTGATGAGTTGTTCGTATTGTAAGGTGGTTGTGAGAGTAATTATCTTATGTGAGCTATGGTTTGAGGGTTGGGTGGAGGCACACTCATGGAGGTACTTGCATGCGTGATGTTCCCTTGTATGCCTAAGGTGATTTATGGAACGGAAGAGGTTACGTTAGTTGTGATAGTGGATGTGGTGATGGGTTGGGATGTGGTAGGATTGGAGGCACTTGTGGGAATCGTAGAGGTGTTAGCGGTAGATCTTGTGGAGGTGGTAGATACAATGGGTGTTGATGTTTGTGAGATGATAGGTTGGGTGTTTGAGGTAGACAGTTTGGAGGATGTGGTAGGATTGATGTTAGAGGTGGATGGTTGGGATGAGGTCATGGGTGGTTGGGCACCAATTTTGAGGAGATGATCAAGATATCTGTTGGGATATGACCTTAGGATTTTATCAATTAGGTCCATGCTATCAGTGTCTTGTGTAAAACTCAAGACATCTAGATCATCTTGGGACATGGTGGGTGGTGGTGGTGGTTGCAAGAAATGGAAGGGGTTTTTGTTGGGATTGTATGTTGGGATTTGGAAGACCATAGGTGGGTTGAATGTTTGGTTGATGGGTATGTTTTTGTTATTGGTGTTAGGCATTCATATGCCCTAATATTGTCTAGATTCTGCCATTTCTTGATTCTTCTTGTGTTGTGATCTAGTTATGGGCATGCACATGTATGGGTTTGATTTAGAGGTGGAGTGAAATGAGGATGGAGACCTTAGAGAATTTGGATTAAATTGTTGGACCCAAAGATGGATGTGGTGGTGATATGGAGTAGAGAAGAGGATGCAGTGTGACGAAAGATTGATAAGTCTTCAAAAAGGTGTTAATCTAAGGGTGATAATAACGGATGGTTTTTGACTTTTTGCACAAATTTGGACCAAAAGGTAGATGATGGATGATTTTTGCTTGAGGATGATTTGTTGGGAAAGATTTTGATGTTTTATATGGGAGATTTATGATGATGTTTTTCAAGAGGATTTGATGGTCAACAAATTGAGCTTAGGTAAGATTTGGATTTGTGTTGCACAAATGGATGTTTCTCTTTGTTTGGGGTAGACTAATGACCTTACACAAAGAGGGATGATTATTTCACTTGAAAGGTTGACTAATGACTCTCCAAGAAAAATATGATGTAAATGGTGAAATCTAGATCTAGCTTTAGCTCAAAGGAATGACGAATTTTTGATTGATGATTTTTCAATGGGTGTTTTGATTTGGAAGATTTTGGATTGATTGCTTGTGACAAGTATTTTTTGTTTTGGTCCAAAAAGGTATGTAAAGATCAATGAGGATGTATAGATTATGAAATTGAGTGGATTTGATATAGCAAAGGTCCAATAATGATAATGATTGATTTCTCTAAGGTTAAAATAAAGGTATGATTTGGAAAATTTGAGGCAAAAAATGGATGGGGTACTGACAGATTTTTGGAATGTGAATATGGATTATGGCATAGTAGGTCCTAAAGATCACAACTGAATGGGTCTTAGTTTCAGGCAAGTCAGTCTGCAAATAGCACCAATACATAGGTGAAATGGCACCAAAAGCAGACAGAGATGGCGCTGAAACAGGGCAGTGTTGGTCGAGGTCCTGAAAAAGATAGATTTTGATGGCAAATTTGGATCTATTTTGATTGAAATTTAATCAAATGATTCTCATTATTTCTTGGCAAGTTGTTTGAAAACAATTTAAGCACAATAACACACAATAACCAAGATTTTTGTTTGTGAAAAGACGTGTGATTTTGTTTAAACAAGCACTTTGCACAACCTAAGGAGAAGATATGACAGTAGTTGTTGAATCCCCTAGCTACACCTATTCAAAGCGGGTAGCTCTAGGATCTTGGTAGCACTGGCTCCTCCTTACAATTGCACACACTTCTCATGCATATCAAGATCCGAGTTTCCTGTAAGGCTTGTCCCTCACCAAACCTTAGGATTGTCCTTGCTACCCTGGCTAAGAACCGCATGAATCATGATGCAGAGGCATCCACACTATAACCTTCTCATATAGCATGAATGTCTGCAGACCAACCGCATCATCATCATCTTCGCCATCATCATCATATTCCGCTTTACACTGTCCGCATCATCATCATATTTTGGACGATCGCAATTATCCTCCTGCCGACTACTGTTCACCTCCTCCGCTTTCCTCCTAACATCATCATCATGATGTTCAACTAACGCAAACATCCTCCGGTTGCACTGTTCATCAGGCGCCGAACTCCATCGGCATCATCATATGCAACACTTCCTTCGTCAGCAGGATAACCAATATCCGGTTGCCCCAAAGATCCTGATGATGATCACCTTTAGCACCTTTCCTTCGATGCTCCACTAGCCGACGACACAAGCAACAACATCATGATCTGCTTTATCCGGTTCTCTCGAAACCTCCTGATGATGTTAATACAACCTTCTGCCGATACCCAAGCACTTAACAACGGCAGGATAAACTCGCATAGGGGGGATATCTCAATATCCTGATGACGATGACGTCATATCCTGATGGCGATGACGTCACCCAATATCCTGATGACCTCTTCAACACTTAGTCAAAAAACAAACTTTCTCTCTTGCATCTACTCGCGATACGCGGATGATTGGCACTCCCGATAGATGATCCTGATGCCGATACACTCCTCCTCGGCCCTCCTGCTGATGATCACCCCGACGCACTTGCACTTCATGCAGTCGACAACATCATGCTCTCCTCCACTTATCCGGATGATGATGTCCCACTCGACTGCAGGATATTTGCAGAAATATCCTGATGATGCCGTCTTCACGAACTTCTTCACTTAACGAAATTTCACTTCGCCGATCCTCCAGGGATGACCCGATCCAGTCTCAGGGTGATCTTCCAACTCGAACTTATCAACTTGACCTAGCACATACCCATGCTAGGGTCTTCAACATCTTTCAGTCGCGATCCTGCACACCTGCATGCGAACAGAAAACAAGCTACAACCTACCCTACTGTACATTACCATTCCACCGATCAGACGGATCAACTGGTGGAATGGACCAGTAAATCCATGAAACCTCTCAAACCAGCAAATCGATTTAACAATGGAATCCAACCAGAGAAAGAACACAAACAGGATCACTTTATTTGATTTCAAAAGATGCAATACAATGATCAATCTCTCTCTCAGTCTCACTCTCTGCAACCTAGCTCGATCGATGATATCTAACTGTATATGCAATATCAACCGATCTCAAGCTTAAATAGATTATCCTACGAGTACTACTGACCTGACTCCAAGCGGCTGGGAACTCTCCAGGCGGCTGGGAGATCCAACCGATCATACATCATGACAGCTGTTATAACCAACTAACTAAAAATAGCAAAAGCCTGGTCAGCATGATCTTATCATGATCAGCATGACCTTATTACATGCATTTGGTCTTAACAGACCTTCTTGGAAACATAAACAAGACCTAAAACTACTAACTGCCTCAAGGAGGCCAGCTGTTAGGTAGGTGCTCCTGCACCATACTCCCCAAAAGAAAAGAACTCATGTCCCATGAGTTTAGTATGTGGAAGTCTTCCACCCTTACACTTTGCTTTGTCAATAGTCTGACCTGCTCCAGCTTTATCCTCTGCTGCTGTCTCTTGGCTGCTCCAAGACTTCTGAACTGTGACTTGCTTTCTGGCAAGTAAATCTGCATGCCTGTTGATGTAGGCCTTTTTCTCACATACCTTGTGTTTGTCAGGTTGTCTGACCAGAACCTCTGGCTGAACTGCTTCTTGAACTTCTGAAATGTTCAACTCTATCTTCCTGTCAATCTTTATAGGACAAGCAATAGTCCCAACTATGACAACATCCTTGTCAATACTTTCAACTGATTGCTGTGTGCAAACCTGTTTCTGCACCTGCTGCTGACCTCTGTCAGTCACAACTGAAACTGTCTTCAGCTTGTTGTCTGTAACAACTCCTTTCCCTGCAGTGTCCTTAACTGCCTTCATGCCTGCTCCTCTAGGCATCTGCACAAATTCCTTCTTTCCCATTAAAATGATTTGGGCTGCCTTCTGTACTGCAGCTTTTGCCTGCAATGGCATCAACTTAATAGTCTTCCCATCCTTCTTGATGGTGTAGGTATTAGCATACCCATCATACAGTACCCTTCTGTCAAATTGCCATGGTCTACCCAACAGTAGGTGACAACATTCCATAGGCAAAATATCACACAAAATTCTATCCTGATATGCTCCAATCTGGAAATCCACATATGCCTGTTCAGAGACAAAAAGTGATTGACTATCACTCACCCAAGATGCCTTGTAAGGGTGTGGATGTGGAATCCTTTCCAACTTCAGTTTATCCACCATTTCCTGGGATACCATGTTGTCTGTTGAACCAGTATCAATGACAACCTTACATACCTTACCTTTGCTCTTGCATGTGGTTTTGAAAAGAGCTCTTCTTTGCATCAGATCCTTTGATGCCTGCAAACTAATTCTCCTTAACATCAATGATTCTCCACTCTCTGGATATCCATAATTCTCAGGACCTCTGTTTGAACTCTGTGCACTTTCTTCTACTTTCTCTTCTTGCACAAGTTGTACTCTCTTGTCACTAGTTCTATCATTTCTAGATGATGAACCTTTGTTTTCTGGACATTTGAAAGATGGATGACCAAACTCACCACAGGTGTAACACTTTCCTGAAAATGTAGTAGAACCTCTACCACCTCCAAATCTTCCTCTATTACCTTTCCATCCACCTCTGAAATCAGACTGTCCCTGTCCTTTACCAGTGTCTTCTTGACCCTCATTGGTTTGCTTTTGTGCAGGGGCTGTTCCTCTTCCCCTATGGTTTCCTCTTCCTCTCATGGACTTATCATGTCCTCTATTCATCTTTTCTTCAATCCTGATTGCCATTTGATAACAATCCTCCACATTCTTAGGGTTAGCTAACACTAACTCATCCTGTATGTTAAACCTCAAACCAGCCAAGTACCTAGCCACCTTTTCTACCTCATTCTCATGATGACCAGATCTCATACTCAACAGATAAAATTCCTCAGTATATGCTTTCACATCCCTGTCTTTCTGCTTTAAAAATTGTAGCTTCTTAAACATCTGGATTTCATAATCCCTTGGCAAGAATTTACCCTTGACCCTTGCTACCATCTTATCCCATGAAGTGATCTTAGACTTCCCTTGCTTCCTTCTCTCAGATTGTACATAATCCCACCATACCAAAGCATGACCTCCTAACTTGGTCTTTGCAATCTTTACCTTCTGATCCTCAGCAACATCTTCACATTCAAAGTGATTATTCAGTGCAGCAATCCAATCTAACAACTCATCTTCATTCAAACTTCCAGTATACTTGGTAACATCAACCTTTACCTTAGGTTTTTCACTCTGCACTGCCTTTAACAGTTTTGCCAGTCTCTGGTCTTCAGCATCCAGATCTTCAGCTACCTCTTCATACTCTTCAACAGTATCTTCATCTTCTTCAGACTCACTGTCTTCCACTTCCCTCTTTTTGTTCTTTTCCAGGGCTGTCAGCCTGGCTTGAAGTGCTTCAGCAAGCTCCTTCATCTTCCTCATCTCTCTAGCATGTTTCTCCTTCATTTCCTGCAATTCCCTTGCAGTACCACTACCTTTCGGAGGCATTTTGTCAACCTCTCAATCTACACACAACACAATCAACTCTACCTCTGCCCTTTCAGTGACAGGATCAACACACAACAGCCCAGACCTTTTGCTGAGCTCTGATACCACTATGATGCAGAGGCATCCACACTATAACCTTCTCATATAGCATGAATGTCTGCAGACCAACCGCATCATCATCATCTTCGCCATCATCATCATATTCCGCTTTACACTGTCCGCATCATCATCATATTTCGGACGATCGCAATTATCCTCCTGCCGACTACTGTTCACCTCCTCCGCTTTCCTCCTAACATCATCATCATGATGTTCAACTAACGCAAACATCCTCCGGTTGCACTGTTCATCGGGCGCCGAACTCCATCGGCATCATCATATGCAACACTTCCTTCGTCAGCAGGATAACCAATATCCGGTTGCCCCAAAGATCCTGATGACGATCACCTTCAGCACCTTTCCTTCGATGCTCCGCTAGCCGACGACACAAGCAACAACATCATGATCTGCTTTATCCGGTTCTCTCGAAACCTCCTGATGATGTTAATACAACCTTCTGCCGATACCCAAGCACTTAACAACGGCAGGATAAACTCGCATAGGGGGGATATCTCAATATCCTGATGACGATGACGTCATATCCTGATGGCGATGACGTCACCCAATATCCTGATGACCTCTTCAACACTTAGTCAAAAAACAAACTTTCTCTCTCGCATCTACTCGCGATACGCGGATGATTGGCACTCCCGATAGATGATCCTGATGCCGATACACTCCTCCTCGGCCCTCCTGCTGATGATCACCCCGACGCACTTGCACTTCATGCAGTCGACAACATCATTCTCTCCTCCACTTATCCGGATGATGATGTCCCACTCGACTACAGGATATTTGCAGAAATATCCTGATGATGCCGTCTTCACAAACTTCTTCACTTAGCGAAATTTCACTTCGCCGATCCTCCAGGGATGACCCGATCCAGTCTCAGGGTGATCTTCCAACTCGAACTTATCAACTTGACCTAGCACATACCCATGCTAGGGTCTTCAACATCTTTCAGTCGCGATCCTGCACACCTGCATGCGAACAGAAAACAAACTACAACCTACCCTACTGTACATTACCATTCCACCGATCAGACGGATCAACCGGTGGAATGGACCAGTAAATCCATGAAACCTCTCAAACCAGCAAATCGATTTAACAATGGAATCCAACCAGAGAAAGAACACAAACAGGATCACTTTATTTGATTTCAAAAGATGCAATACAATGATCAATCTCTCTCTCAGTCTCACTCTCTGCAACCTAGCTCGATCGATGATATCTAACTGTATATGCAATATCAACCGATCTCAAGCTTAAATAGATTATCCTACGAGTACTACTGACCCGACTCCAAGCGGCTGGGAACTCTCCAGGCGGCTGGGAGATCCAACCGATCATACATCATGACAGCTGTTATAACCAACTAACTAAAAATAGCAAAAGCCTGGTCAGCATGATCTTATCATGATCAGCATGACCTTATTACATGCATTTGGTCTTAACAGACCTTCTTGGAAACATAAACAAGACCTAAAACTACTAACTGCCTCAAGGAGGCCAGCTGTTAGGTAGGTGCTCCTGCACCAAATCAGGGCTACTTCAAAGGTTTCCCTTCTGCATCAACAAATAGAAGGTTTTTGGCTTGCTAAAACAAAGGTTCGTAGTAAGTGCTTTTGTTCAGGTGGTTATACATGCGGTAGCACTACTCTCCATTATGGAGTCTCCCAACCTCCAAGGGTTATGCCTTGGAGGGTTTTGGGGGAGGTTGGCTATTGGTATAACAGAACAACACCTGTTGTCTATGACTTTCATCACGAACACCTTATTTTATATAGCGGCTTGAAAGAGCTTGGCTTTAGCTTGTTGCCGCTTGGGTCGTTCCCACCTTTTGAAGTGAGGTGGCAAGCCCTCTAAGGATTTTACAAAAGTAACACAACACCAGAAAAATACTTTTGATCCCCAGGTTCATACAAAGATGTGAGGGGAGAGCATATGTATTCTTTGTGCTTGCATCACACTAAACATGGTTCATTTTAGTTCTTTGGATTATGATGGGGATGATTTGTGCAAGTGTTGTGAAAAGCTTTTGATTCCCAAGGTCACCAATGGTGTGAGGGAAGAGCATACACTTTCTCACACCACAAACAAAATCACAAAAAACACTTCACACAAATTAGATTGGTTTTCTTGTTTATATGAGTGAAGAATGCAGATTGTTGTCCTTTTTAATCCAATGAGTTCATTGATGCACTTTGTGGTTCTTTTTAAAGCCCAAAATTGAAATGTTTTGATAGAGTTTGTTGGCACACACTTGTGAATTTTAGAACACCAAATTCAAATGTTTGTTCTAACTAAGGAACACACACACAAAGGTTTGTTTGGTTGTTGATCAATTTTTATTGCACCAAATCAAAATGTTGTTTAAGCTAACATGCAAGGGTTCTTTTTAGTCCCCAAATTGAATTGTTTGCTAAACTAAAGATAAAACATCCTGTAGAAACTTGTTAGTGTCTGCAAAATGATAGTGATGACCTGCAAATAACTTGTCAGTCCCTACACAGAATGCAAAGTTAGTGTCCAAAAATAGTGCTAACACAGAGACCTAATGGCACCACTATAGACTGCAATGGTGCTACTGACATAAACGGACAGCAAAACATGACACTTTAGACAAATAGTGCTAATTTACAATACAGTTAGTGTTGTTGAACAAATAGCGCTAGAATAGAATACAACAAGTGCCAGATTACACTATCGCGCTAATACAATACACAGAAGGCACTAGAATATACAATAGCACTAATATGACATGTATAAAGCACTGAAACAGACAATAGCACTGATAATACTTTAACAATGTGCCACTAGGCATTCAGTTGAAGGGTCTGATCACAGTTGTGAATAGCGCCAATCTGGGTTCCGATAGCACCGATATGAGCTTGATAGTGTCTGTCCTATAAAATAGAGGTGTTTCTAACTAGAATAATGGGTTAAACTACAAAGACAAAGAGCTTGTTAGCCTAGTTAACCTAATGGAATGGAAAGCAATACAAATAAAAATGCCAAAACATATGTTTTGTTCCTTAGAAAAATTTTGGCATAACTTCCCCCTGTTCGTACAAGATGTATGCAAAAACAAAGAATGAAAAACCTCTAAAATAGCAGGAAAGAAGAGAAACTTTGGATGGATTTGTGAGTGAAGGTCAATAGAGAAATTGCTCTACAAAATAACACTAAAACAGTAAATAGCACCAAAATGTGCCAAGGATGGTGCCATTGCATAGGGTAGATAGCACTGGTCCTACAAAATCATGTCTAGAAAACAAAAACTCACAAAAAAAGGATTAGATATGGACCTTGTGGGTTCCACTGAACATGCCAATATGATTAGGAAAATCAAGTTGAAGGTAAAAATACAAACTAAATGCATAATAAAAACAAAGAGTTATACCTCAAACAAGAAAGACCCAATCTCATCAAGGGAATGGAAACTTGTACCCAAAAGTTCCTAAGATAAACCCTACATAATGATTCAAATGTGAAATGCTCTCTCAAAAGAGAACTCACAATCTAGCTCAACAGATTTTTGGGCATAGTAACATTACATGAAAATTGGATCCCCCAAATGGCTTGGAAGAGGTTCTATTTATAGATTTTTGGAAGGGGTTTTGATCCAAGGGTGGAGATTTGTTTGGAAGATCAATGGTGTAGGATAAAAGTGATGTGGAGGGCCTAGATTAGATCTTGGAGGAATGGAGGGCTAAGAATAAATGTGAATCTTTTATTCATTTTGGGAAAAGGGTGAATTAAATGAGTATGGGGTGAGATGGAATATTTATGATATAAATATTCATATGGGGAATGTATAATGAATTAAAAATTCATTTCGAGATAAGTGGAGATAAATGCGGTATGGGTATGGTAAGGGGTTGTAAGAGGAATTAATTGTGATGTGTGATATATTTAAATAAAAAATTGACTTATGTGGATATATTTCAATTTTTTTTTGGAGGATGTGGGGAAGGGTGTTAAGCTAGGTTTGACCACCCAAATGAGAGGTTAGGATTAATTAAATATAGGTTTTATTTAATTGATCCTAGGGCTAGGATGAGGTAGGCTAGGGTAGGCAATTAAATAATAGTTATTTAATTGCCTAGGGTAGGGATAGGTCAATTAATAGGCTGAATTAATTAGTTAAATATGATTTAGCTAATTAATTGGGTTTAGTGAGGAGGGGAAAATTGAGCAAATAAATATTACATATTTATTAAATCAATTGGCTAAGGTTTGGACTATTGAATTAATGAAATTAATTCAATTGTTGGGGATAAAATGATGAAAAATTGGGTGATGAAGGGATAATTAATTAAATAAAAATTTAATTAATTGAATAGAAGGGGAATTGATATGTTTAGGGATGTCGGGAGTCGGTTTGATGGTAAAAGACATTTTTAGGTGTCTACAGTTACATTGCAATTTTACTAGGGCTATATGGGAATTAACTTTTCTCAAATTTGAAGATCATTGCATAATGAATGAAGGGTTTTCTTCTTTTGTGCTAGGTTGGTTTACGTTCTCTCCTTTCAATCATCTAGTTATAAAGGAATTTTGGTATCAAACTCCTCTGCATATTGTGTGGGGGGTTTGGAAGGAGCACAATAATAGAATTTTTAAAGACACTTCTTCCTCTATACAACAATTCTTTTAATCTATTAGTTGCGCAATTCAATAGAATATTAATGAGTCTCAAGTTGGAAATCGTAAAAGTATCCCTTCAGCTTTAGAAATGAAAATTTGCAAGAACTAGGGTATTTCCCATGATCTCAATAAAGTCGACTGACAAAAGGATTATATAACAAAACACACAAGATGGAGATGTCCACCACTAGGGTGGGTTAAACTAAATTTTGATGGGTGTTCCAAAGGGAACCCTGGACCATCTGTGGTGGGAGGAATAATAAGGGATAATAAGGGATGCATAGTTGAATGCTATGCTAAGAGGATTGGATGGGCTATGAATAATTTTTTTGAAGCTTATGCCTTATGGTGGGGTATCAAAAGGATCAAACATTATAATTTCCAGAATGTTGAAATAGAGGGAGATTCCAAGGTTATTTTAGACCTTGTTAAAAGCACTTCTAACCTCATTGGAAATTAAAAGATTTTATCAAACACATAAGGGACTCCCTAAGGAATTTTCTTTTTGAAAATATAACATATATTCCATAAAGGAAACATGGGTGTTGATAGAGTTGCTAATTATGGGTTACAATTTGAAGATTGGTGGTACTTTTTGCATGCCACTCATCTTCCTAGGGATGTTGGGGAAATAATTTATAATGAAGCAAGGTAAACATAAGTCTTTGTGTTTAAACATGATCACTTTGATCATGTTTAATATATTTGGTATTATGGATCTCCAAATGTTTAGCAATAATGAAAGAGGGCTAAATAAGGTAATTACTAATGATTACCTTCTCTATTTCGCTTGTGTGAAATGGGTGATTCAAATGTGGTTAATTAATGACTCTAATACTAGAGGTAATGGTAAGGAGTCACTCATCATTAATGTTAGCTTAAACTTATGTGTTGGAAACTATTTTGGAATGAATGTTGTTCTCACATTTTACATTACATATTGCTTAATTCTTCTACAACTGAGAGTATTAGAAGTCATCTTTTGAGGGTAGAGCCTGTCTCTTATGTTTCTTTAAAGAAGAATGCTAACATATGGGGTAATTTTGAAGCTAGTGGTATTGCATCCTATATCCAATCTATGAGAGGGTATGATGTGATAGTCACTAATCACTTTCTAAATTCGTGGAAAAGTAGATAGGTTACAGTTAAAGGCCTTCAATTTATGTTGTCTGAGGACCTAGGAAAGGATGATAGAAAAGTTCATAGGAATAGCAAGGGGGGTTATAAGAGAATGGAGTTGCTGGCACCATGGGGTCTTGTTAGCTTCCATTTGATGAAATATTTTATGCTGGAAGGTAGGTATGAGACTATTCATGGGTATCATTTCCCTCTCCTCGATCATTTACGCCATGGAAATTTTATAAGCTTTCCTTTTTTCTTACTTTATGCTCTCGAGATTCTAGCATTAAAAGATATCTCAATCCTCCACTATGTCAAGGTTTGATGTTTGTGTTCTATCAATTTAATGTCTTGCTAAATCCCAAAATTATTAGGAATGTTGGGTCTCTTCGCATTTCTATGGAGAATGTTGATTGTAACCTTAGCTCTTCAAGGAAAAAATTGGGCAAGGGCAGTGTTGGAAAAAAATCCAGGGAGGGGTAAGTCACATACTACTTCTGATAAAGGGGATACTACTGTCAGTGTTGCAAATATGTGCCTAATCGGTGTTGTCATTGATGTCAACATATCCTTGTTATCATTAGTGTTGAGAATTAAGGTGTCTCAACCTTGGTAATTCTCTGCATTTGTAATGTTTGTATTTATTATTTAATTACCTATGTTGTAAATAATTGAAAAATCCACATTGTCATATTGTGGGATGTGGCACAGTGATGTGTCAATCCTACATGGATTATGACAACTTGTATTTTTGTCCTCACATGAGGAGATAGGAATCCCACTTAGTGGTAGGAATAAGGAATGTTTGACCGAAACGGTTATGATGGATTCCTATGATGAATCTATGATATGTAAGAGTCGAGAATAGAAGGTTGTAAGACAGGTAATGACATGTGTCATGAAGCATCTTTGAATGAGGCATATTTGGGTTCCCCAAGGTGGAATATGACATGTTGTAAGAGAATATGCTATTTATAGCATGTGTATGACAGATTCTCTTATAGTTGTAAGTTGTAACCGCTATGACAGATTCTATGACGGTTGTAAATGGCGTAAGAGAATCTGTCATAGCCCATTTTGGAAATAGGTGACCTCTTTGGGATGGGAACTATGGACAAGTGTTAGACACATTCTACAATGTTGACCAAGTGTCCCTAGGCATGGGTTTTAGTCCAAGATGCCATGTTGGACGCCCATTCCAAGAAAGGTCCAAAATTGCCTTGTATGTTCTATTTAAATAGGTGCTTGGAGATGGAGTTTGTATCACAGGGTCACAGGTACTATTATGCTACCGGATTGACTCTAGACACGAGTGTTGAAGACCATTGAAGCTTGCATTACAAGTGTATTATAAATAGTCTTTCAGATTTGTTAATACATTGTGTAGGTTTCTAAGTGTGGGGTTTTTCACCTGATAAGGGTTTTCCCCACCATAAATCTCTATCTCTCTTCTTCTATCTACATTCTGGTTCTTGTGTTTTGCTGCAATATCTCAAGTTAATGGCTTAACATTTCTGTAATAGTTAGGATGAAATTGAATTTGCATAGCCCTCTCCTCATTAGATTAGTGTAGGAAGCATTTCCGCACACCTAGCTTCCTTTCAGTTGGTATCAAAGCTTGATCACCTTTGGTCCTAGTTGTTGGGTAGGGGTTTTTTGAGCTAATCTTAGGTTGAGTGGGAGTCTATGTAGAGCATTATGTATCTTATTGTAGCAAGGAGATGGCAAGTACATCAGGAAGGTTTGAAGTAGAGAAGTTCAACGGCAGTAATTTCGAGCTGTGGAAGCTCAAGATGGAAGACATGTTAGTTGGGAAAGTGTGAACGGAACTAAAATAGCTACAATGACTCAAGATGAGTGGGATCTCAAGGATCAGAAGGATAAGGGTCTCATAAGACTTAGTCTTGTCGATTCTGTGTTGTTAAATGTCCATGAGGAGGCTACTACAAAACTCCTTTGGAAGAAGTTTGGGGATTTGTATCAAGCCAAATCCCTAGTTAATAAACTTTTTCTGAGAAAGAAGTTGTATTCTCTTCGAATGGAGGATGGAGGATCTGTGGCTGAGCATATGAATGCCTTTAACATGCTAGTTACACAATTGACATCTATTGGTGTAAAGATGGAGGAGGAAGATCAGTGTATGACCCTGCTTTGTTCTCTTCTAGACTCATGGGATCAGCTTGTAATGGCAATCGAAAGCACCACATCCACATTCAAAATGGAAGAGGTGGTTTCTTCGTTGTTATCTAAAGAGATGTAGAGAAAGTCTTCTGAGGCAGCCAAAGAAGCCCTTGCAGTTCATGGAAGACCCAAGGAGAAAGGGAAGAAGAAGGACAAGGAAGCTAAGAAGGGTAGATCCAAATCCCGTGGGAGATCTAAATCTCTTGGAAAGTCCAAGGCTCTTTGTTGGAACTGTGGCAAGACTGGGCATTTCTGAAAGGAATACAAAGAGGAGGAGAAGAAAAAGAAGAAAGCTCCTGATTCAGATTCTGACAAATCACAAGATGACGACAATGCCTTCATCGTAGGCCTGGAAACCCATGCATCTAATGATGTGTGGCTAATCGACTCTGATGCATCATTCCACATGACCTTGCATCGAGACTGGTTCACTAAGTATGAGGAGTTCGATGGTGGAAAGGTGCATCTGGGTGACGACTCTCATCTGAAGATTGTTGGTCATGGAAGAGTCTCTATCTGATTCCCTGATGGTTGAGTGAAGGGGATCTCTGGGGTTATGCACATCTCAGGCTTAGCACGAAACCTGCTTTCTGTAAGTAGTTTGAATGATGCAGGTGTGCAGGTTGTCTTTTTGAAAGAAGGATGCAAGATGACTAGAGGATCTATGGTACTTGCTAAGGGTACTCAGAGAGGTACTCTGTTTCAGCTAGAGGCATGTATTGCACAATGCAATAGTTCTTCTGACTCAAGGAAGAGGGTAGCAGTCACTTCATCCCCACAATCTGAATGAGCAGTGAAGAAATTTGTTGTTTCTAATCTTGATGGTTGTAATTGTGCATTGGAAGTTAAACTTCCTGCAAAAAAGACAATGTTATGGCATAAGAGATTTGGCCACAATGGTGAGAAGGGTCTGCGTACCTTGAAAAATAAGAACCTCATTGAGGGGTTAGATGATTGTAATCTTGAGTTTGACTTTTGTGAACATTGCATTTATGGAAAACAAAATCGTGTTTAGTTTTACTCAAGTTCTCATAAGTCTTCTGGTGTGTTGGACCTTATCCATTCTGATGTGTTTGGTCCTGTTAATGTTCCTTCGTTATCAAAATCTATATACTTTGTATCTTTTATAGATGATTACAGTAGAATGACATGGATTTATTTTCTCAAAAGCAAATCTGAAGTCTATAGCAAGTTTAAGGAGTTTAGAGCCTTTGCTGAAAATTAGACTGGTAAAAAGATTAAATGTTTGAGAACTGACAACGGTGGTCAGTTCTATTCTACAAAATTTGATAAGTATTCCAAGGAACTTGGGATTGAAAGACATAAGATAAATCCATACACACTGCAGCAAAATGGAGTTGCAGAGAGGATGAACAGGACACTGATGGAGAAGGCTAGGAGTATGCTTAGTGGAGCTAGTCTAGAACAAAAGTTTTGGGCTGAAGTTGTTGCCACTGCTTGCTATCTGGTAAACAGATCTCCTACATCAGCTCTTGTTGGAAAGACACCCATGGAGGTGTGGTCTGGTAGAAATCCTTCAGTAAGGCATCTTCATGTTTTTGGTTGTGAGGCATATGCACATGTGCCTAGGGAGAAGCGGTCAAAGTTGGAGAACAAAGCTGTTAAGTGTATTTTCATCGACTATGGTGTTGGTGTGAAAGGATACAAGCTTTGGGACCCCATGGCTGAAAAAGTTTTGTATAGTAGAAGTGTCATCTTTAGAGAGCTTTCACCTTCTTCCACTATTTTGCAACCAGAAGAAAGAGAAAAGAAAGAGGATGTTGTTTAGTTTCCTCTCACCCCTGAGAAGACTGAACAGAAAGACAATGTTGGACCTAATGATGAGGAGAGCTCTAGCAGCTTTGAAAGCTCAGATGAAGAAGCTGAACCTCAACCTCAGCTCTTGAGGAGGTATACACGGATAAGGAAGCAACCTGAAAGGTTTGGTTTTACATTGCTTGATTCTAGTTGTGCTTATGCTTTTCTCACTAACAATGATGAACCTAGAACTATATCAAAGGCTTTGGATATGAAGGATGTAGGTTCCTGGAAGGAGAACATGGAGGAAGAAATGGCTTCTTTGGAAAAGAATCAAACTTGGGACTTGGTGCCTTTACCTCTTGGACGGAAACCCGTTGGATGCAAATGGGTGTTCAAGAAGAAGATTGGTGCAGATGGCAGTATTGAGAAGTATATGGCCAGATTGGTTGTGAAGGGGTATTCACAAGTGAAGGGTATGGATTATGGTGAGATCTTCTCTCCCATTGCAAAGTTGACATCCATTCAATTCCTATTTACTCTCGCAGTAGCTTATGACTTGGAGGTAGAACAGATGGATGTGAAGACAACTTTCCTTCATGGTGACTTGGAGGAGGAAATCTACATGTCACAACCAGAGCATTACATGGTGAAAGGTAAAGAAAATTTGGTTTGCAAACTTAAGAAGTCTTTGTATGTTTTGAAGCAATCCCCTAGGAGATGGTACTTGAAGTTTGATGCCTTTGTGTTGTCAATTGGATTTGTGAGGTCAAAATCGGATCACTGTGTTTATTATAAGTATGATGGTGATCGTATTCTCATTGTTGCACTGTATGTTGATGATATGTTACTCATTGGGAAGGGTAAGAATATGATTTCTAATTTTAAATCTCAGTTGTTAGCACAGTTTGAAATGAAAGATTTAGGGGCAGCCAGGTACATTCTAGGAATGGAAATCAAAAGAGATAGAACCGACAGAAAATTTTGGTTAAGTCAGAAAGTATGTGAAGACCATGTTGGATAGATTCAGCATGGCAGATTGCAGACCATTGTGTGTTCCCGTTTCTTTGGGGACAAAGTTATCTATTGAGGATTGTCCAAAATCTCCTAGTGAGGTGGAGGACATGAGCAAAGTACCTTATGCTAGTGTTGTTGGTAGTTTGATGTATGCTATGGTCTACACAAGACCAGACATTGCCCAAGCAGTGGAGTCCTTAGTCGATTTATGGCTAATCCTGGATGGGTTCATTGGGATGTAGTTAAGCGAGTGTTCAGATATTTGAGGGGTACTTCTGAGTACTCCATTTGCTATCATGGTAATGTTTCAGGACCTCCACATTCTATTGATATTCATGGATTTGTGGATTCAGATTGGGCAAGTGACATTGACAGCAGGAGATCCACCAATGCTTATTTTTTTACACTATTTGGTGGTGCTATTAGTTGGATGAGTAAGTGACAACCTGTTGTTGCTTTGTCCATGACAGAAGCAGAGTATATGGCAGCAACTCATGCTTGTAAGGAAGCCATTTGCCTTAAGAGATTGTGTTTCAATATTGGTGTTGATGCATGTCAGATCACAATCAGTTGTGACAGTCAGAGTGCAATTTGCCTTGCAAAGAATCTAACTTTCCATGCTAGAACCAAGCACATTGATGTTCAGTTTCACTTCGTGAGGGACATGGTTGAGGATGGCAAGGTAAATTTGGAGAAGGTAGATACTTTGAAGAATGTTGCAAATGCATTAACGAAACCAGTGGGCACAGAGAAGTTCAGATGGTGTTCGGAGTCTATGGGCTTCTCGGCCTACAACAGTTAAATCCTATTTTTCTATTGGCTCTTACAAGGTGTTCAAAAAGTGGGAGAATGTTGGGAATTAAGGTGTCTCAACCTTGGTAATTCTCTACATTTGTAATGTTTGTATTTATTATTTAATTACCTATGTTGTAAATAATTGAAAAATCCACATTGTAATATTGTGGGATGTGGCATGGTGATATGTCAATCCTACATGGATTATGACAACTTGTATTTTTGTCCTCACATGAGGAGATAGGTGTCCCACTTAGTGGTAGGAATATTCTGCCATGTGTTGGCATCTTCTATGTTGTGTAAGGAATGTTTGACCGAAACGGTTATGACGGATTCCTATGATGAATCTATGACATGTAAGAGTCGAGAATAGAAGGTTATAAGATAGGTAATGACATGCATCATGAAGCATCTTTGAATGAGGCATATTTGGATGCCCCAAGGTGGAATATGACATGTTGTAAGAGAATATGCTATTTATAGCATGTGTATGACAGATTCTACGACGGTCGTAAGTGTCGTAAGATCATCTGTCATAGCCCATTTTGGAAATAGGTGACATCTTTGGGATGGGAGCTATGGACAAGTGTCAGACACATTCTACAATGTTGACCAAGTGTCCCTAGGCATGGTTTTTGGTCCAAGATGCCATGTTGGATGCCCATTCCAAGAAAGGTCCAAAATTGCCTTGTATGTTCTATTTAAACAGGTACTTGGAGATGGAGTTTGTATCACAGGTTCATAGGTACTGTTATGCTACCGAATTGACTCCAGACATGAGTGTCGAAGACCATTGAAGCTTGTATTGCAAGTGTATTGTAAACATTCTTTTAGATTTGTTAATACATTGTGTAGGTTTCTGAGTGTGGGGTTTTTCACCCGATAAGGGTTTTTCGCACCATAAATCTCTGTCTCTCTTCTTCTGTCTACATTCTGGTTCTTGTGTTTTTCTGCAATATATCATGTTAATGGTTTAACATTGCTATAATAGTTAAGATAAAATTGAATTTGCATAGCCCTCTCCTCATCAGATTAGTGTAGGAAGCATTTCCACACACCTAGCTTCCTTTCAATTAGTGTCAACTATATCTTATTCTATCACTTCTTTAGAAGACTTGTATGTTGAGGATATTTAGAAAATTAGCCTCTCCAAAAGAAACAAGTGAGATACATATCTCTCTGTCAGAGATAGTGAAGATAGTGCAGTTTAGTGAAGTAGATTGCTCTGTATTCCCAGTGAGATGAAGATCATAGTCTATGGATTAAACGATTTGTAGAGGATTGCCTGAAGTTGCTCCAGTTAAGATTTGAGAGGTCCGCATGAAGTACTTGTGAAGTTATGGCCTTTTGAGTAGAACCAAGTTTTGTAGTTGTTCAGATTACTTTGCATTGGAATATTATGGTCTACAGATCTCGAGGTATGTTTAGGATGTTGGTGTGTATCCTCAACTCAAGTGGTTCGAGGTTTGGAGGTCTGCAATCAATCTTTCTAGTGTGACAGTCATGACAATTGGTGTTCTTGAGTTTCCAAATAAAGGTGCAAGTGTTTGTGGTGATTTGAGGTGGTGAGGTTATTCTGGTTGATTTCATTGTGCTTGTGGTGGTCTCTAGATCATGTGCTTATTATGTTGGTGGTCCGCATTGAAGATTTCTCCTTGAGTGTTGTTGTTCCTTCCAGTCTTGGCCAATCGGATGCTTTGTGTGTGTTACGGATGATCTAAGAAGAATTCTATGGAGCGTGGTGTATTGTTCAAGCAAGATTTGAGTCCAGTTATATTTCGCTGATAGTGTAATGGTTCGCATGTAGCATTTTAAGTCTTGTGATCGTAATTACTTGTAATGCCTATCTTGGATAATGTTCCAGATAGATGATTGTAAGGCATACTTTGATGTTCATTCCAAAGTTGATGTCATGTATAAATAAGTGTTGTGAAGTCATGGAAAGGTGTGTGGTGAGAAAAAATGTGGATGTATTGAGGAAGTGAGTGGGGATAGAGCAGAGGTGTTGTACACGTCAATGGAACTGAATCTTGCATGAAGAAGATGTTGTTTCTGAGTTTAACTTTTTAGTGTTAACATTGTGAATGTTCCTGTAGGTAGTGAGCCTCCTTTGAGCACTGAGCTTTGGGCAGTGTGCCTGAAGGCAAGTGCCTTCCCATTTTTCTATTCTTTTAACAGAGAATAAATCTTGTGAGTTAACCCCCACCGTGGTTTTTCCCTTAATTGGGTTTGCACATGAAAATTCTGGTGTTATGTGTGTTGATTATATTTCTACTCTTGTGTTGTTGATTCATGCTTTCATGGTTATATCGTTAATCTATAAATAAGTGGTAAAGAAGATTAAATGTAGTAAAAGATAATTTTTTTGTGAAAACTGATTCACCCCACTGTCAGTTGTCTGCCTTGATTTCAACAATTGGAATTAGAGGTTCCTCTAAAAGAAGCTTGACCGCTTGAGGAGATCCAGGATGTTGACATACAAGAAGGACAGTCCAAGATTTGATGGAACAAATTACTCTCTTTGCAAGAATCACATGGAATGTCATTTATAATGCATGGGTGATCCTTATTGGTTGATAACTAAGAATGGGTATAAAACTCCACAGAATAGTCCCTCAACTCCAAATGAAATCAAAGACGCTGAAAACAATATTTGGCCTAAAGAAGCATTGTTGACCATCCTGATTGATATAGAAATGACAATTTCTTGGAATTGAAAATCGCTCATGAAATTTGGAAGAAGTTGGAAACTTTGTATGTAGGTGATATATATGTCAAATGTACTGAGCTACAGAGCCTAAAGGGTAGATACGAATGTTTGAGGATGAGTAAAGTTGAAAACATCACTTCTTATATGTAGAAGGTGAATGAACTTGTGAGCATTATCAGGAGTGTTGGTGGAATGCTTGAAGAATTAGAGATTGTTGCCAAAGTACTCAGATCTTTGCTTGCTCCATACAAACATAAAGTTGCTGCTATTAAGAAGATCAGGACTATGACAACTATTACAAGGGATCAGTTGGTTGGTAAGCTTTCAGCATTTGAAATGAGTGAGTTTGGTGATTCTCCTCCTAAATTAGAATATGTTTTTAAAGCCAGTGTTTCTGGGAAGCAAAGATTTGATCTAGGTGAAAGCTCTTGAAGAAAACTAACTAGATATGAGAAGGCAAGGAAGGAACTTGAAGAAGATGAATCAGATCTTGAAGAACTTGAAGCCTTTTTTTCAATAGATTACTAAGAGGATTCTGTAAGTATGAAGGGAACCTACCTTTCAAATGTTTTTCTTGCAATAAGATTGGTCATTTTGCTTCAAGATGTCCAGAGAGGGTTTCAAATCCAAACCCTAACAGACCTAGGTTTTAGAAGAAATGCTACTATGTCCAAGAAGCTGCTGAGGAAGGAGTTACAGATGATGAATCTGATAAGGGAAGTACCTCTGGAAATGAATGGGTGTTCATTTCTATCAAAGAAGAAGATCTAGTGCCTACTGTGTCTGCTAGTTGTGTGAATGTGGAAAGTGCTTTGGTTATGGAATAGGAGAATGTGTCATGTAAACTTTAATAATATTGTCAAGATAAGTACTACTTAGGTTGTGAGAGATCTTCCAAAGCTTGTGAAACCTGTTAATAGTATGTGTAAGGAATGTTAGTTGTGTAAATAGAGTAGAACTACATTCAAAAGTAAAGAACAATTTTCAAGTTGATTATTGGAACTTGTGCACACTGATTTGTGTGGTCCTGCTAGAGTTAGGAGTTTGTAAGGTGATAGATACTTTATGTTGCTAATTGATGATTACTCCCGGATGATGTGGGTCACTTTCTTGAGAGAGAAATTAGAGGCTCTTGACAAATTCAAGGTGTTCAAGGCTAGGATGGAGAATGAGATTGGTGTGAAGATAAAGTGTCTGAGATCTGACAGAGGTGGAGAGTTTACCTTTGGTGAGTTTAATGCATTTTGTGAAAAGTATGGAATAAGAAGACAATTATCTGCTCCTAGGACTCCTTAGTAGAATGAAGTTATGGAGAGGAAGAACTGGACTATTCAAGAGGCTACTAGAACCATGATGATGGAAGAAAATTTTCCACATGTCTATTGGAGAGAGTCTGTGAGTACTGATGTCTACACTCTTAACCAAGTGAAGATCAAAGGTAATTCTAGTAAAACTCCTTATGAACTATGGTAGTAATTTCTATATCAAAAGAGATGAAGATCTAGACAAGTTTAATGCAAGGTGTGATGAAGGAATATTTCTAGGTTATTCTAACCAAAGAAAGGCATACCGGTGCTTTAACAAGAGATTGAAAAAGATTATTGAAAGTGCTAATGTCAAGGTTGATGAAAGCAAGAAGAGACCTTCCAAGTTTTGTGGATATGACTCAAATGATCAAAAGGAAAGTCCTCAAACTCAGATTCAAAGTGCTCTGGAGAATCTAGTGACTCAAGAAGCTAGTGCAAATGTTGAGGAACAAGTTCGAGAATCAGAAGTTCAAGAAAACTCCAAAACTCTCAGGTATGTAAGGTTGAATCATTCTGGAGATCAGATCATAGGAGATAAAAATAAAGGTTTTCAAACTAGAAGAAAAATTACTGAAGAATAAGAGGAGTATTGTTTGATCTCAAAGACTAAACCAAAATTAGTAAATGAAGCTTGTAATGATGAAAGTTGGGTTACAAAAGTAATGGAAGAAGAATTAATGCAAATTGAAATAATCATACTTGGGATCTTGTTCTAAGATCTTAAAACAAAAATGTAATTAGAACTAAATGGGTCTTCTAGAACAAATTGAATGAAGATGGTGAAGTTGTGAGAAACAAAGAAAGATTAGTGTGCAAAGGATATTCTCAGGTAGAGGGAATTGAGTTTGAAGAAACTTTTTCTCTAGTGTTAAGAATCGAAGCAAATAGATTATTTCTTGCCTTTGCTTCTTACAAAGAATTCAAAGTTTACCAGATGGATGTCAAGTCAACATTCCTAAATGAAGAGTTGGAAGAAGAGAGGTTTCTAGTTGTTTGATCAAGGAGATAAGGTCTACAGATTGAAGAATGCATTGTTTGGACTTAAACAAGCCCCAAGATCCTGGTATACAAGATTAGATAAGTATCTACTAAAGTTAGGTTTTAGCAAAGGCACAACTGACAGTAATCTCTATTTTAAAATTGATCATGAACACATCTTGATTATTGAGGTATTTGTTGATGATATCATCTTTGGTGGAAATGAGAGCATGTGCAAACATTTTGCTAATCACATGCAAAGTGAATTTGTGATGTCCATGCTTGGTGAAATGAATTTCTTCTTGGGTCTGCAAATCATTTAGTTAGATAAGGGCATCTTCATATCCTAGTCTAAGTATGTAAAGGAGTTGTTGAAGAAGTTTGGAATGGAGGATTCAAAACTAGTGAGTACTCCTATGATAACTAGATGCAAGTTGAGTAAAGATGATGATTCCCCTAAGACATACTAAAAAAGTTATAGATCAATGATTGGAGGACTACTTTATCTAACTCATACCAGACCTGATATCATGAATGCAATTGGCCTTGTTGCTATATTTCACGCTGATCCTAGAGAATCTCATGTTGTAACAATCAAAAGAATTTTCAGATATCTAAAGGGAACATCTAATTATGGCTTATGGTATCCTAAGGGTGACGATTTCACTCTTCATGCATATACAGATGCTAATTGGGTAGGAGATGTGGATGATATGAAAAGTACTAGTGGAGGTGCATTTTTATTGGGAAAGAGATTGGTTTCTTGGTTAAGAAAAAAGCAGGAGGCAATAGCTCTGTCTACTACAGAGGGAGAGTATATAGTAGCAGCAAGTAATTGTACTCAAGTTTTGTGGATGATGGAAATGTTGAAGGATATCAAAATTGTGTTTGAAGAGCCTACTACAATCTTATGTGATAATTCAAGTGCAATAAACATTTCAAAGAATCTGGTGTTGTATTCAAAGACAAAGCACATATCCATCAAGTTTCACTTATTGAGAGAGAAGGTAAATGAGAATGAAGTCATATTGGAGTTTGTTCCTTCAAAGGATCAGATTGTGGATATCTTCACTAAGTCTCTACCTAAGGACACTTTTGAGTATCTTAGAGAGAAGCTAGGGGTGATTACCCCTCCTATTCAAAACTAAGGTGCACTAGTGTGCATCAATCCGGTGGAACTCACAGTCATATCTTGTGATCTGGATTGGTGTTAAGGGGCTGCTACTCAAGGGGAGTAGTTAGTATGTTCTGAGTTCAGTTTGGTCTTGTCTAAGAATCAAAAAGGGTGAGAGATTATTACAAATATGTGCCCTTTGCCATTGGTGTCAAAGGGGGAGAGAAGTCATGTGAAAAACTTGGATGGAAGTGAGTAGTTGTTGGTGAAAGGTGGAGTAGTGAAGAAAGTGGTTGTAGGTGTGATAAAAGAAAGGGGGAGAAGTCCTTGTCTTGGTGGTTGACTTAGTTTTTCACATCATATGTTTCCATCAATGACAAAGGGGGAGATTGTTGCAAATATGTGCCTAATCGGTATTGTCATTGATGTCAATATATCCTCGTTGTCATTAGTGTCAACTATATATTATTCTATCACTTGTTTAGAAGACTTGTATGTTGAGGATATTGAGAAAATTAGCCTCTCCGAAAGACACAAGTGAGTTACATATCTCTTTGTTAGAGACAGTGAAGATAGTGCAGTTCAGTGAAGTAGATTGCTCTGCATTCCTAGTGAGATGAAGATAAGAGTCTGTAGATTAAAGGGTTTGTAGAGGATTACCTAAAGTTGCTCCAGTTAAGATTTGAGAGGTCTACATGAAGTACTTGTGAAATTATGGCCATCTAAGTAGAACTAGGTTTTGCAGTTGTTTAGAGGTTACAAAGTGGTAGGAATTTGGTCTGGATTTCTCTCCATTGGGATATTATGGTTTGTAGATCTAGAGGTATGTTTGGGATGTTAGTGTGTATCCTCAAATCAAGTGGTTCATGGTTTGGAGGTCTGCAAGCAATCTTTCTAGTGTGACAGTCATGACAATTGGTGTTCTTGAGTTTCCAAATAAAGGTGCAAGTGTTTCTGGTGATTTGAGGTGGTGCAATTGTTCTGGTTGATTTCATTGTGCTTGTGGTGGTTTTTGGATCATGTGCCTATTGTTTTGGTGCTTTGCATTGAAGATTGAGCTTGTGGTTGAAGATTTCTCCTTGAGTGTTGTCATTCCTTCTAGTCTTGGCCTTACAGATGTTTGGTGCATGTTGCAGATGATCTAAGAAGAGTTCTATGGAGCATGGCATATTGTTTGAGGAAGATTTGAGTCCCAACTATGTTTGGCTAATAGTGTAATGGTTTGCATGTAGCATTTTAAGTCTTGTGATTGTAATTTCTTGTAATGCCTATCTTAGAGAATGTTCTAGATAGATGGTTGTAAGGCTAACTTTGATGTTCATTTCAAAGTCGATATCATGTATAAATAAGTGTTGTGAATTCATGGAAAGGTGTGTGGTGAGTGAAAATGTGGATATAGTGAGGAAGGGAGTGGGGGAAGAGCAGAGGTGTTGTGCGCTTCAATGGTACTGAATCTTGCAGGAAGAAGATGTTGTTTCTCATTTCAACTTTTTAGTGTTAACATTGTAAATGTTCATGTAGGAAGTGAGCCTCCTTTGAGTAGTGAGCTCTGGGCAGTGCACGTGAAGGCAAGTGCCTTCCCATTTTTCTATTCTTTTAAGAGAACAAATCTTGTGGGTTAACCCCCACCATGGTTTTTCCCTTAACCGGGTTTCCACATAAAAATCCTGGTGTTATGTGAGTTGATTATATTTCTGCTCTTGTGTTGTTGATTCATGCTTTCATGGTTATATCATTAATCTGTAAATGAGTGGTAAAGAATATTAAATGTAGCAAAAGTTAAAAATTTTGTGACAACTGATTCACCCCCCCTCTTAATTTTCTGCCCTAATTTCAACAGTTAGTCCTAAGGGTAAGTCTCATACAGTATCTAAAAAAGAGGATATTCCTTGCTCTACTATCAAATCTAAGGGTACCCTAGCTTCTTCTAAGAGAGTTTCTTTTGTTGAGGAAGTTGATAAAGGACATGCTAGGAAAGTTTCTCATGCCTATAAGGGGAAGGATGTTATGGGTTATGCTGAAAAAGAAACCATGTCTGTTAGTAACAACATGCTACCTTCTACTCCTAATGTAAAGGTTTCCAAGTTGGCTGATGATAGGGAAACTATAGACTCCCCAGAGAATATTCTTTTGTCTCTTAAGGATAAAATTGTTTGTAATGATGTTGGTTTTGTTGTTAGGAAGGGAAAAATGTGAAGATCAAATCTAATTCTGCTAAAGTAAACCTTGATGCTATTTTTGAAGAAGCTAATACTAAAGAAATAATGGAGGATGTGTATTCTCACATTATGAAAATTGGGAGAAGGTCAGCCCATATTTCTAACTCTCAAAAACAAAAATAGAGAAAGAGTAATGATAAAGTGATGCAGGAGCATCCATGGTCCAAGAGCAATCTTGCATCAACCAAAAACATTTGCATTTCAGTTTGTTTGCAGTTTAGTTTGTTTCCTCTTATTTTCTAGTTTAGTCAGAAGCAGTTTCTGTATGTTGGTATGCATTCTACCGTAGTTGCATTTTAGATCTTGCAGAGCTAGACTTAACATCTAGACATGTTCATCTACATCATATCCATAATTTAGAGCATTTGGACCAGTTATCGAAAAGATATCACTATTAGAAGATCAACTATTTTCTTAGAATAGAGCATCCTGACAATCTCTAATAATCTGCTAAAGGAGAAGACTTGCAAAGCATTCCTTGACTTATGGAACCTAATGACACATCATTCAATGATCTTTGGTTTGTGGATGATCTACCCCGATATCCACACATCATTCCATTCATTTGCGTAGGTGTTCTACATGATTAGGTCCAATCTATCTGTCTACACACATTACAGCTCTTCATTGGAGTTTGAGATCTTCCTTGGCCAACGCAGAGGAATCTTTTGTATGGAAGATGATATATATTGATGTAATATATCCTTAGGAAAGAAAATTCTTGATAGTTAGAAATAGGTTCATAAGTTCATAGTTTGGATTTACGCAAAGGAGCTTCAAAGTTATATCTTTTGATATTCTTTAATCAGGACTTTAAGCCCTAATTATAAGCCCGCATGTTGTCGGTCGATCTGTAATTGAATTCTATGATATACTAAATGACTGAATTTGCATTTATATCTTTGAGTTGTTTCCATTGTGTTTCCTCTTGCTGCATGGTTTGGACAGTTCATTATGTTAGCCCTCCTACCGTGACTACACCAAGTGTTAGAAATGAAAGAAATACTAGTTCAATGGAAATGTGATTCAAGATAAATTTCAGCAATCTTAAGCATGCATTAACAATGGAGATTGTAATAAAACATAAAACCCACTACAGAAAAGATGTTAAACATGAAAAAATCAAAACAATGACATAGTGTTTATGTGAAGAAAACTCTTGTGGGTAAAATACTCCATCAGGAAAGAGGAATAAGTTTGTATTAATCTCAACAAGATTGTACAATACATCAACTACACAACTCTCTCCACAAGTCTTCAACCCGACAACATTTTGACAACACCTGAGTACCTAAAATCTATATTGTAGCAACAAATACATGGAAAATACTTATAGAAATGTTTTCAACTCCATTCTAGGTGTTCACGTTCTCTCTCCTAAGATTCTCCAACCTGTAAACATTAATTACCATCTTACAAGCATCTTACACTTGTCCAAAAACAACCATGCAAAGGTTGGGGGCCCAAGACTAAATCTATCCTCTTACAACATCTTATGAAGCATCATAACTGTCATAGATTCCACAAAAGAGTATCTTTCCAAGATAGGAAACTTAGGCTAAATATAACAAATATACAACTAACATATCCATCATATGCATCATAGAATCTCAGAATCTTATGACAACTTGCAACTGTCATAGATTCACTTACCAAATATTATGATAGTTGTCATACATGCCAAAAATAGTATATTCCTCAAGGAAGAATGCCTACCCTCATTTACTTTGATTTTTTACATTTGCCAACAGTCAAAGTCACCCCATAACTACCGTCGGTAACTCCAAAATTACCACTGCCAGTGAAACTATTACATCTCCTTATGGGTAATTACAAATAACAAATAATAAATGGAATGAATACAATATTGGGATTTACAAGGTTAATGACACCTTATCCCAACATTCTCCCACTTGACATTATACATTGTAAATCAACCCATAGTAAATCAAATGAAAAAATAATTAGGCACTAGAAACAAGGCCCATAGCCTCTCTGCACCATACGAAATTCTCTATACTCATAGGCTTGGTCAATGAATCTGCAACATTCTCCTAAGTGTCTGTCTTCTTCAGATCAATCTCCCCATTTTCAACCAACTCTCAAACAAAGTGATACTGAACATCAACATGCTTAGTCCAAGCATGATACATGGGATTCTTTGCCAAACAGATAGCACTCTAACTATCACAACCAATCTAAATGATCCTGTAATCAAAACCAATACTTGTACACAGTCTCCTCAACCAAACTACTTCCTTAGAGACATGAGTAGCAGCCATATACTCTACTTCTATGGTGGACAAAGCAACTATGGGCTGCCTCTTACTCGTCCAACTCATTGCTCCTCCAAACAGAGTAAACACATAGCCACTAGTGGACCTTCGACTATCCAAGTCACTTGCCCAATCTACATCAACAAAACCCTATATGTCCAAAGATTTATTAGTACTATTAGTACCAAAATAAACCAAACAATGATCAAGAGTACCTACAAGATATTTAAACATCCTCTTCACATAGTTCCAATGCTGTCTACCAGGGTTGGACATAAATCTACTCAAAACTTCCACTACTTGGGCAATATCTGGTCTAGTGCAAACCATTGCATACATCAAACTCCCTAGAACACTAGCATATGGCACATTAGACATATCCTAAAGATCATCCTTAGTATTTGATCACATATCTAATGAAAGCTTACTATCAATGCGTAAAGGAACTCTAACTGGGTTACAGTCCTGCAAAAAAGTATACACATACTTACTTTGTGACAACTAAAGCTTTCTGTTAACTCTGTCCCTTCTTATCTCCATTCCCAAAATATACCTTGTAGCATCAAGATCTTTCATCTCAAATGCACCTAAAAATTTGGTTTTAAGCTCACTGATCATACCCTTAGTATTGCTAAAAAACATGCCATCAACATATAAAGCAATAACCAGTATAGAATCATAAATACAATGAATGTAAACACAATGATCCTTCTTGCTTCTAACAAAACCCAATTTCAAAACAAATGAGTCAAACTTTTGGTACCACATCTTGGGGGACTATTTCAGACCATAAAGAGACCTCTTTAACCTCAAAACCTGTAGGCCGTTACATATAAACTTCTTCAAGATCTCCATGCAAGAACACAGTCTTAACATCAATTTGCTCAATCTCCCAATCATAATAGAAGTAAATTTAGCAATAGGAGAGAATATCTCACTAAAATCAACTCCCTCTCTCTAGGAGTAGTCCTTGGCTACCAATCTAGCCTTGTACTTCTCCAATGACTCATCTGCTTCAAACTTCTTCTTGAAGACCCACTTACAACCTATGCTCTTTCTTCCTTTGGGCAAACGAAAAAGATCCTAGGTGTTACAAGAGTCTAAAGCCATCATCTCCTCATGCATGGCTAATTGCCAAAACTCACTATCATCTGCAGAAATATATTCCATGTAGGATCTAGGCTCATCGTTAGTACTCAATAAAGCATATATACAACAAAAGTCTGGTGGGCTATACCTGTCAATGGTATTCCATTGTCTTTTAGATCTCCTCAAGGGTGGAGTAAGAGACTCTACTCATTCTTCTGCATGATCATCTGCACCAACTTCTCTGTTACAAAAGATTCATCTTCATCAAAACTACTCGAATCTTCTTCTTCTTCTTCACCTCCCAATCCATCATTATGTTCTTCCTAAGGTGCATCCTACTCTCTAAATCAAAGTTCACCTTTTTTACCCTTTCTTCTTTTTCTTTTGGCTGCTGAAGTTCATAAATAGCTCTAAGTTCCCCGAAAATAACATCTCTAGAAAAGATAATCTTGCGGGTTAGTGGATTCTAAAGCTTATAACCTTTGACATTATCACCATATCCAATGAATGTACACTTCTTAGCCTTTGGATCCAACTTAGATCACTTTTCCTTAGGCACATGAACAAAATCCTCACAGCCAAAAACCCTTAAATGTGAAATAGAAGGTTTCTTACCTGTCCACACTTCATAAGATGTCGAATCAAGAGCCTTACGAGGAGATCTATTTATCAAGTAGCAAGTAGTACACACAGCCTCTACCCAAAAGCATTTATCCAACTATGCATCACTAACCATACTTCTATCCCTTTCCATAATTATTTAGTTCATCTTTTCTACAACACCATTCTGTTGTGGTGTATATGGAGTTGTCTTTTGTCTAATAATACCTGCATGCTTGCAAAACTTGTCAAATTCCTTAGAGCAATATTCTCCTCCATTGTCAGATCTTAATATTTGTATCTTTAAACCTGATTGGTTCTCTACTAAGACTTTGAATTCCTTAAACTTAGTGAAAACTTTAGATTTATGTTTCATAAAATAAATCCATGCAAATTTGGATACATCATCAATGAAGGTTATAAAATAACGTGATTTTCTAATAGATTCATTATCCACAGGTCCAAACACATCCGTATGAATAATTTATAATTTCTCTTTTGCTCTATTGCTTCCTAAAGGAAATGATTTTCTATTTTGTTTACCAAACACTCAATGCTCACATAAATCAAAGTGCTCATTAGAATAAGAGAAATCATCCAACAATTATTTATTCTTAATAGTTTTTAATACATTATTGCTTGTGTGGCCTAATCTGTGGTGCCACAACATACAAGTGTTTTTAGAAGCCTCAGAAACATAAGAGGCATTACAAACTATAGTGGCTTCAAGCTTAAACAAGCTCCCAAATCTCTTTCCTTTCGCTACCACCAAGTTCCCTCTCACCAATCTGTAGCCATGCTTGTCAAATGTCACATGCATTCCCAAATCATTCAACTTTGAAAATAAAATTAGATTTCTAGCTAATCCAGGAACATGCAAAATACTAGGGAGGGTCTTAGTCCTCCCATCACTGAAACACAACAATACCTTTCCTTTCCCAACAATCGGATATGAAGAGTTGTCACCAAGGTAGATATTACCACCATCATATTCTTCATATGTGGAGAACCATTCCTTATGTGGGGTTATATGAAATGAGAATCCTAAGTCAACCAACGAGTGATCATTAGAAACAAGATTACATGTAGAAAGTAAAACTTCTTCACCTGCATTCGAGGACTTATCCGAAGCACTATCCCACTATTTATTGGGGTTTATGCACACCTTCTTCACATGTCCCCTTTTACCTCAATTCCAACACTTAACTCTGTTCTTTTTACTAGGAGTCTTAGACCAGCCCTTGGACTTGTCCTTAGTTGCTTTCTAATCTCCTTTAAGTCCCCTATCCTTAGACTTTCCCCTGATACTAAGAGCATCCCATGAACTATCCAAACTCTTCTTCATCAATTCTTATGACAGTAGCACTGAAATAAGAGCATCCAACTTCAGATCTGTGAGGTTAGTAGTGATAGCAAGGATAACATTCTCTCAAGACTTAGGTAAAGAATAGAGAAGTAAGATACATTTGTCTTCCTCACTAACTTCAACATCTACTGAATCAAGCTGACTCAACAACAAATTAAAAGAATTTAAATGATGTACAACTAATTCACCTTCTTGAATTTTCATGGAAAATAATTTTCTTTTTAAATAAAGATTATTTACCATACTCTTGGCTTGATAGGTCTCACCCAACTGATTCCACAACTTGTGTGCGGTCTCCTCCTTTGTGACATTCAACAGGATAGAGTCTGAAAGACACAACCGGATGGTTCCCCATACCTTCTTATCCAGTCTATCCCACTCATCTTGAGAGACATCATCAGGTTTCTTCTCTTTTTGAATATCCAACCATTGGTTTCTTTCTTCCAACAAATCTTCCATTTTCAGCTTGCACAACTCATACCCCATTCCGTTGAACTTCTCAATGTCTAATCGAGAGGTTGATGCAATGGTGGATGTATCCATAATAACAACATAAGATCTACAAAAAAAATACAACCAAATCTCCCATTGCAGCTACAGCTTCCACACTACCACCCAAGAGTCAAAGCTGAGTAGGCTTTGATACCAAATTTTAGAAATGAAAGCAACACTACTTCAATGGAAATCTAATTCATGGTAAATTTCAGCAATCTTAAGTGTGCATTAACAATGTAGATTGTAATAAAACATAAAACCCACTATAGAAAAGATGTCAAACATGAAGAACTCAACACAATGACACAATATTTATGTGGAGAAAACCCTTGCCAGTAAAAAAATCCACCAGGAAAGAGGCACAAGTTTGTATTAATCTCAACAAGATTGTACAATACATCAACTACACAACTCTCTCCACAAGTCTTTAATCTGATAGCATTCTGGCAGCACCTAAGTACCTAAAATCTGTATTGCATAAACAAATACATGGAAAATACTTATAGAAATGTTTTCCACTCCATTCTAGGTGTTCACCTTTTCTCTCCTAAGATTCTCTAACCTATAAACATTAATTACCATCTTACAAGCATCTTACACTTGTCCAAAAACAACCATACAAAGTTTGGGGGCCCAAGACTAAATCTAGCCTCTTACAGCATCTTATGATGCATCATAACCATCATAGATTCCACAAAAGAGTATCTTTCCAAGATAGGAACCTTGGGCTAAATATAACAAATATACAACTAACATATCTGTCATATGCGTCATAGAATTTCAGAATCTTATGACAACTTGTAGCTGTCATACATTCACTTACTAAACATTATGATAGTTGTCATACATGCCAAAAATAGTATATTCCTCAAGGAGCACGCCTACCCTCATTTACTTTGAGTTTCTACATTTTCCAACAGTCAAAGTCACTCCATAACTACCACCGGTAACTCCAAAATTACCACTGCCAGTGAAACTATTACATCTCCTTATGGGTAATTACAAATAATAAATAATAAATGGAATAAATACAATATTGGGATTTACAAGGTTAATGGCAGCTTATCCTAACACCAAGTGGTATCAGAGTGAAAGTTTGAATTTTTAGGAGTGAATTAAGCGAAGTTGGTGAGGGAATTCCATAAGATCTTGCTATGGATAGATCACCAAATTGAGGTAGGTTATGTGTGTCACAACTGATCACTGATTGTGAGGCAGTTGTCACCTTGTAGCTCGATCACCAAACTTGAGGTAGTTTTGTACTTGATCCTAGGAAGAATGCCGCTGAGGAGAGTTCCTTCTATTGGAACAATGGTTGGTAGAATGGATGAGATGATGGAAATGATGAAAATGATGTGAATTTGATTGGATGCTATTGAAGAAGATAGGCAAAGAGGATTGACATCGAGAACTAATGTTGAAAGTGATGATCAAGAAGAATTTCAATCTATTGAACAAATTAGCGAAACCCTAGGAGGTGATGAAGAAGAAGAATCAGATCAAGTCAAGATGTTGTGAGTTATTTCAAAGATTGGAAAGAGACCTAGAGTTGATGTATCGAATTACACTAGCAATTTGAATCTACAAGAATTGATTGACTAGATAAATGACATGGAAGAATACTTTGAATATGAAGAAGTTGAAGATACGGAAAAGGTGAAATTTGCAAAGACAAAGTTGAAAGGACATGCTACTATTTGGTGGAAAGAAGTTTAGTTGGATAAAAATAGAAGAGGAAAAGAAAAGATTACAAAGTGGGATAGGATGGTGACAAAATCAAAGAATCAGTTCATACCTGCTGACTGTGAGTTAGAATTATTGAAGAGATTGCAGAACCTGAGACGAAAGGAGAAATTTGTGAAAGAGTATAATGAAGAATTTCATAAGATGATCATAAGGATAGGACATAGTGAAGCAAGTAAGGAGAAAGGGGCTAGATACATCAATGGACTAAGATTGAACATTCAAGAAGAACTGAGTCTGGTGAGGGTGACATCTTTAGAGGAAGCATATCAGTTTGCCCTGAAAGTTTAAGAGAAGTTGAATAAGAGGCATGATCAAAGACAGAGAGGAAGGGGAGGTAAATTTCAGAGAGGCAGAGCATTTTTTGGAGGAGACAGATTACATCTGGAGTAGAACAAGTTTGACAGCCCATTTAAGAAGGATGACAGAGATAATAATACTTATCAAAGAGATGACAGAAAATTTTACTGGAGAAGAAACCCTAGTGCATAGCGAAATGAAGGATATAGAAGAGAAGGAAGAGGATTTGATAAGAGAACATTCACAGGCACTTGTTTCAAGTATGGAGGTGAAGGACATAGAGCATTTGAATGTAATCAAGGGAGTACCAGCAAGAGAATAGAGAATAGTGGAAGAGAAACTTATGTTATAGAAGAGCTTGTTGGATCACCAAGTTTAGTTGGTAAACTAGAGAAAGGAGAATCACTGGTGATGAGGAGAGCACTATTTCAAGCTATGACAAATGAGGAACCACCGTAGAGGAAAAGTTTGTTTAGAACTAGATGCAAATCAGGAGGTAAATGTTGTAAAGTTGTAATTGATAGTGGTAGTTTAGATAACTTAGTTTCAGAGGAGACGGTGACTAAGCTGAAGTTGAAAAGATTGAAACACCCTAAGCTCTATCAGATAACATGGATTCAAGACGAGCATAAGGTACTGGTGAGTAAACAATGTTTGGTGAAATTCCATATTGGATCTTGCCATGATGAAGTCTTGTGTGATATTATGCCTATGGATGTATGTCATATCTTGTTGGGTAGACCTTGGCAATATGATAGAAAAGCTATACATGATGGGAGAAAGAATACATACACTATAACATCAAATGGAAAGAGAATTACCTTGATTCCTTTGGAGGATGATCCTAAGAGTGAAGTATGTGGGAATGCTAGAATCTATTTGGTAGATGGAAGAAGATTTCTAAATGGTTTGAAACATGAGAATATGTGTCATGCCTAAAAATTTGAAGAAGGTGACTGAAGTATCACAACTAAAGGAGATCAGAGAGTTGCTGATAGAGTATGAAGACATCATATCATAAAATGTACCTAAAGGATTGTCACCTATAAGGAGTATCAGTCATCACATGGATCTTATACTGGGAGCTAGTTTGCCTAATAAAGCAGCACATAGAATGACACCGATAGAGAATGAAGAACTGAATAGATAGATACAAGAGTTGTTGAGGAAAGGTTTGATCAGAGAAATTATGAGTCCTTATGTAGTACCTGCAATGTTAGCACCTAAGAAAGATGGAAATTGGAGAATGTGTACTGACTCTAGAGTAATAACAAGATCATAGTTAAGTATAGATTCCCTTTACCTAGGATGAATGATATTATGGATTGTTGGAGTGGAGCAAAATATTTCACAAAAATAGATTTGAAGAGTGGATACCATCATATCAGAATCAAAGAAGGAGATGAATGGAAGACTGCTTTTAAGAAAAAAGGATTGTATGAGTGGTTAGTGATGCTTTTTGGATTGACAAATGCACCAAGTACTTTCATGAGATTAATGAATGAAGTATTAAAGAAATTCTTGGGTAAGTTTGTGATTGTGTACTTGGATGATATTCTAATTTTTAGTAGGACAGAAGAGGAACATTTGTGGCATATTAGACAAGTTTTGCAGAGACTGAGAGAAGAGAAATTCTTGATAAACATCAAGAAGTGTAGTTTTATGAAGGAAGAATTGGTATATTTGGGATTTGTTATTTCTGCGGAAAGATTGAAGATGGACCCTAAAAAAGTAAGAGCAATTGTTGAATGGCCTACACTAAAGAGCATTGGAGAGGTTAGATCATTTCATGGATTGGCTAGTTTCTACCAGAAGTTCATCAGAAATTTCAGTTCAGTATGTAACCCTATGATAGAGATAATGAGAGGTTACAGAAAAGACTTTAAGTGGAAATCAGGAGAAGATAGAAGTTTTGAGTTGTTGAAGCAGAAAGTGACATACCAACCTATTTTAGCATTACCAAATTTCAATAAGGTATTTCAAGTTGATTGTCATGCAAGTGGGAGTGCAATTAGAGCCATGTTAAGTCAAGAAGGTAGACCTGTAGCATATTTCAGTGAGAAGTTGAATGATTCAAGAAGAAGATATTTAGTTTATGATTAGGAGTTCTATGCCATAATTCAAGCCTTAAAGAAGTGGAGACATTATTTTTTTTCTAACAAGAATAGTCAAGGAAAGTTGAATCAGAGACATATGAGATGGGTAGAGTTCATGCAGAGTTATACTTTTGTGTTAAAGCATAGGAGTGGTAAATCAAACAAAGTTGATGATGCATTGAGTAGGAGAAGAAACTTGTTGACAGAGATTAGGGTTGATGTGTTTGGATTTGATGAATTGAAGAACATGTATGAGGGAGACATTGATTTTGCAAAACCTTGGAAAGCATGTAAGGAACCTATTGTGATAGATAGGAGTAAGTGGTTGGACTATTTCATTCAAGAAGATATGTTGTTCAAAGGAAATCAGTTATGCATACCTAGAAGTTCAATGAGAGACAATTTGATCAAGGAGAAACATAGTGGAGGATTGGCAAGACATTTTGGCATTGACAAGATAGTGGCTTTGATAAGTGAAAACTACTATTGGCCTCAGATGTATAATGATTTTTGAAGATTTGTGTAGAGTTGTAGAGTTTGTCATGTTACAAAAAGGAGTAGTCAGAATACTAGATTGTATAAACCTTTGACAGTACCGGAGAGACCTTGGGAAGACATTAGCATTGATTTTATGATGGGATTTCCGAAGACATAGAGAGGACATGATTCTCTATTTGTAGTGGTGGACAAATATTCAAAGATGACTCATTTCATACCTTATAAGAAGGCAACTGATGCAGTACATGTAGCTGACCTATTTTTCAAGGAGATTGTGAGATTGCATGGATTACCTAAGAGTATAGTTTCAGACATAGATACAAAGTTTGTTGGATACTTTTGGAAGACACTTTGGAAGAAGATGAAGACAAATTTAAAGTTCAGTTCAACATTTCATCCACAGACTAATGGATAGACAGAGGTAGTGAATAGGAGTTTAGGAAGCTTGTTAAGATGTTTGGTTGGAGAGAAGGCAGGAAGTTGGGATTTGATTATTTCACAAGAAGAGATTGCATATAATAATTTAGTGAATAGGAGTACAAGAAGAACACCTTTTGAGATTGTTACTGGAGCAAATCCTAGAGGAGTTACAGAATTGAGAGATATCAGTATAGAAGACAAAAGAAGTGCAGGAGTAGAAGAATTTACAGATCACCTGAAGATAGTGCATAATCAAGTGAAGAAGCATTTGGATGCTATGAACAGTAAATATAAATAAAAGGTAGATGAGACGAGAAGACATAAGGAATTTGAAGTTAGAGATGAAGTAATGTTGTACTTGAGAAAAGAAAGATTTCCAGTTGGAACATATAACAAGTTGAAGATGAAGAATTTTGGACCTGGTAGGATCCTCAGAAAGTTTGATTTAGGGAATGCATATGAAGTGGAGCTACCAGAGACATTGGACATATCACCTATTTTCAACATCGCAAACCTATATTAGTAGCATGAAGTAGAGTTCAATGATAGCATGGTAGAGGCCTTGAAGAAATAGTTACCACAACAAGCACCGGAGTAGATTGAAGACATTTTGGATAGCAGAGTTGGATGCAACACTAGAGGAAGACAATACAAAGAATACCTTGTGAAGTGGAAAGGTAGACTGAAAGAAGATTCATCATGGATTTCTTAGGCTGAGACAGACCGTCTTGGTTTTCCTCTAGCCCCAGAAAAGTGAGGGACTCAATTTTTCAATAACCCCAGATGTCTGATGCAGGAGCATCCCTGGTTTAAGAGAAATCTTACATCAACCAAAAACATTTGTATTTCAGTTTGTTTGTAGTTCAGTTTGTTTCCTTTTATTTTCCAGTTCAACTCAGTCAGTTCAGTCAAAAGAAGTTTTGTATTTTGGTCCGTATTCTATCGCAATTGTATTTTAGATCTTGCAGAGGTAGACTTAACATCTAGACATGTTCATCTACATCATATCTAGAGTTAAGAGCATTTGGATTAGTTACCGGAAAGATATCACTATCAGAAGATCGACTGTTTTCTCATAACAGAGCATCCTAACAATCTTTGATAATCAGCTAAAGGAGAAGACTTGCTAAGCATTCCTCAACTTATGGAACCTAATGACACATCATTCAATGACCTTTGGTTCGTGGCTAACCTTCCCTGAGATCCACACATCATTCCATTCATTTGCAGAGGTGTTCTACATGATTAGGCCCGACCTATCCATGTACAGACATTACAGCTCTTCATTGGAGTCTGAGATCTTCCTTGGCCGACGCGAAGGAATCTTTTGTACCAGACATGATATATATTGATGTAATAGATCCTTAGGAAAATAAATTTCTGATAGTTATAAATAGATTCATAAGCTCATAGTTATATCTTCTGATATTCTATAATAAGGCCTTTGAGCCCTAATTGTAATGTTGCATGTTGCCAAATGATTTGTAATTGAATTCTATGATATACTGAATGACTGAATTTGCATTTATATCTTTGAGTTATTTCTGTTGGGTTTACTTTTGCTGCACGATTTGGACAGTTCATTCTGTGAACCCTCCTACCGTGACTACACCATAAAGATAACAAAAAAAAATCATAATAGAAGAAATCCATTTATATTCCTTATCAGATGAATTTGATAACTCTATTTTTGTGGAAGAAGAGAATGTTGAATAGGAAGAGCATGATGAACAAGATAACAAGGTGGAAGAGACTGAGGAAGATGTGGTTATTGAGGAGACTAAGGAGGATCAACATTTGTATATGAAGGATATGGAGGACTCTTAGGTTAATGAGGATGTTGTTATCGAAGGGGAAAATAATCAATCTAAGTATGTGGAAATGGACAGTAGTTTTACTTCACCTAGTGATGAGGATTTTGATGATGTGGGAGTTGATGTGGGTGTTTTTGAGAATGATCTTCAAAATGTTGAAGGTAAAGATGGATAAATTATGATTGGAATGCATGGAGACTTTTCTTCTGTTCTATTGAGATCAAACAATTACTAGCCCTTGAACCATTGTTGCATCTAGCACTGTCAAAGTATAACTTCAACAATTCCAATGCATTTTCCCTCTTGAGATTAGACCCTCTAGCGCATTCACTTCAGGGATGATCTAATCTTTATCTTAAATTAAAATAAGTCCTAACACCAATGGATTCATAGTTGTTGTATGGATCCCATTTTGTAATCTCCACCATCGAGGCATTCATCTAATCTATCAAACGCAAATAAAAATCTTCTTCATCCTCTATGAGATCCAAATTTAAATTATCCTCTTTAGAGAAATTAGTGTGAACAAGCTAAAAATTGGTTATTACCTCATGTGTGATTTGTTCTTTGAAGATAGACATTGATAATATCTTCATCTTTGGACCATGATTAGTCCTGAAGATAAAGTGGGACCAATCTAAAGATTGATATCCTCCTATACTATCTATGAAATCTCTCGACAAGAAAAAACTAAAAATTGTAGTGATATCAATCACAGTGACATCCTCAAGGCCAATGACATGTGGGAAAGCATACAAATTATTACCATCATTAATCATCCCTATGCTTTGGACTGTTTTACCATCCAATTGCATAATTACCTTTTTCATCAATTGATAGGCTAGTCCCAATGTGTCAACAATACTTTTGGGCATGACTATGGTGCTCACACTAGAGTCTATCATTGAATTAAGAAATAATTTCTTTTCCATTATTACAGTTAGATAAAATAGCATAGACTTTGCTTTACTCACCTCTGAACTAGTAATATGTAAAGCAACAAGTTGATCTAATAGAGTGGCTTTGATTTGATCCACTACACTCCTTCCAACATGTACAACTTGGGCTATCACTTTGGCTAAAATTTCATGGATTTTCAAATATTCCTATACTAAATTTCTCTACTCAAGGATAGACAAAGCATCCCATAGTGACACAAAGTTGTGATGGTCTTTTTTAACTTGATATCTTTGTCTTTCAATGAGAACATTGGTTACCCTTGGTGGAGCCTACTATGTGGTTACTTTGGGTTGGTTATTTGTAGTTAGAATGTTCTAGATCTATATTACAAGAATGTTGTAACTAGTAACTTGGAGTACTAGTCACCTTTTGCTCACAAGCCTAAGGTATATATAGCCTTTGGACCTATCCTTGTATAATTCTACTTGTAGACATTGTAAAATAGTTCGATTGCATCAAAGGGTTTGCAAAAGTAGAAACAAAATTAGAAAATATCACTTCTTCTTCTCCCATCGAATAAAATAATGCATGTTTCAAGATAATATATTCTTCCAAGGACATCACTTGCATTTGGTCTATGAGAACTACACTTTGTACTCCTAAAGATTGGGTGAGGCTTCTAGTAGTGGAACTCCTTGCATAATAGCAACTTGACTTTTCACAACAATATTCTATTGTATATTTGCCCCTTGGGAAATGTTTTGAAGTAATGAGAAGTATTACAAGGGAAAAACCACATATTGGTATCCTCCACAAAGTTATTCTATCCTAGGAAAATATCTCTTATAAGGTTATGTAGAATTTGTTGCAATGCTTTGTTGATAGGGACAAGTTAATATTGTGGCTACATCTACGGTTAATTATGAACCTAACCTTGGCTTTGATAGTGAGGCTAGTTCTAGTATCTATTTGGTTGATACTGAGGTATAGGTCTTTAATTATTATAGTATAGCAGTCTAGGGTATGCAACCTATTGCCTTTTCAAATTAATGTTCTTGTTTGAAAATCTTCTAAGAATTATTTTCACATCATCTCTCTCTGAGGATGTTTGGGATGGAGATGTAGAAGTATATGGGTAAATTACATAGATTGGGGGACTTGAGGAGTGCTTACAAAAGAAAGGCTTAGTATTGGGGAATCAATTTGCACTGGAAGAGACACTTTAGGAAATATAGGCAAAGGTGGTCTTGGCAATAACCTTCCTACATCTATAAGGTTTTTCTCTACTCAGACCATTAAATCATGTCATAGATAAAGATTGTCCTCCAAGTGATTGAATCATTATTGAGATGTTTTATTTGAAATAATTTAGATAAAATATGAGTTCCATTGCAGTTGGAGACCATACAAATGTAGGTATTCTTTCCTAGGTTTTATTAAACCTAGTTTTGAAGTCAATCACAACCTCTTGAGGTACCTTTTGATCAGAATGAGTTATTATAACAATGAAGATTTATCTTCCTTTTCTTTGAATCTCTCAAAAAATAGGTCTCCCAATTGATCCCATGAGGCAATGGAATTAGGGTTGAGTGATCGATACCAATCTAGAGCCTTACCTTTGAATGAAGCTACAAGTAACCTCAAAGCTATTTTTTCTTAGCAAAAAATGAAAAATGCAAATGTATACCACATCTTATAGATGCTCTACTAGGGTCTTGAAATCTTCGCTAGTGAACTTCAACAGAGATTGTTGGCAAGAGATATGGGGCCAGTACAGTCAAGAGATCTATACCCCAATACTTCTTGTGTAGTCTTTTTATACCTTGGAGGACATAATAGTAGAAGTAAGCCTATTCACTAAGAATCCATAAAGCATACTTGACATATCATGACACATTAACAAGAAAAGAGTCATTCATCTATTGCACATAATTTCTCTTATAACTCCTTTGATATATATAACATGTCATAATTGATACAAGTGGGTAGGTCTAGTCTCTACTCTGGTATTGATCCATATTATAGTATATTATCATCCTCTCTTACTTAAATTTTATTCTATTACATAAGGCATATATATACATGTGTTTCTTTGAAGTGTCATGTCCCTTTCTTAGCATCTCATATCTCCTCTAGTACTATGGTCCTCTTCCAGTTGTAGCTGTTTTGTCTGTTGTACATGCTCTTGGAGGAGCTCCTCTCTAGTGGTAGTGTGAAAAAATGTCCCCTAATTGTAGTTTTTGTATGGGTGACATACTAGACAAATTCACCTATGAGTCCACTAATGGGACAAATCAATTTTGGAATTGGTGCTAGTTGAATATGTTTATGTTGGGCCAAAAAGTTTTTAATGGTAGATATAGTATCCAAGGGAGTGGATACTTCCTCGGAATCATCTTTCCTCTCTATTATATCTTCTCTAGAATCTTTTCTATTATCTTACGGTATCTCCTTTTACTCTTATGATGTCTTACTGGTTTCTCCAGGGACAACATTGTCTAGATTTGGCCCTATTTGTTGCTTCAAACTCTTAGTTATTTCTTGATAGAGTTTCTGGGTTGTTTCTTCAGTTTCCTTCCAGAGAGTCTCTGTATCTGCTAGGTCATCCATCATTAGTTTGTCCACTCATTATTTTTTTTCTAGAGCTCTTTGATCTGTGCTTGTGTCAAGGCTTGTTTTGGCTCCTCTGTTATGCTATCTATCTCAAGGTCGATATGGCTTGCTCCTTTATTTCCTCATCTTGGGCCAAATCTTTAGCTCTTCTTGCCCTTACTGCCACTGCTATTTTATTCAATAACTCTTGCATTATTTCCTCTAGTCCTTCATTTATATAATTTACACATCAGACTAGACTTTGAATTATTTTATCCTTGCTCCCTTCATCATAGTCCTTATTGGTTTGTAGGATTTGTGGCAGCATCCCATGGTGGACAATTACATTAAATGTGGCACTGAGCACATCGATAGACCCACTTAAGAGTTCCAAAGGTTGTGGTTCTGGCATTTTCTCTTGTTCTTGTCCCTTTTGTTCCTCTAGTTGAAGTGGAGGCATATCTAGAGGCTTCTATGTTCTTTTCTTTTTCTTTAGAGGTTGCTCAACCTCTTCTTCTTCCTCTAAGATCTCTTTGATCTCAACTTCCTTTGTATCCCCTTTGGGTCGTGGAGCCTTCACATTTTTCCTTGGCCACTGGGTTCTTTTTCTAGCTTGTGGTGGTCTCCCTGATGGAGCAATTGCTGGTGTTGATGTCATGGCCCCCTTCGAAGTTCCTTCTATAGGGGTTTGTGACCTTGTAGCCCTTGTGCCAAAAGGTTCTAAATGTCCCAAAGTAGTTTTTGCTAGTTTCATCCCCTCCTCTAATTTTCTTCCTTGATTTTGGCCTTTGTTCTTCTTCTTTTCTATATCCTCTTGTATTTCTTGCTCCATCTTCTGGTCCATTATATTTTGGTATGTACCGAACCTCTCCACATTAGGATCCTTGGGGCTCTGGAGTAGGATGGATGCATATGCATCAACTTCTTGTGCAATGACCTTATACAGTAGTGTTGGAACCCCTACCATACAGAGTTCAATCACCTCCATATACGTGGAATCTTTGTCCACCAAGAATGTTATAGTCTTTTCATATTTATTTGCTGACAGATATGGGACCCAGTCCCTTGCTTACATTTGTTCTTGGAGGGTTTTGAAAAACCCCCAATATACGGCTTTCCATTCTTGAAAATTGGCATATTGTCAGGTATGATACTTAATCTGGGTTGCGATGGTCTAGTGGAGGTGCAAGACCTTACCCTTGAAATTGGGTAGTTCATTTAAAAAGTAAAATGTTAAACAAATAAGAGATATGCCATATCGAAAGTGATATCTGGATATCTTAATTTTGTGCAAGTTCTCTAGTAGTTGCTCCCATAACACCTCACACAAATCAAAGTCTTTATATTCAATAGCCATTTGATATGATGTGTCAATAGCGGTGGTGATGGTGGAGTCCTCCCGGTTAATGTAATAGATTTTCTAGGCTATGCCCATTGCATCATACCATGCTATAGGATTAGTGATTGTTCTTAGGTTCAGACACCTGCCATCACACGAGGCCCCAATCAATTTCTCCACTTCACTATTTTTTATGGCCTTCTTGGATGGAATCCCTCCTACCATTCTTAGCCCGGTTACGACGTGAATATCTTATTTGGTAATTCTATGTTGTTTGTACAGACATATGAAATCATTGTGGACCCAGCTTAGAACAATTTGAACCCATTCATCTTCATTATAGAAGTCTAGGCAGTCCTTCCACACATCTAAGCTCTTCTAGCCAATTTTTATGTACTCTAGCTTGTATGTTTTCTTGTCATTCTTGAGTAACTGTTGGCAGAGATCTTCTAGCTTAGTGTGATTGAGCTCTGTAATGGGTTAATGAATATATTTTCTCACATCCTCTAGGTAAACTACATTGTATGAATGGGACCCTTTTGAACATTGGTCTGGGCTTCTCAGATATGTGAACTACTGTGGGAATGTCCATTTTTGTGCAAGAGGTGCATAGGAGATCTTTTGTGCTAGGGGATTTCTTTCTTAGTCGCCGAATACTTCATAGATTATGATTGTTTTTGTGAGGAACTAGGTGGAGGGTCTAGGGTTTTGTAGAATTTTGGGTAGTGGGGTGTGAGTTGTAGCCCCTTATGGTGGTAGCTGGTCATTTATTATGGTGTTCAATTGGTGGCTCTTTTGAGCCATTGGCGTGTTTTGGCGGTGGCATATATATTTTGTTATTTTATTTTAAGTATTATATAATATTTATAGTTTTTGGTTTGCTTTGCATTTTTATTCCAGTGGTAAGTAGTGTTTTAAACAAGACCCATTAACATGTCTAGTTACCGGTGTATTATCCAATTGTCAGAGTTTGACTACTTTGAATTTGCCAATGTGTTGAATATAAAAGGGTCGTAGCCACCGAACCTTCATCTTCCCTTGTTTCTTAAATTTATTGTCATATAGTAAGACTAAGTCCCCTATTTTGAATGTTTTCAAGTGGTATTCCATGCCTTCTATCTTTATCATTCCAATTGTTGGTTATATCTAGCAATCTACTGGAATTCATCTAGTTTATGTAATTCTTCTACTCTTGCCTTTAAAGACTCATCCTCTTCCAACCATAGGGTCAGGGTTGTGCGTATATTACGGATTATGAAATTCATGGGTAATGTTGCCTTGAGACCATACACCAGTTGAAATGGTGTGAACTTGTTGGTTCTCTTGTAAGAAGTTTGGTATGCCTAAACTACTGTCCGTATTTTAACATCCCAATCTATCATGTTTCAATTGCACATTTTTGTTAGTGCTTTTTTAATTTTTTTTAAGGCTTCACTAGCCCCATTTACCTATGGATGATATGGTGAGCTTTTGTTATGTGTTATCATAAAGTTCTGTAATAATTACCTTATCATTTCATTTATGAAGTGATTGCCTTGGTCACTGACTATGCTTAACAGACATTTGTATCTTGTAATGATGTTTTTGTATAAAAAATTAGCAGCAATTCTTGTGGTACAATCTCTGGTTGGTTCCACTTCTACCCATTTAGTTAAGTATTCTATACCGATGATAATGAATTTGGCTCTTGAATGTTTTTCCAGAGGGTCAATGGGCCCAATGAAGTCTATTTCCCATTTCTCGAAAGGATTCTAGGCTAGCACCGGTCTTAGAGGCATTTCATCCCAGTTGGAGGGTTTCCTACCCTCTAACAGATATCACATATTTTTTCATAATCCTTAGCATCCTTGTATAGTGTTGGCCACCTAGGCTGGCTGATTTTACCCTTCTTACTGTGGATTCTTTGGAGTTATGGCCTCCAATAATCCCACTATGTGCTTATTGCAGGATGGACTTCCTTTCATGGTTATAGACAACTCTTCACAGGATGTCATCATTTCCCTTGTTGTGTAGTTCCCCTTCTATTAAATTATATGGTGTTGCTCTTCATGCTAGTGATTTTTTGTCTTGCAAGGTTAAGTCTATTGGGAATTCCCCTATTGATAATAGGATTGCAATATCCTCTAGTTCTTTTGGTACTACTATAATCTGGAATAAGTGTGTACCAGGTAATTCTTTTCCATATACATCTGGTTCTTCACTGGTATTCATGATAAGTAGTCTAGGCTTTGGTTATTCTTCATGGGTTTCACCATTATCTTAAATTTGAACTCTTCAAATACTAGTAACCATCTTGATATCCAGCCATGAGTAACTAATTTGTTAAGTAGGTATTTGAGGGGTTCATGATCTGTGAAGAAGGTGAAATAGGGTGGATAGAAGATAATGCCGATATTTTTGTAGGGCGTATACCTTTGCTAATGCCTCTCTCTCTGTGGTTTATAGTTTCTTGATAGAAAAGGCTATAGGATTATCTTTGTTCCCTTTTGGCTGAGTGAGTATGGCTCCTATAGCTATTCCAAAGGCCTCAACATGAATATGGAATAGATTGTTCCAATTCAAAAAGATGAGGATTGGTGCTTCTACAATTTTTTGTTTCAACGTATCAAAGGCTTTCTAGGCTTGTTGATTCCATTAATAATTCATCTTGTTTTCTTCTTTAGAAAATCTTTTAATGGTGTTGTGATTTTGGCATACCGTTTGGTGAATTTTCTGTGGTATCTAATGTATCCCAAAAATATCTTAGCTTTCGGAGGATTCTTTGGTGGCGGCAGATTCTTGATCAAGGCTATTTTCATTAGGTCTACCATTAGTCCTTCCTTGCATATGATATGGCCTAGGAGTGTTTTGTATGGTAACACAAATGTGCATTTCTTTAGGTTCAGTGAAATTGGCATGCTCCTACACTGGTTTAGTATCATTTGGAGAACCTGAATATGGTCCTTTACTAGGCCATAGACCATTAATCGTCCAAGTATACTTCAAAGAAATCATGAATAAAGTCTTTAAATGTATTAATGATTATCCAACTGAATACTTCCGGAGCATTCTTTAGTCAGAATGGCATGATTGTGTACATATATGATCCCCATTCTATAGCAAAAGTAGTTTTGGGTTAATCTTCCTCCTGATCTTCACTTGGTGGTATCCAAAAAACCCGTTAGTGAATGAGTAAATCTCTCTTCTGTCTATTGATTCTAGTATTTCCTCTATAAATGGTGTGGGAAATGGATCATGTATACATGTTTTGTTTAGTTCCTAAAATTTAATGCATACCCTTATTTCTCCAGTCTTCTTGTTTTGTACTACCATTGGACTTATCCACTCTGCATTTTCTACTGGCTTAATTATTTCAGTAGCTAACATCTTGTCTATTTCTATTTATATTTTCTTTTTTATGTTTGGATCTAGTCTATATGGTCTCTTCTGGATTGGTTTAGCACCTTCCTTGAGTTGGATTTTCATCACTCTCACTTCTTTGATTCCTTTCATTTTAGTTAAGTTCCAGGAAAATAGATCTTGGAAGTTGATTAGAGTTTTAATTGTTTGAGCCACCACTTTTTTGTCCCAATAATCTCTTATATGTGCTAGTTTAGGATAGCCTTTAGTTGTAATATGTGTTTTTGTTAGTTTAATGGGTTCATTATAATAGTTTTCCTTTGAAGTGGTAGTTTCTTCTATTTCTCTTTCCCCTTGACCAATTTCTATATTCGGTAATTGCTCTTCCTCATCATCTTGTATCTTGTAGTAGTGTTTTTCTAATATGGAATCTTCCCATTATGTGCACTCCTTGTATTTATCTATGTCTTCTTCTTCTGATGGTGTGGAATGTGGTTGTGGTATCAATATTCCTTCTTCTTTGATTGGGCTAAAGATAATTGTCTTTATTCTCCCAAGCACAACTTGTATTTGGAAGATTTTTCTAAAGAATGAAAAAGTCTAGATGAAGTTTGTGGTCAGTTCTTCCCATGTTCTTGTTTCCACTCTCCTCTCCTGATCAACGTACCAAGTTCCTGCTACCAGGCATAATGTCCAGTATAGAAATTGAATATATAGTCGATCATCATATTCATAGTTCCCTTCCTAGCGATACCTACATATTTCTAGGTGTTTCTTTGGAGGAATATCACCTTCGTAGGGAGGAATGTCTTTGTAGTCCCCTACCTCCGATACAAATCTTGTTGTTGTCAGGGTCTTGAATGTGTCCCATTTCTTTATTGTTTGTTTGTGTGTTCTATACTGGCATGCTGTAGTGCAGGTAAGGGTATGCGGTAGTTTGGCTACCCTGTCTACTTCATTGGGGATGGTTTTCTTGATTTGGTTTATATATAGGGTAGTAGTTCACCTATCCTAGAGTATTTGGGTAGTTTCCCTTGGTGCTTTGAGAATTAAGACAAATTTTGTGAGAGTCCCCTTTATTGTTTCCTTCTTTCCAGTGGTACTGCACATGTCTTGTACTACACTGCTCTATACCAGTTTTATTTTCCTTATCATGAATATCCTCTAGGAGCCAAAAAGTCTCCTAGAATATACCTCTTGATTATCTTTCATCCATGCTTCTAACATTGCTTCACTATCCGTACTACCCTCAATGTCTTCTACTCTCAGTTCTCCTTCTGAGTTGGGTTCTTCTAGAGTTTCATCATCCGGTATGGTTATGGTGTTGATCATTTAGTCATTATCTTCAAACTCCTTTGTATTTACTTCTTCTACATAGGGTCCTCTAGACTTCCTCCCTAGAGGTATGTTGACCACTCTCTTATTATCTATGTAGGAAATTTCCTCTTTTCAGGCATCTATGATTCCCTTAGAATCTACAAACCACCTTAGCCCCAAGAGTGCATCAACAGAGTCAAATGCCTTTTTCATAGTGACCACTTCGAAGTCAATGGATTGTTTTACCCACTTTACATTCACTTCCACACTTCTCCAGGTCTCCATTTTTTTTATTCTGGTATTGTCTGCCAAGATGATGTTGTAGGGGGTTGGTTCTAGTGTCAGTTTTCCCAGACATTCCCATATTCTTCTCGAAATTAAGTTGACATCCGATCCCAAATTGACCATGACCTTAGGGGTCTTCTTCTGGAGGATCTAGAGTTCAATCATAATTGGTCTTAGTTTCCAATGTCTCCCCACATTCCTTACTTGGGGTATGGTTGTTTTGTTCTAGTATTTATTCAGTTGTGTCAATTTCGTAAGTAGGTCTTGTTACCCTGCTAGTTTTGTGAATTGTTTAAATACCCTTACTTCTTGTTCTATAAAATAGTCGTTTTCTAGTTTTTCTTTTACTCCTGCTCCAGAATCCTTTTGGTTTGTTTTACTATCTGGTCATGTTGTTCTTTTGTGGGCTAGAATTCCCCTTCTTATCCGGAGCTATCTTCTTCCTCTGAAGTCTTCAGGTTCATCTCTTCTTTATCTGTGCCTTTCCGAGTTACCATGGTAGCCTTGTCCTTTTCTTAGGTCTAGCCTCTGTGTAGCATTGTTCTATAGTAGTATCTTCTTCTGTTATATATCCATCATTATTCCCTGTCTTTTGACATTGTCTGTCTCCCTCTTTCAGATCATTAGGTGTTTTGCGAAGGAGTCTTGCTCCTCTTGCGGTGTTGAAGTCTTGTTGGTTGTCTTTTTGAGATTATGTACTGCTATAATTTTGGCATTCTTTTTCACAGTTCAATGCATCGTGATCTTCTTCACCACAAAATCCACATTGTTTCCTCTTTTCCCACTATCATTCTATAGCAAAGTGTCTTGGCTTCCCACAATTGAAACAAGTAGCATCTGCTCTTCTTCCTCTGCCTCCTCTGCATCGTCTTCCTCCTAGGTAGGGCTCATTATCATTGTAAATTCCCATTCCTTGGATGACATTAGCATTCCTTTGATATTTCCAAGGTGGGACCCTATATCTATGCTCTAGTGTATATAATGGTCTTTCCGCCAATCCCTTTACGTATATCACTTCCTAGTCATCCTCCAGTTCTTCATTTAACTAGAATTTGTTGGATGGACATTTTGTAGTTTTGTGGTTGTCCCATTCTCCACACACCCCACAATAGACTAAATTTGGTTTCCTAACAGTGTGCAGGTCCACCCTTAGAGAATTAGCCTTCCTTTCCCCTATTTCCATCAGACATTCATTTTGGAGGTGGCCTTCTTTGCCGCAATAGGAACACCAAATATTAGGTCTTTATGGACTGATTTCTCATTTCATTAGTTCTTGTCTTAATCGTAACTGGTCAATCTCCAACTGTAGTTTTTCCATCTTCCTATTCTCTTTTTCCTTCTTTGTCCTTCTCCAGGACTAACCTTCTATCTGGCATGCTAACACAACTAGTTCTGAATATGAGCCAAAACATTTGTTGTCCAAGGCCACTCTTAGTCCTAGAGTTATGGCTGAAAGGAACCATTCTCTTTTCTATTTGTCATTTAGTGGTTCGTCCAATCATCAGACCACTTCCTTGAACCTTTTATAGAATTCTAGAATGGACTCCTTATCCCTTTGGGATAATTCTCTTAGTTTACTTACTCCTTCCGTTGGGAGTTCTAGGCTGTCAAAATTTTCTAGAAATGCCTATTTTACTTCATCCCAAGATTTATTGTTCTAGGGGTATGCTTTCTAGTACCATTTAATTGGTTCTTCTCTTAGGGATCTCATGGAATCTAACAGCTTTGTGATGTCTCTTTGTTCATTATGGTTCTTCCATATAGTTTCTAGCATGAAGATGTGTTTCACAGCATTACTAGTATCCCTCTCAAAGACTCAAATTTCTTCATCATGGCCATGTCTTCTTCTGATGAACTTTCCTCTTGGCTTGTGGTATAGCTTCTCTTATTGCTGAATATGGAACTATATTCAGTATCACTTTCTATCCTTTCATAGTCACTTTCTCCTTCTATGGTTCTTCACTCAATCGATTGATTGTTACTATCTATGATATCCCAATTCACTGTGTAGGTCATCCACAATTTAGGTTTCTTACTTTCTTTGTCTATCTCCATGTGTGTCATATTAGGCTTAAGGGATGAATTTTGGTCTAGGAGTGATGTCCATTCTTCATACCTTTTCGATTATGCTTGTGTCTCATCATTGGAGATCGAACTTAATTTATGTTTAATTAACAACTCCTCAAGATTAGATCCCACTGGTTCTCCTCCTTGTTTGTTTACAGTATCTTTGGCTTCTGATTCTTGTCCTCCTTTCTTCCTATTCTCAACTGCACCCACGTCAGTGTGCTCAGTAGCACCCTTCTTGTCATGCTCCCCTCACTTTCTTAGGATCCCCTCTACCATTCTTCCCACTTTCTATATTTCATTCTTTCATTTTCCCTTTTCCAGTACCTTTCTTCCCTTTGCTAAGCTTGTTTTAGTTTTCTTTCTTCCTCATCCATTTCTATTCCTAATTTGATAATTTCAAGTATCTCTCTCTTCTTTTTGGTTTTCCCTCTTCCCATATATGTCTTTGGTCCAGATACCTTTGCCTCTATATCATGGCTTTAAAGAATTTTTCTAAATAGTCACATCTTTTTAAGGAACTTTGGGATCCTCCTCCCTTTTCATTCTCCACTCCCTAATGGCCTACCCCCCTCTCACAGGGGTAGTCTTAGGGTCAGACAAAGATTTTATCCTGCCAATTTTCCTACTTCCTACAGGCTTCTAATTTCTTTACTATTCTGTCCAGGGTCTTGGGAATGGAATCAATATTGGCAATAGATATGGGGCTAGTATAGTCTAGAGATCCATACCCCAATACTTCTTGTGTACTTTATTTATACCCCAGAGGACATAGTAGTAGAAGTAAGCCTATTCAGTAAAATCCATAAAGCATACATGACATATCATGACACATTAACAAGAAAAGATTCATTCATCTATTGCACATAATTTCCCTTATAACTCCTTTTATATATATAATAGGTCATAATAGATACAAGTGGGTAGGTCTAGTCTCTGCTTTGGTATTGATCCATATTATAGTATATTATTATCCTCTCTTACTTTTCTATTCTATTACATAAGGCATATATATACATGTGTTTATTTGAAGTGTCATATCCCTTGCTTAGTGCCTCATATCTCCTCTGGTACTGTGGTCCTCTTTTGATTCTTGACATGCCTTTTGGTATTCTCTAGTATGCCCTATTTTGGTTCTTGACCTACTAATAGGGATTTAACATCATTAGTAGGAATAGTGTCCGAAGTAGGAGCAACAACTACAAGGATCAATGAACTACTACTATTCTATTTTACAAAGTTCTTAGGGACTTGTTATTGTGCTTCCATTGGACGAGGGGATGGTGGAGGTGAGATTTGGTTAACCGCTCTCCGTTTGGGAGTGCTAACTAGAGGTTGAACCAAAATCTATGTTAGTAACCCGTGTTTAACCCTTCTCTTTACTTTGTTAGTATATTACATTTAGACGCATATGCTTTGTAAGTCATCGCATGAGCATATTGTATTATCCCACATTCATGGGAAGTAATAGTTGTTTAGATTAGACTTAGTATATAAGTACGCGTTGAGGCCAATGAAGGCATACATAAATTTATTATATTGAGTTTTCTCAAAATAGGTTGCCCCCTCAAAGTGGCCTATGACCAATAAATTCCTTCTGTGTTTCTACTATTTCTGCTATTTCATTCATTTTTCATTATATTGTTGCAAGAGGTTCCTCTCATCTAGTATCAGAGCGCTTTCTTAGGCTCGCTGGGTGGAATTTCTGCCGAATTTTTTTTTTCTGCAGTGGCCTCCAGGCATTGTAATTATTGCAGCAGTTCTTTCTTTTTCGCATATGTATTGTTCACTTCAATTGTAGGTTCGGATCAAGGAATATCCCTATCTACTTAACTGTGGGAAGTGCTTAGGCATAGCCCTAAAACTCATTGTGAGGAGTACCACAGGAACCTCGAAGTAGCTGGCCCATTGGGAGGACCTGCCAGCAAAAAGGGCAAGGGCCCCTACCTGATTAACTAGTTCCCATCCATGAGGTAAACCAAGAGCTGCCTTTTGTGGCAAAACAATTATAAGTTTTACCTAAGCCATGGAGTGAGGGGTACTACCCCAATATGTAAGCCGTTAGACAACATTGGTGGCCGAGTGACTCTCTTGAACCTTTAGGAAGATGAACATACTTGGGTCCTAGATCTATTGACAGTCACAGATTGAATCCATCTATCCAGAGTAGTTGTAGATCGTTTCTAGAAAAATAAATAAATAAATAACCTCCTAGTTATGGTTGTAACCCACATGGGAGCAAAAAACATGGAGGATGAACTTGTAGCCCTCAAGACCAAACTCCAAGATCTAGATGAAAAAATTCTTGGTCTCAATCTTCAACATTTAGCCATGAATAATAGATGGCAACCAGAGTCTTATGCAGACACTGGGTTCTCTTCTTTCAGCAATTTTCATGGGCTGAAGCTTGATTTTCCTCGCTTCAATGGTGATGATTTGACTGGATGGATATACTAGGTAAAACAATATTTTAGTCTACATAATACATTTGATGTCAACAAAGTCCCACTTGCATCCTTTCATTTGGAACATGAAGCCCTTCAATGGTTCTATTGGTACATCAAGGCTCATGAAGAGCCAAAATGGACAGATTTTTGCAAACTCATTTTGCAATGATTTGGCCCTAGTGTTTTTGATGACTTCATAGGAGCACTCACTAAATTGCACCAAACAGGCACTGTGAGAGAACATCAAATAGAATTTGACAAACTCGCCAATCACACAGAGGGGTTGTCTGATGAATTCTTCAGAAGTTGTTTTGTCAGTGGTCTGAAGGGTGCAATTCACTCTGAGGTTAAAATGTTCTATCCTAGCACAATGATGGAAGCCCTAGGGTTGGCTAAGTTGGCGAAGGACAATATCATAGCTCAACATTGATCCAAATCCAATTTTGTTCCATTCAGAAATACAGCTTCCCAACAACCTCAAATAATGCCAGTTCCTATAACAACTCCTATCAAGCATTTAACTGAAGCAAAGATGTGAGCACGTAGAGAAAAAGGGCTTTGTTATAATTGTGATGAGAAATTCACTCAGGGACATATATGTGTTGAGCAAAAGCTCTATCTTTTGGATGTGGATTCTCTGCCTAAAACTAAAGTTTATGCAGATGCTCAGGATACAGTGGATGATTAGGTCGACACCCAACAGCCACTTGTTGACCCTGCTTCTCAGGAAGACCACCCAGAGATCTCTCTACATGCTTTAGTAGGAGTCACCACCCCACAAACCATGCAAGTCAAGGGTTACTTCAAGAAGCTCCCTCTTACAATACTCATTGATTTTGGTAGCACTCATAACTTCATTGACCCTCGAATCGCCAAATAGGCTGATTGTTTTGTTCATCCTTGCTCTAGCTTTGAAGTCATGATTGCTAATGGGGGCACATTACCTTGCAAACAGAAGTGTTGCAATATGCATAGTATCTCTATGGGAGATTATAACCTGTGCTCTAACATGTTTGCCTTGCCCTTAGGAAGATGTGATGTGGTTTTGGGCGCCCAATGGTTACGCACACTTGGACCCATCTTATGGGATTTTACTGAACTTTGGATGCAGTTTTCAAACAATGGGAAAAAACACACATTAAAGGGCTTACAACCGGGGTCTCTCAGCATCATAAGTTCACATCGCATGGAAAATCTTCTTAAGAAGAATTCACATGGTGTCATCGCTCAGCTCCATTCCATTCAGATGTAACCATCAGTAGTCTCCACTACTCCTTTAGATATACAATGAATTTTGGATAGGTATGCATGTGTCTTTGCTGAACCAGTGGAATTGCCACCTTTAGGACCAGAGGACCACCGTATTTAGCTCCTTCCTAGAAGCGTTCCTCCTAACATCAAGCCCTATCGCTACCCATTTCACCAAAAGATAGAGATTGAGATGCTCGTTTGAGACTTATTGAAGTAAGGTATTCTTCTCCCTAGTACCAGTTCCTTTTCTTCACTAGTCCTTGTCCAGAAAAAAGATGGGTCATGGCACCTTTGCATTGATTTCTAAGCACTTAATCACATCACCATCAAAGATAAGTTTCTAATTCCTATTGTTGATGAGCTTCATGGCGCTCATTTTTTTTCCAAGTTGGATCTTCGTTCTGGGTATCACCAAATTCAGGTTCATAAGGATGATATCCCTAAAACAACTTTCCACATGCATGATGGCCAATATGAGTTTTTGGTCATGCCCTTTGGCCTTACTAATGCTACTTCAACTTTTCAGGCATTAATGAATAAAATATTTCAGCCCTACCTGCGAAAATTCATTCTGTTCTTCTTTGATGATATCCTCATCTATAGTAAAACATGGGCTAAGCATCTCCAACATCTAGATCTTTTATTGCAACTTCTCTCTGATCATCATCTCTATGCAAATTAGTCTAAATGTGTTTTTTGCCAGGAGAAAGAGGAGTAGCTCGGGCATAATGTTTTAGCCCAAGGGTTTCCAATGAATCCTACAAAAATAGATGCCATGAAAAATTGGCCACATCCTCAGACACTCAAGAGTCTCCGTGGTTTTTTGGGGCTGACTGGCTACTATCGCAAGTTTGTCAAGGATTACGGGAAGATTGCAGCTCCATTAATAGCTATGTTAAAAATGGATGCTTTTAACTGGACACATGTTGTTGAGTGTGCATTTGAAAAATTGAAACAAGCTATGTGTACTACACCTGTTCTAGGTATGCCAAATTTTTCCAAGACCTTCACCATTAAGAGTGATGCTTGCGACAATGGAATTGGTGTTGTTCTCCTTCAAGAAGAACATCCCATTGCATTCACCAGCAAAGCCCTTTTTGGCAAGAATTTAGTACTCTCTACATATGAGAAGGAAATGATGGCTATTTTGTATGCAGTACAGAAGTGGCAGCCATACCTACTAGGGAATCATTTTTGCATCAAGACTGATCACCAGAGTCTAAAATATTTCCTAGAGCAATGGGTCTCCTCCCCAGCACAACAAAAATGGGTGAGAACACTCATGGATTATGACTACATGACATCAATTACAAGAAGTTTAAGGACAATATTGTGGCAGATGCTCTTTCTCACACATTTGATGACCAAGCTTCCCTTTCAACTATTTCTATTCCTGTTCCAAATTAGTTGGAATCTGTCCAACAGGGCTTGTCAATGACTCTTCATTATCTCAAATCATTCAACAGTTGGCCACTAACCCCTCTATTGTACTGCATTACTCTTAGGATGATGCTTCTCTGCGATATAAGGGTCATCTAGTGCTTCCCCAAAGCACAGATCTTTAGTAGGCTGTCTTCTATGAACTCCATACTTATCCATCGATGGGGCACTCTAGGTTCCTCAAAACTTATGAGCAGGCATGATGTAACTTATTTTGGAAGGGAATGAAAAGGGAAATTCAATAAATGGTGGCTAAATGTGATACCTGCCAATGCAACAAGAGTGAAATGACACTCCTTCGTGGATTGCTCGAACCCTTGCCCATCCCTACACAGATTTAGACAAATATTTATATGGATTTCATTGAGGGGCTCCTTAAATCTGGAGAAAAGATAGTGATCTTGGTTGTGGTTGATCGCCTCTCCAAATATAGTCATTTTTCTACCCTCATCCATCCCTATATAGCCTCCTCAGTCTCACAAATTTTCATGGACCAGATCTTCCGTCTTCATAGCATTCTTTCTTCCATTATCTCAGATCATGATGCAACTTTCACCAACCATTTTTAGATAGAACTATTTTGACACACTAACACCAAACTGAAGATGAGTTCAAGGTATCACTCACAAACAGATGGTTAGACTAAAATTATCAACAAATGTTTAGAAACTTATCTTCGTTGCTTCACCTCAGAACAACAACATTAGTGGGCAAAGTGGCTCCTTCTTATTGAATGGTGGTACAATACCTCCTACCACACTACATCTAAAATGACTCCTTATGAAGTAGTCTATGGTTAGGCACCACTAGTGCTCCTTACATACACCCCCAGTAGTTCACTAGTTTAGGCAATCAACACAATTCTCTAAACCTGAGATCAAATTCTTCACATCTTGTAGGACAATCTTCACATGGCAAGAAATCGAATGAAACAACAAGCTGATCAGAACTGTTCTGAGCGCACTTTTCAAGTAGGTGATATGGTTTTTCTTCGTCTGCAGCCATACAAGCAATCATCCCTGAAACTCAAAGGGCATCATAAGATAGCTCTAAAGTTCTATGGGCCATATAAGGTTCTTCAAAAGATTGGGTGAGTTGCTTATAAATTGGAGCTTCCTCCTTCCCACGTTCATCCAGTATTTCATGTCTCTTGTCTAAAGAAAGTTCTTGGCACCAATAGCAAAGCACAAACTATTTTACTAGAACTAGATAATGAAGGATCCATCATTTTGGATCTAGAGGCAATCCTCGATAAAAGCACCTATCAGCTTTGCTCCCGATCCATCACAAAGGTCTTAATTCAGTGGTACAAAATGCAACTAGAGGATGCTTCATGGGAACCACTCCTTCAGATTCAGCAACAATTTCCACATCTTAAGTTTTGAGGACAAAGATTTTCCAAGAGGGAGGGGATGTTAGGAACCTATGTTTAACCCTTCTCTTTACTTTGTTAGTATATTACATTTGGACGCATATGCTTTGTAAGTCGTCCCATGAGCATATTGTATTATCCCACATTCATGGGAAGTAATAGTTGTTTAGATTAGACTTAGTATATATAAGTACGTGTTGAGACCAATGAAGGCATCCACGAATTTTTTGTATTGAGCTTGCTCAAAGGAGGTTGCCCCCTTGAAGTGGCCTACGATCAATAAATTCCTTCTGTGTTTATGCAATTTCTATTATTTTGTGCATTTTTCATTATATTGTTGCAGGAGGTTACTCTCAATCTAATATTAGCACTTGTGAAAGATCTATTTGCATGTCTCTTTCTCATATAATTAAATATTAATTAGGCTATTATAGTTCTTGAAGTCCCACTGAGTATGCAAAAACTATTGATGTTTTGATTTGCATTCTCACTACAATTCTGGAGTCATATGAACACAAAGCATGGGAAACCTACAAATGTGGGATGTGGTTTGAAGGATAACATCTAGGATTTTAGAATACATCTCTTCATAAGATTTTCAATAAGTTCTCAACATCACTTAAAGAGGTAAAAGGAAGAGAACTAAAGAAAATATTGAGAAACAACTAATCTAAGCAAATGATCAAAGCCCATTCATTAGCTAAGATAATTATTTCCTAACCATAGCATCTACACATTAATAATCAATTAAATGTGAACTTGAGCATCCATAACACACATAAGAGGCTATTCAAATGAATAATTAGAAGATGGACAAGATAAATCATGAGCTCTTATATTACTCATTAATAGTGCATAGTTGCATATCCATAGTTCACTAGATGAAAGACAAACATTTTAAGGCTACTAAAATTAGAAAACATATGAGAAGATATTAAGTCTAAGGACCTCCCTTAGCATGATCATACTTGGTACCTTCTAAAAATACTGAGCATAGATCTCTTATTTATACAAACTAAAGTGCCCAAGAAAAGCTAGAAAATGAGTAAGACCACTATGCACAAAGAGAGGAGTACTCATAAATTTTGCATTCATAATTTCCACATAAATATGTTTTGACTCAAATTTATGTTGAGTTTACCCTAGTTGAACATGATTACCATGACACTAAAAGTATGGAATGATGCTCCTTTCTCTTAGTGCTCACTATTGTGCATGGAAAGAATAATCCTCCAGGTGTGAGCTTGCTAAAAAGAATGTGAATGCTTTGCGCTAATGATGCAAGCTATTCTCTAGAAAAACTAACCTTGCCTTTGGAATGCAGTGGTCATGAAATGTATCTTTTGTGGAAGATCATAGAGTGTAGATGGATAGTTGGTACTATTTTGGTCTTTTCTCTTAGCCAATGACATAATGAGATGAAATTGTCAAAATGGTAATGCCTTAATGATGCTAGAGCATCCGAAAGCATTCAGAATAGTTGAGACAATTAACAGTGAAGTTGCAGAGTATTGAGAGAGTGACCTTGGAAAATACTGCATTTTACTGCATTTGAATATCATATACTGTGGAGCTAGACTTAGCATCTAGACATAGCCATCTACAACATATCCAAAATTCAAGTCATTTGGGTTTGATTCCAGAGAGATATCACTATCAAAAGATTACATGTTTTTACCTATTTTCACCTATTTTCACATAGCAGAGCCGATAGTGTTTAGTGAAGTCTAATTGGCTTAAGAAGCAAATTCATGACTTGCAGAGCCTAAAGGAACATTATTCAATGAAGTATAGAACTTGGCTGACCTTCATGGAGATTTGCACAAAGTTTTATGTACCAGCAGAGTGAAACCTTATGTTTAGGTCTGACCTATCCGTGAACACACATTTCATGATATCCGTTGCAATTAGGCTGACTTGTTAATGTTTAGAAATATTGCGGAGGGTATAAATAAGAGATAAAGGACTATTTCAAGGCAAGTGATTGATAGCACAATGATATGAAGCAAGTTCTTAAGTTGTTTTGATCCGAAGGAGTAGAAGAATAGAGTAGAAGGCATAGAAGGAAGTAGAAGGAGTTGCAGAGCAGGGAATTGAGATGTAGAAAGAAATAATGGAAGAATATTGTTGTATGAATCTTTTGTAATCCCTGGGCTGTGGTCTAGCATCTATAAAGCTCTTGAGGTATGTGTAATGTGATTTGAAGTTATAATATATGAGGAATGAGCTTTGAAGGCTAAGTTTTTCCCTATTAGGGTTTTCCCAGGATATATCTTGTGTCATGTGTTGATGGATATCTCTTTCTTTATGTTGTTAATCATTTACTTCCATTGCACCTCTAATTGATCATGTTGTTAATAGTTTAAGGCTGTAAGGTTGGACAGTCCCTCACTAGACCCTCCTACCTTGACTACATCAAGTGGAATCAAAGTTGGTTTCAAATCTATTGCACTAGTTACGAATCTACTAGCAAGGTTGTGAATCTATTGGGAAGGAAGAAAGTGTTGAAGGAAGTGTGAAACCCTAAAAGTAACAAGTGTCACCGCTGAAGAAGATCAAGGCAAGAAAGTTTGGGTAAGCTTTTCAAATTAAGTTGTTTATCTAATTTGTTTCAATGGGGAAGATTGAGAAAAGGATGAAGAAAGAAAATGAAACCCTAATATGTGAAAAGGATATTTTGAAAGAAGAATTGTGTAAAATCAAGAGGTGTAATTCGGAATTAATGGAAAGGATGAAAGAACTAGGAGAAGACAAGTATGATGCTCTTGAAGAAGAATTGAAAAATGTATATAGGAGGAATAAAGATTTAGAGGTAGAGCTGAAGTTGTTTGAGGATATTGAAAAGAGATTTGAAGAATTAGAAGAAGGATTCAAGTTGTTTGAGAAGGTGGAGAAGAGGAACAGAGATCTAGAAGAAAGTTTGGAACAACTAAAAAAGAAAATAGTTTGCAGAAAAGTGAAATATTAGGGTTAAAAAAACATGTTAATCAGTTGGAGCAGTCACTTGTAGCATGTAGAAAAGAGAAGAAAGTCTGAGATCTAAGCATGAGTTTTGTGATGTTTCTTGTGATACTAATGATTTGTGTGATGATGCGGAAGCTTCTTTAGAAAATGAAGTGGAAGATGACAGTATAACTGGACCTATAGTTTTTGGTGATGGTATTGGTTTCAAAATCATGCAAAGAATGGGATCTGAAGGACAAGGATTGGGAAAGCATCAACAAGGAATTACTAAACCCATTGAACCAGTAATAAGATCAAGAAGTGAAGGCCTTGGATATGATAGAGGTAAAGATGTTACAAATTCAAACAAATCAAATCTAGGAAGAAGAGGTATGTGTTGTTCACATTGTAATAGACATGGACATGAAAAGGAATTGTGTATGGATCTATATCCTTGTAAATTTTGTGGATTAAGGAATCATTCTGAAAAGATGTGTCCGAATAAAATGAAGAGAAGAAAGCCTATGACAGATTGTATGCAGATGGATTATGGATGGATTGATGGAGCAAAATGGAAACATGTTGCTTGTATGTTCAAAAGGTTGTATAGATGGAAGTATTCATTTGTTGGACCTAAAACAAAATGTAGAAGACCTTATGCAGAGCAGAACAAGGACAATATTTCAAACTACAGAGGGAGAAATGATAGGAGTCACAATTCTTATCACAGTAAAGGATACATAAGAGATGAAAGAGGATTTGATAGAAGACCATTTAGAAGAGGAACCTTTTTTCAAGTTTAGAGGAGAAAAGAATCAAGTAGTGAACATCATCAAGAACATGTTACCAAAAAAGCTAATGAAGGAGAAGTAGTACATAATTCAGAGACAATTTATGCAGAGTGAGAAGAGCCTATTAATATAGAGATAGTTTATGTGGAAGAAGAGCCTGTTGATATAGAGATAGTTTATGCAGAGGAAGAGGAACCTTTTGAGACATCAGATTTGATAGAGAAACTAGAAGGTGAAGCATTGATCTTAAAGAGATTTGTCTTATAGAACTGAGGAAGTAGTGCAAGAGAAAGTTTGTATGGACAAGTGTGAAACATAGCAGAGAAAGGAAATTTATGTTGCAGAGAAGGAAGAAATGACAAGATATTCTACTAGAGAAAAAAAGTGTGTACTGGAGTAAAGGAAACATGGATAAAGAAACAAAGATAAGTATAGGAGAAATGTATGTAGAGCAAAAACTATAAGATTTTGAAGTGTGTGGAAGGAATTGTATCTGAAAACAAAGATTAGAAAGTATTGTAGAGAATGCATGGAGGTAGTGATTGATTTTGACTAAAGGCAAGAAGTAATTGATTGTTCTTGAGGATGCATGTATGTATTGATTGACTCCTTATTTATTGAAGTTGACACTGATCTTGAGGTATCTTACGGAGAAGACTTGCTTAGACCGCCAATCATTGAGGCAGTGCAGGGATTGCAAGTAGACCACCGAACCTAGATCATCATAGAACATGAAGAATATGATGTAACTTATGGAGAAGAGTTGCTTAGACCAACGATTATTTAGGCAATGTAGGGCTTGCAAGTAGACTGTCAAACTTAGAAGAACTTGAGGTAGTTTTGTAGGGTGGACTTGAACAAACCACCCACCTTGAGGTAGTTGCAAGTACCTGTGAACAGGTTGCCAAACCTTTGCAAAGAAACAATATTGAATTTTAGATAATACAGACCAATATGAAGAGGCTCACTTTTCAATTAACCCTGAAAGTTTGACGCAGGAGCATTCGAAGCATTCAGAACAATTGAGATAGTTAATAGTGAAGTTGCAGAGTATCGAGAGAGTGGCCTTGGAGAGTACCACATTTTACCCCATTTAAATATTAGAGGCTACGGAACTGGACTTAGCATCTAGACATAGTCATCTACAACATATCCAAAATTTAGGTCATTTGGGTTTGATTCCGTACATATATCGCTATCAAAAGATTACCTATTTTTACCTATTTTCACAGAGCATAGCCGACAGTGTTCAATGAAGTCTAATTGGCTTGTGGAGAAAATTCGTGACTTGCGGAGCCTAAAGGAACATTATTCAATGAAGTATAGGACATGGCTGACCTTCATGGAGATCTGCACAAAGTTTTATGTACTAGCAGAGCGAAACCTTAGGTTTAGGTCTGACCTATCTGTGTACACACGTTTGATGATAGTTATTGCAATTAGGCTGACTTGTTAATGTTTAGAAATCTTGAAAAGTGTATAAATAAGAGATAAAGGATTGTTTCAAGGCAAGTGATCAATAGCACGAAGATATGAAGCAAGATCTTAAGTTATTTTTATCTAAAGGAGTAGCAGAATAGAGTAGAAGGCAGAGCAGGAAGCAGAAGGAGTTGCAGAGCAGAGAATTGAGATGTAGAAAGAAATCATGGAAGAATATTGTTGTATGAATCTTTTGTAATCCCTGGGCTATGGCCTAGCATCTGTAAAGCCCTTGAGGCATGTGTAATTCAATTTAAAGTTATAATATATAGGGAATGAGCTTTGAAGGCTGAGTTTTTCCCTGTTAGGGTTTTCCCAAGATATATCTTTTGTCATGTGTTGATGAATATCTATTTCTTTTTGTTGTTAACCATTTACTTCCATTGCACCTCTAATTAATCATGCTGTTAATAGTTTAAGGCTGCAAGGTTGGATAGTCCCTCACCGGACCCTCCTACCTTGATTGCATCACTTAAGGATGTGTGGGGGTACCATATGTATGATGGTACATTTTCCTTCCTTTTATTTTACTAGCTCATGGACTTGTTAATGGAAAAAATGGGCCCACCAAAGACTACTAACCTATATTATTTCTAACAATAGCACATTGGTATTTTGATATGCTTCTGCCAATGCTTCGAGGACACATGAACCATTGGATATGGATCTATCATGGATGATCAAAGAGTGTAAACCAATTTTCTCTTTTTTTCGCCAATAAACCTATTAGAAGAATTTGTTAGTTTGACAACATTCTAGAGGTGCATGGGGGTGCCATGTGTATGATCACATCATGAGCCTTTCCCTTTATATGTGTATTGTAGAGACAGAGGGGTCCATTGAAGATTATGTGTACACAATCGTCAACCCTGTAATACTATGTTTGTGTTAGACTCCACACCTCCATCTTTATGTCATTATCCCTTATTTTATTACATGTAGGCCAATGGAGTGGAAGGGCCTACTTGTAGATGACATGGAGGCATTGGCCTATGGTGCAATGTTATGAAGTGTCAAACTAACAACTCTTTAGGGATGTGCCAACCATTGATCCAAAGGTAGATCAAATGATTTTGAGTTTTTCCATGAGATGTCTTATGCTTGAAAACATAACACTTCTAGAATGCATCCAAATTCTATGCCTAATAAACAAAAAGGCCTGGAACATAACTTGAGAGTTCCTATGCCCAAAAAGATCATGTTGATTTATAAAGATTTATTGTATTTACAAGAAAACACATAGAAATGGAGATTCTGATAACAACAAAGTCAAAATGATGAGTAAAGTGCTCGACAACACTTTGCCAGTGAAGGGGAAGCCGATTGGCTTGATCTGAACCATGAAGATCGAAAGCTCTATAGTTTTCATTGTACAAGATCTATAATTATTCTTTGTCATTTATACCCAAGAATTTTATGTGGATAAAGCAAACTAGTTCGATGCGCATGCTTAGCTTTGACTTAAAAGTAGTCTACAAATCGCACATGGCAAGCTCATCGGTGTAGGAGTAGTTCATAGTCAAATATCCATCCCTACACAGTATTAATAGAATATTCTAATTTTGAGGTGATCAGCAAACTATTATACATTCTCTCTAATCCGGAGGCACATTAGATTTATATCCATATCAAAATTATTGCATTTTTCAATTGTCAAACTAAAATTCATACTCAAATCCAACTCTAATAATTAATCTCTCATAATAAAATTAATTGTACTTATTTAGCCTACCTTAAGGAAAGTTTCATATATTCGATTTCAAAATAAATAATAAAAATTGGGATGTAAATTTTGAGAATGACATGTTTGTTGTTGGCCGAGTGCAAAGTCATCAGAAATAAGAAATATTAGCCTATGTTATATTCGTAAGAAAATCTTCCCCTCAAATAAACACTAAACATTATCTCTTTAACGTGTGATATCTGTTTACACGTAAATAATAGCGTTTACATTTCCGGCGGCTTTGCTTTTCAGGAATCTGATTTGCAAGCAAACAAATCCCACTGCTTTTATGACGTCCTCTCACCCAATTATTTGTATAATATCACATATCATATGGATTTAGTAATATTTCACACGAAAATCTGAATAATTTATTTATGTAGTTTGTGTAGAAAGAATATTGGTATTGCAGAATTTTGCGGTCCTCAAGTTCCTCTTTGAAGCATTTCTTTGTAGCGCTCGAGAGATCGAAGTCTTTCTATATCTAAATTCTGGCGAAATTTGGCTATGAAATCCTCTGCTGATTTATCAACGTCTTCGCATTCAAAGCCTGTTTTCTGAGTAGCGTTTCGTTGGAGTTTTGGTGTACGATCTGCTTGTTGTCTAAATGGTTGATCGACTGAAGACATAATTGATGAACAATAGGTGGTGATTACAACAAAACTGAGCAAGCCAGGGAAGAGAAAAATTCAGAAACTGTAAAAGAGTGTCAATATATATATAAAAGTCGAAATGAATGATTTGTATGTAGGTACTTAAAGACATAGAGAAGAATATGTCTACACGGAATTTTGCTTACGCAAGTCGTTTACCAGATCAGCGTGGAAGCAGTCTTAGTAGACCATTATTTTGCCCCAATTTTGTTGCGTCTCCATTGACTTCAATTGTTGCAGAGAAAACAAAAATGTGTGCGCACATTTCTATTTGCGTAGGATTTCCCTTTGCATATGATAAGTTTTATTTTAAATACGGTAAAAATAATACATATGACAATACTATTATATATTTTAAATTGATTTAAACTTTTACACCTTCGTTTTATGTCACTTTGTATGTACTCTACTTAAATATCATCCATTTCAATGGTCAAACAGTCAATAACAATTTTAACCCTCATTCACAATAAAAAGTGCTAAATATTTGTCCTATTTTTATTGGCCAAAATTGACCTTTGACTCTTGAAGTGGATGATATTTAAGAATAGCCCTTTGTATGGAGGCCATCCCTTCTCAAGGTAGGGAAAATGATCAAAATACTTCCGTGAAAGCCTTAGGGAACCTTACATAAGTGGCTCTGAGTCCTGAAAATAACATGCAAGCCTTTGCATCATCCTATGCCAAATGTGCAAGCTTATGTAGCATTGTGTGTCCCCTACATGGAAGCATTTGCATCATCTAAAGATACCATGCATGAGTAGCATCCATTCATCCACCACCTAGCAATAATCACATAGCCAACAATCCTACACATGTGGCATCCATGTAATGTTTCTCTTATGACTATGAAATTGAAACATCAATCATCAACATCTCAAGTATGCCTTTGGAAGGTCAAATGACATTGGTTATGGGATATGAACCCTTTTGTAACTACTTTGTAATATCTTATAACTATAATGTACATATAGTCATTCAATTCTTCACATTGAGATTGGATAACTAAGATTTTTCTACAGAAACCAATTTGATGTGTTCACACCTTTCAGGTCATGGGAATATTTATTATTAGCTTTACAATATAAAACATTAATTGTAACATATTTGGTTCTATTTGAATAGAAGTAGTATGGGGGCTATCAACACAGTTTTTTTTAAAAAAATTTAACCTACAGACAAAATGAAAAATTTGAGGACAAAAGATAAATATAGTGGACAAAAATTAAGAAGATTTTTTTACACAAACTAGGCTACATAGGCACAATATGGTATGGTCGTACTACTGTACAAAGGGAAAACCCTCGCCAACAAAACAATGCAGAATTTTTTTTTACCAAAATATGAAGTATTTTATGTCATTTTTATCTCTCAAGCCTTCTAAATGCAATTGTGAGGTCCATTTTATCCCAAGAGGCTCCCTGCAAAAGTGCACCCCTCAATTTCTCTAAGAAATGACTCTAAACCTACAAGATTGTATTAGTAAACCCTACAAAAATAGGAGTTAACAAGGGACAAGGTCCCATCGGGCATGCCAAAATGTATGCAAGTAAATCTAAACTAATAATGCAAGACCCAAATTAAAATAACTAAATCTTACTTTTAAACTTAATCACAAACATCATATAAGCACAAGGAAAAGTACACACAAACAAGTGAAATAACACAGAACTCACCCAACTCTTCCTTGTTGCACCAATGATGGTGGTTGCGCTCTAAGATTGATTTGGTTGAGAATGCAAGGATGTAAGGTGCTCATCTCAATTTAGCATAACTCTACATTCAAAATTTGGATTCCGATTGCTTATGACCTACGAGAGCTCAATTTATAGATTTTTGGTGGATGGATTGATAAGGATAAGATTTGAAGGTGGATAAGGAATTTTTTTAGAAAAAAGAAAGGTAAGGATGAGGATAAATCATGAGGAAGATATGATAAGATATTATTGACTAATTAATGGATTTATCTAATTATTTTAATTAATTAGATGCATGAGTTAGAAATGGAAAGAAATCATGAGGGATATATATTAATAGATAATTGGCTAATTAAATAAATATTTAATTTATTTAATTAGTGTTTAAATAATGATGAATAATCAATTGATTAATTAATTAATTAATCATAAACTATTTAATTAAGGCTAGGAAAATGATTAGGTGATGGTAAGGCATGGGAATGTGGGTGGAATTAGGTGGTGTTATGACGTAATTAAATTTAGGTGTCCACAAAACTCACTCACTAAGTCACTTTCTATTGATGAAAAGATGTGTGTCACTTGTCTAAATGATGATATCTTGCTTTCATTATATAAAAAATTGGGTGTATCTACATTTGTTAAAAGGTTGGAAAAAAGGAGGGAAATATTTTATAATTAAGCTAAGCATATATTTTGAGAAATAAAGAGAAAGGTCTGGTGTTGTGAGAATTAAGTGTTAATGATTTCATTGGGTTGCTTTCTATGAGTGAATGCTTGTTATGTGTAGTTCTTTCCTTTAACTATATTTGTTCTTCTTAAGATTTGTTTCTCTTGAATACACATTTGTTGTGGGAATTACTGTCTCTAGTTAGTATATATTCAAGGAATATGGTAAAATTTTTAAGTTAGTGACGTGATTTTCTATGTTGGTTAAGGATAATTAAGAATGATTACATGAGCAAGAACAATTAATTGGTTTGTACCACTGTAAGATAGTGATACCAAGGTTTATATATTTGTAAGGCATTGATATCAATGAAATCACTAGAGTTGTGTTTGTTAGGATAGTACTTGTTACAACACATTCCTAACTATGTAATCCCCTATATAGGCACCGATCAGCTCCTAGTCCCCAATCCAAACCTCTATTAAAATGAAAATCTATCAGAGTATTACGTATTATATAATCTATTTTATTCGTTTTTAAACTTAATGGTACAAGGAATTATTGTGAATATGTTCAATCATGTAAATCCTTGCCACATTTCCATGAATAATATATCTACAATCTCATTGAGACATACAAACTATATTCCTTTTTATTCATCCAATGTGTAGTCATAGGGTGACCCCCTAACTTTAGCAGAGCTAAAAGTGCAAAAGAGGTTTATCCGCCTCTTGTTCATTAGCATGTCCCTTCAATGATCTTGATCATGGAAAAACTTCTTGTGGTATTAATCTTACATCTTCGGTATAAATTGATAATACCAAGTGGTACCTGAAAAGGAAACAACAAATGGTCTAGTTCAAAATCCTTAGCCATTTTTGGCTTCACTGTGATAAACTCTTGTTAATGTTAAGTCTATTAATTTTCCATGATGGTCATTTAATCTCTATAAACTTGTTTTGGTAGTATTAAGGTGTAATCAAATGGGGTTTTTTGGGGGTGATGTATATCAAGGTTCAATATTTTTTAGTCACTTTTATTGTCTATCTCATTTCATGTAATCAATTATTGCTATCATAGCCATATATCTATTGGAATTCTATAATGTTTTATCTGAATATAATATAATGGGAGGTCCCTTACCCCTCACTTAATTTATCAAAAAAAAAAAAAGTAAAGAGAAAAATCACCCTTAGGTGAAAACCATTCTTATGGTGCCTTGGGAAAGTGCCCTTGGTTTTGCTCTAAACTGGGGGCACCCCCTTATTTTGACTCATGTTTGGAATGGACCCTTTTCATATTCCCCCATTTGTCCCCATTCCCCCCAAGCCCACTAGCTTACTTTTAAAATACTTGACACACTTCATCCTTGCACCAAGCCATGCATCCTAGTTCATTCTTTCTATACATCATGAAATGATCACAAGTTTCTCCTCACCAGGGCAAATGCACTATGTATCATCATGCACTCCTTGTTTGGAATCATTTGTATCCCCTACCCTCGCAGCCCATTGCTTCTCCAAACCCCCATCCCTAATCGCTATCATGTCTCCCAACCCCCTTGGCTTCAACACTCAACAACTTAGAGGTGTTTCTTTTCATGTTTGTTCTAAGCCTTCTTGAGTGTGTTTTCTTATTTTCTTACACCTTTATTATTCCACAATGTATACCATCAAGGTCACCATAATTCATTACATCATGGTGTACCTTGACGACATGATTGTTGGAGAATTTTTCTAACTGCATCTCATGTGTTTTGTGTCTATCCTTCACTCACTTGGTCCACTGTCATCATGATTCCTTCTATCATGGTGCATAAGGCTAGTGATACAACAAAATTCAATTGCTCACCATATGGAAATTTTCTTCTAAGCGTGTACCTATCATCACAACACCACATCACTCACATCACATTCATCTCCTATATATATATATATATATATATATATATATATATATATATATATATATATATATATATATATATATATATATATATATATCCATTACATTAATTCATTTTCATATTAACATTCCTTTCTAAGCGTCATTTTTCTCATTATCATTTCCTAATCTACAACAAGAGTGCTTACTAATGCATCATTCACAAGTCATGTGCCATTATTAAAATCCATTCTAACGAGTTGCATCCAAAATGTAACCTAAAGCATACAATCATAGATCAACAGAAAATGACAAACAACTATAGAATACATGTGCAATCATGAAAACATATATCATAAACATAAGACATGTATCACAAACATATGTACACCCATAGCATCTATCTATTTATTGTCACACCTCATTTCTGGATAAACTTATTTATGTTATCTTTAACTAATTATCAACTAGATACATTATTATGCATTTTAAATTATGTTTATCAAACTGTGATTTGATGATAATTATGATATAATTTTGTATTTACTCATGGTCTGTAGAAATAGATATGATTTCTAATGTGGATAATGGATTATCTTCATGATTATTGTTCATTGAAATATACATATGATGTTATAGTTGTTATGATTAACGAACTAACTATTACATTGGCAAAATGAGGTGGATTCAGGAAACTAGTTCCCCCTCCTAGATGACGAGGGAGAGTATCACCACAGAGAGGGAAGCAGATCAAGGTGAATGGGTGAGACATCATGACTTTGAGAACTCACACACACAGTATTTGTGTTTACTTTCTTGAGTTATTGGAAATTATCTTGTGTCGTAACTGTGTCGATACTTTATGTTGTAATATGATCATTTGTATGGCGTTGTGCTCGTGCTATGTTTAAATAAGTGGTCTTAATATCATCGGCAAATCAATGTAAATTTCTTGTCCTGCATTTCTCCTTGTCGATGTTGTCGAACTTGTCTTTCTTTTTGCCAAGTTGAATTGTAGTCGTTTAACATTTGACACCATTTTATCTATTTTCCAATATTCCTTGTAGACTTCATTAAGAATTTTGTATAATCCTCTACACGAGTGATTTATTATTATTTTAAGAAAAATGTATAAATAGCTATACAAGAATATATATTTATATATATGAATATATATATGTATTTTCATGTTAATGTAATTCTATAGTTATTTGTTTTAAAGGATTTAAATTTCAAATTTGTGTGTCTTGAATAGACTCCACGAAGTGGAATTAAATTGCATTAAATGAAAGAGTAATGTGAAGTAAATGTGGATATATACTCCAGCAAATTGCTCTTATGGTACACCACTTCAGTTTTGAGGTAATGGTGAAGAAAGTGGGAAGTTAAGGTAGAGAGAATCTAGAGTTCTCGTTGAGAAAATTTAGGCGATTGATAAGTTTTATTTTAAATTGATTGTATTTTACAGTAAAAATAATAAATATGACAATACTATTACATATTTTAATATTGATTTTAACTTTTTTCTTTATAGGTTCTATTGAGTTGTCAACATGTGATATATTTTTGGGTTATTTTTTCTTTTATTTTGATACTTTGTTATTAGTATAGGAATTGCATGTGTTAGTAAAATAGAGATAGTTTAAATGTGTAAAGTTAACATTATATTATTATAAGAAATAATAGTGCATATAGTGCACTTTTACACCTTTGTTTTATGTCACTTTGTTTGGAAACTATTCCTTCTCAAGATAGGGAAAATGATCAAACTACCTTCGTCCAATCCTTATGGAACCTTGCATAAGTGGCTACGAGTCTTGAAAACAACATGCAAGCCTTTGCATTGTCCTAGAATCAACTAACTCTTGTATCGAGATCTAGTCTTAATTTAATTATCAGATGCCACTTGTTGGCTCTCAATGTTGTGGCTCCACAATCCTAGAGAAAAGACTAGAACCTAATCCAAATGAAAGACAATCTAGAATAATTAACTAGAACTCATGATTAGATAGTGGACAATAATGGACCAGTTGATAGGAGAGGAGATCTATAGACTTTAGGTTTTTCTAAGCCTAGGAGGGTGTTCCATGATTTCATGGAATAGGACAATTAAAGAGAAATACATAAGCACAATCTAGGTCTTAAGAAACTACATGGCCTATGACTACCAAGAATAGACCTACAAGACCTTGCTTTAAGCAAATAAATACAAGACTACACATGCAATTAAAGTAAACAAGTTTATATCCCTAAGAATGAATCCCCTTAACATTACATATATGTACAACTTGGAATCTATTTTACAAATCTCTATAGATGTGTTTCAAGAAAGAGCTCACAAAAGATATGACATAGTTTATATTCTTGAACATGTGCATATTGTTGGGTCCTAATCTAATTCTAAACTAACAAGGAAGAATTAAGAGATATTTTAAAGAAATGATTGATTATCAAGCCAAAATGATCAGTGCCTATTCAATGGGAAATAGTCAAGGAAAGAAAATAAATGCAAAAGTCTATGTAAGCTTGAAATGAGAATAACATTAGGGTGAGTGCAAGATCATGATGGGCCAAACAATACCCCTAAGTGGTAATAAAAATGGTTAAAAAAGACTTAAGTAACTTCACATCAAAATTTGAATGAGTTATCAACACAATCTATAAATAAGGTAGTAATAAAAGTTGTAAGAAATTGAATGTAGTACTATGTTTTTTTAAAAAATCAAAATTAATTCGGTGATTTAATTAGATATTTCAATGAGACATTACCAAATTTTTAGAAAAAACATAACAAGTAAGTGTCACTCTAACCAACCTAAGTATGAGCAAAAAAATAATTCCTTCAAACTTTAAATTTAAGTAAAGGACACATGAGTGGATGTGATACATATTTTTTTAAAAAAATTAATAAAAAAATAATTACAAGATGAATTTTTTATTGTGACTTTTTAAAATATTAAAAAATATTTTTTCGGGCAATCTAACTTGGTCCAAAAAATTGAAATTCAAGACTTATTTTTTAAAACCTATAGCCAATAAAACCTTGAATGTAACTTATGTTTTGGATTTAAAAAAGGATAAATAGTTTGAAAGTTATGAATATTTTTCTATCAAGAATTCAAACGTAGTTGTGTAGAAAACTAATATTTATCCATTAAAATTATAATGAGGCACGTATTATACTTTTAGAATCCTGATAGTTTCCTATACCAACCCTTTCCATTTTAATAAATTTGGTTACAAAATAGTCTGTTAGCTTCAAGGATGAAAGGTAAAAGTTTAGAACTATGTCACACTTTTATAAAGGAAATGGTCAACACATACAATTTTTGAACTTTGAAGTGCCTAAAAGTGATATTTATGAACATTTGAATTTTAAAATGATATAAACTAATGAAATGTAGAACTCGTAATGTAGTTTATGTTTATATTTTTTTAATTTTTTAAAAATTAGTTGGATATATTTCTTTGGAAATTTAAAAGCATAAATTTAATTGCTAAAAAAATTGAAAAAAGAGAGGTTGATGGGACGTCACAAAATTAAAAGATTTTTTTTTTTGAAATTTTTTCCTAGTTAAGTAACTTGAAAATCTAGTGCATGGAGAATTTTTTTTTATGAATATTTATTTTTTAATAATTTTTAAAAGTCAAATTTACTCAAATTGCCATAGTTTTCATGGGACGTCAACTTTTGTCTAAATTTTTTTATCATTAAAAAACAAATTATACCTTCTTGGAGAAGATTCTCTCCTCTAGTGCAAAGTATATTTTTCAAAAAAATTAAGTATATTTTACTATATATTTTTTAATTTATAATCAGTTGCATGTTTGATTATAATAACCTACTTGTAATAAATTTAAAAATAATCCTAATAGAACTATCAAAATATAAAAAATATACATTTCTAAGTTCTAAACTTGACATCTACCAAAAGGTATTTTTATATTTTCATGAAAATACTCTTTGGTTGGAAAAATTTGGAGTTGAACTTGAAATTTTGTTCAATTTGTTGACAGTGGAGGATTGGCTGCCACATGAGGTGCCACATATATAGTTTCGAGTGAGATGGTATCACTCGAAAAAGCTTTGGGCAAAACTTTCTCACCTGAAACTTTCTATATAAATAAAAATGATTTTGAAATTTGAAATAGAATTTTATATTTTTTAAAAACTCAGATGCAAAGGTTTTGGGCGGAACTATTTATGCCATAGAATGCCACATAAGTGCTATGTGGTTTCGGGTGAAACTATTCCTCCCAAAACTATTTATGGAAAAACTATTTCTATAGAAACTACTTAGTTGACCAAAAGTGTGATACAAGTTTGAACTTTTACCCTGAAGTCATGAAAAAAAGTAGGATGACACTAAATAGGTTCTTTTGCAAGGTTCTTTGACAAGTTTTAGGACTCCCACTTGCCTAAATACAAGGTAATCCTAAGGAATTTTTAGAGGGAATCTATATTTGAGGTAGAATTATTAATAAATTTTCCATCCAAATATAAATATAAGTCTAAATGTTAGCACTTTTTGATTGTGACCTGAGAAAAGGAACTTTTCTTTTCTTACTTAAAATATTTTAAGTGGTTGCATGTGTAATGTGAAGTGCAATAAAAATCAAAGCTATGCTAGAGAAAAAAACTAATGAAAAGCAACTAAGTGAAACCTAAGGTTGTGTCCAACCAACTAAACTCTAATTGCAATCAATTAAAATTGAGCTACGAGAAGCTAAGTATAACTGAATAATAACTAGATTGCAAAATTAGAATTTGAACATTGAAATGCTAGTCCAAGTGATATAAAATAGTGAATAAAATGGTCTAGATGCACACAAATAGTTTTGGACTAGTTCTGAAAAGTGTTGCAAACTGGATTTTTCTTCTTGTGGTGAAATTTGGACTATTTTTTCCATGTGGTGTCTAGGTGGGTGGCCAATATGGAGGAATTGCAACCCTATGGTGGCCTTCCATTGGTGCACTATTTGTTCCTAAAGATTCTAGGTTCTGCTCTACTCTATGGTCTAATCAATATATCAAGTTTTCACCTATTGATAGTGAACAAAGGATAACTTATTAGTAGAAATCAAGTTGATGGATACTCAAAGGAAATGTAAGAATGGAACCATGGATCGGGTTCACTTGATTTAGAAGAAATCTAGTCATGTGGTTAGAAAGGCTAATAGAGGAATCTATGAGGAAGGGTTCCTAAACTTTGTGGATTTTCAACTATATATTAGGCCTAGGAAAACATGAAAAATGTAAAGTGCTACATAATGACATAAAATGATGATTAAGAAGAATTTATACATAATAAAATGTGATTTTTTAGCACAAATTGACTAGAAATTAATTAAGGAAAGACTAATGATGATTTGCTAAAGTTCTAAGCTAAAATAGGCTTATTTTGGGTAGGTGGCATCCAAAAACATGACCAACTAGATGGTCAAGGGTAAAGTGGTAGCCAACAGGGCAGCCAAGATGGAGGCCCTATAAACTATGAATGGCCAGAGATTGGTAGCACTTGAGATATAAAGTTTACATTTCTAGAAAGCTCTATATGGTCTCTAGTTATGTTGAGATGACTATATTGCTAATATTTTACACTTGTCTTCAGAGATAACCTACAAAATGAAGCTTTTATGATGTGGAAACCAACAAAAACAAGGGTTAGAGGGTGAGTCTTCCTCAATCAACCTGGGTTATGGGTGTTCAAGCAAGGATCCACATGATAAATAGGAATGAATGTGACAATATAAATGAAAAACCAAATTGGAAACATTTTTCTAAGCCATTAAACTTTTAGACCCTACGTCTAGGTTTCATGGGAACCATGCAAACAAGTGATGATGAGAGAAAGGTGTTTGGGTAGTAAATTAACATTTGATGCAAAATGGTTTTGGAAGCTTTTGAAGGACTAGTATTGGGTGTGAAAATACTAATATGAATTACTTTTAATGGGCATTGACTTAGGGTTTAACTACTTGACCTTTGACAAGATGGTAAAAATGGTGCTCACTCACAAAGAGACAATGGCTAGCATGGTAAATGAAAAAATACACACTTAGTGATTGAATATGGATTGAAGGGATACTCTGATAGAATATATTTATAAACAACTAGGGTTGAAAGTGAATTTTGGATGAGTAATCCTTAGATCTAAGCTCACAAACCCCAAAGGGATGTAGACTAGCATAGGTAAGATGGGTTAGGATGAAAAAACTAATCTAAATGAGGTGGAAATGGATGGATAAGGGAATGGAAGGGAATTGGAATGACTGGAGAGTAAAACCCTACAATTATTTAGAAAAATATATCTATTTGCATACAAAACCCTTTGATAAATTTGGGATACTAAAAAATCTATAGAAATCCAGGACCTACATGTAAAACACCTTAGTGGGAGAATTACCTAAGCATGATTTTGTTATTTTGATCACTATAGACTTAAACTTGCACATAAAAATTTTGAAATCATTTGGAGCTATCATACTCTTGCTAAAATGGAAATCCTTAACAACCTTTTTCAAATATTACTTTTTCTATGTTAGAATGAGGTAAGGGTTAGGCTTGTTTATAGAGTTTTTAGAGAAAAATAAGTAAAGGCTTGTCATTTATGGGTAGGTATATCACTAATTTATATTATACTCAAAGGATTTCATGAGATCCGATGAAGGGGAGTAAGTCACAGAACACACAATAACACCAATTGCACATAGAAAATAGGAATGTTCTTTTATTGATTTGGACAACACATTACATTACAGAAGCTCGAATACAATCAGAGGATGAATCCTCCACAAGGTGCAACACATTACAACTTTCTATCTCTGAACTCTGGAACCTTCTGCCTTGTGTAGCCCCAAATCTTCTAGGGTTTTTGTTTTCCCATCTTTTCTTGACTCTACACCTTCCCCCTTATCTCTACTACTCCAAGGGTTCCCAATAATGGTCATAAATAGCCCTTTTTGGTGCCCTCTAGCCAAATTTTGAAATTTGCATCTCCCTCCAAAAATAGGGCAACTTCCAGGAGCGATAACTTTTGATCTAGGTGTCCAATTGACGAACCATTTGAAGCACTGGAAATCTTGTGGAGTGCTCTATGCGCTAATAATTTGCATTGTTGATTCCCAACATTTTTAGGGTCGTACGGGACCATTTAGTGCCTCAAATTTGACTTTAAAACTTTTTTGGGGGGTTTTCGAGAAATGGAAACTTTAATATCTTTCAGCCCACAAATGAGCTTTCCCTGATTCCTTCACCAATGGTCTTACTTTTCAATTACGAAGCTTCCTGTAAATTTTTGCTTCCATACATGTCTAAATGCACACTTTCCAAAAATAACAATTTGTTATTCCTAGCAGATTGGAAAAATAGAAGGTTCTACATCATTATTCAAGCGATTATGGAACCAGAAATACAAATTTTGAAAAGAAATGAAAATAATATCATCCATTTTTTAATCATCATTATTTTTGGGTGATGCAAGATTGCCCTTACACCTCTGGATGCTCCTGCATTAGACACCTAAGGTAATTTTGAGAAGTGACCTTGTCACATCTCAGGTGTTTAAGGAAAACCCCAAATGGTCAACTTCTACCTTAGACAACTAGGAAGAATCTTTAATAGGCCTACCTTTCCACTTCACCATATATTCTTCATATTGCCTATTCTAAGTACTTCTTCCTACAAGGCTATCCAAGATCTCTTCAATCTCCTCCTTTGAAATAGATACTAGAATATTCCACTATTCTTCTGTTGGTCCATCCTTTGTTCCACCTTCATGATATTCTGTTAAATCAATAATGCTGAACATAGGGGAAATGTTGATCCCACTTGGAAGCTCTACCTCATATACATTCCCTAAATCATGCTTCCTTAGAATCTTGCATGGTCCAAATTTCTTCATTTTCAACTTATTATATGTTCCAACTAGAAACCTTTCTTTTCTCAATTGAACCATGACTTCATCTCCTACCTGAAATTCCTTATATCTCCTCTTCTGATCTGGCTTATCCTTGTACTAAATATTCATCTTATTAATGTGTTGTCTCACCTCTTCATGCAAATTCTTTAGGTGTTCTGCAAAGTCTTTAGCTTCGGCACTTGTCTTTTCTCCTTTGTCCATCTTCCTTAACTCTGAAGCATTTCTTGGACTACTCCCATATACAATCTGGAATGGTGATTTACCTGTACTCTTATTGATAGAATTGTTGTAAGAAAATTTTGCTTGTGGTAGAATTAAATCCCTTCCCTTGGGCTTAGCTCCTACTAAACATCATAGCAGGTTACCCAAACTCCTATTCACCACTTCTATCTGTCCATCAGTCTATGGATGCTATGCAGAACTAAACTTCAAATCTGTCTTCAACTTCTTCAACAATGTCCTCTAGAAATAATCAACAAACTTGGTATCTCAATCTGAAACTATGCTCTTAGGTAGACCATGTAGTCTCAACACCTTTATGAAAAATAACTTTGCAATATGAACATCATTAGTCTCCTTACAAGGAATAAAATGTGCCATCTTCAAGAATCTTTCCACCACCACAAAAATGGAATCACGTCCTCTCTATGTTGTTGGTAAGCCAAGAAAAAAATCCATACTAATATCATCCCTTGGCTTCTCTGGTACAGGTAGTGGCTAATATAGCCTTGTATTCTAACTTTTTCCTTTTCCCATCTGACACGCTCTACAACAATGTACAAATTTCCTCACATCCTATTGCAACTATGGCTAATAATAATGCTCATTAACAATAGCAATGGTCTTATCTCGACCAAAGTGTTCAGCTAATCCCTGACCATGCTTCTCCTTAATCAAGTTCTCTCTCATGGAACTCCTTGGAATGCACAACTGGCTTCCTCTAAACAACATACCATCTTGGATTATGAAATCCAACCATTTTGTCCTATCCAAAGTAACAGGTTCCAGACAAGCTTTCCAAGCCTCTGTAAAATTTGGATCTTCGAAATACAAATTTTTGAGCTCATCAAACCCAACAACCTCTATCTTTATTTCTGTCAACAAATTTTGCCTTTTGCTCAAGGCATCTGCAACTCTGTTGGACTTCCCACTCATGTGTTTCCTAACAAAAGTATAACTTATAACTCTACAGAAACTCAACCTATTTTAAGTGCCTCTGGTTCAACTTACCTTGACTATTAAGATATTGTAAAGCCTGATGATCAATATATAGAAACAAACTCTTTTGGCAACAAATAATGTCTCCATTTCTTGAAAGTCTGAACTGCTGCATAAAACTCCTAATCATAAACAAAATACTTTTCTTGGCATCAGTAAGCTTCTCACTAAAATAGGCAATGGGCTTACCTTCTTGGCTCAAAACAGCTCCTATAGCACTACCACTAGCATCACAATCTACCTAAAATACCTTATTGAAATCTAGAAGTGCCAAAACAGGTTGATGTGCATGACTTTTTGCTTCAATGTATCAAAACTCTTGGCTACTCATGTAGTCTATTTAAAGTCTTTTCTATCCCCTCTCATTGTCTCAGTTAGGAGTGCACAAATGTTACTAAAATTCTTGATAAATTTTCTATTAAAACTTGTTGAACCATGAAAAGATTACACCTCTGTAGCACTCCTTGGTGTGGGCCATTCGATGATAGCCCTTACTTTTTCTAGGTCCATCTTAAGACCTTCCTCTGAGACAACAAATCCAAGGTATACCAACTCCTTTACAAAACTACATTTCTTTAGATTAGTCAGCAACTTCTCCTCCCTCAGCTTCTCTAAGACTCCTCTGATATGCATCAGATGCTCATCCCAAGTCTTACTAAAAATAAAAATGTCATATAAATAAACAATAACAAAATTTCCCTAAAAATCTTTCAATACCTCGTGCTCATGAGCCACATGAATATGCTCGGTGCATTGGTTAGCCCAAATGGCATGGCTAACCACTCATACAAACCTTCCTTTGTCTTAAAAGTTGTCTTCCATTCATCTCCTTCTCTGATTCAGATCTAGTGATACCCACTCTTCAAATCAATCTTTGTAAAGTACTTGGCTCCACCCAAACAAGCCATTATGTCTTACATTCTAGGTAATGGAAATTTGTACTTGATCATGATCCTATTGATGGCTCGAGAATCTGTATACATTCTCCACTCTCCATCTTTCTTTGGTGCTAGTATTGCAGGTACCGCACATGGACTTAGGCTCTCCCTTATCAGTCCCTTCCTTAACAGCTCATGAACTTGTTTGTTCAAGTATTCATTCTCTACATGAGTCATTCTATGAGCTACCTTATTTGGCAAACTAGCTCCTAGTATCAAATCCATTTGGTGAATTATCTTCCTCACTGGTGGTAAACCTTATGGTACATTATCAGAGACTATGTCCTGAAATTCTTACAATAGATCTGAGACTTATGTTGGTATGTCTTCACATTTCTCCTGGCTGATCTTAGGAATCAATGCAAAGCAATGACGCTCATGCTTCATATCCTCCAAAAATTTCCTACCATCTACCAAGCAAATTCTGGCAATACTACATACCTTTTCTTCCACCTCCTTCAAGGGTTTCAACTTATGACAAACTCCATCCTTTGTCAAAGAATAGGTATTTGCATGGCCATCATGGACAACACACCTATCATATTGCCACAGCCTTCCCAATAGCATATGACATGCATCCATCGGTATGATGTCACACAACACCTCATCATGGTAATCCCCAATCTTGAACTTGACTAAACACTACTCATTGACCAAAACTCTATGGTCCTTTTGCAACCATGCAATCCAATATGGATGTGGATGCCTTTTTCTTGTCAACTTCAACTTGTTAACCATCTCATCTCAAACAAGATTCTCATTAATTCCACTATCAACAATAATATCACAACACTTACCTTCACATTTACACCTTGTGCAGAATAAACTCTTTCTCTGATTTGGTTCTTTCTCTTCATTCAATAAGGTTCTTCTGACAACTAGGGTTTCTCCCCTTTCAGCATCTTCAGAGTGCTTAGACTACGCATCTTCATCTACATGTGCAACTCGTGCATTACCTTCAGGTCTCCTATTTGTCCTTGATGTTGCAGAAACACATATGCTCGATGTCCTTCTCCACATTAGAAACAAGTTCCTTTGAAACCTCCTCTTCTAGATCCTTGCCAAGGTTTGCCTCTTCCTCTTCCTCTTTGCTCACCATTTTTTTGGTCACAAGGGCAATAGGCATTATCTCCTCTCTGATTTTGACTAGTGCCAGCTTCTTCACTTTTCATTTGATCTCCATTACAGCCTCCATAGGATCTGTCAATTTTTTCTTCTGAATCAGCATTAGGGGTTACCAGTTCTAATGCACAGGCAGATTCAGCCAACTGAATACAGGAGGTTGCGTGAGCTCCTCCCCTTCACTTCTGGTTCTACCACACCAAGGGGGGTGTCCCTATTTGATAAAAGTATGACCTTGACTAGCTCAATGACAGAAAGATATAACTTGACAGCAACAGGCAGAATACTCTCACATAAGGACCAAGATTTGTATAACAAATCACAAGGTTGGCAACATTCTTGGACATAGATGTCTGGTTGGGTATGAGAGTACGCAGGGATCCTAATCCTACTCCTACAACTAACAGATGGAAGGATGAAATGGTTTGATTTGATTTTTGGATGCAAAGCTGGACATGGTATATAACCTCAACACAGAGCTAGATTGGTGCCTATCCAGGGCTTGGCGTCGGTAGACATACACCTGTGAATGATCAGCATGAACAACTAAAACTGGATTTCAGGGGGATATACATGATATCTGCCTTACAGATATCTCCCAATACAGAGTGTTAAGCTGTCTATACTTATGGCATCCCTATTGCAGTATACCCTTCCCAATATTCAATCTGAAAATAGTTTAATCTACCCCTTGAGCAGAAGTTAAAAGATTAAACATTCAACACAGGAATTCTATGTTCTAGAATCTCAGACATTCCTTGAATGCCTGGACTCAGAAGAAAGATACATGCAAAACTGGAGACAGAATCAGCATAACACATGCAAACATAGCATTATTCATATAAAATTGACCATGAAATCAGTGGATTCATGCACAAACGTACAACAGGAGATACATAAACTTGCAAGTTTTGCTGCACAGAGCAACCAAAACCAGTTGTATCTTATTACAGAGCCAAAATGTCCAGTTTTCAACAACAACAAAAATGGTAACACCGTCTGCCTATATTGGCCAGAAAGTGTACCTGCAGCAATTAATTACATGACATATTTCAAAATTTGCCGGATACAGATCCTTCAAAGGAATGGCGCTCAGAATTTATTGCAGCAACAGACAAGAGAAGCCTCGAGCCCTGCGCCGCCATCTGGGAGTCTTCACTTAAAAATCAGGTGACATGATCATGTGTACCATTGCCCATACCTCTGCACCGTCGCCATTAAAGGCCTCAACCAGCCGCGGCCTACCTGGAAACCATCGTTGCATTCAAACAGAAGTTCTCACCAAAATGCACTTTACTGAAGTTTCAAATGTGCAGGAAGAATAGTCCCACATTGGTGCCGCGAAGACTCCTTCAATACCTTAAAAACATGGTCGCGAGCATAATAGGTGTCGAGCGCCTTTTGCCGCGCTCGACGCATAAGCCTTCTCCAAAAGCCCATCGCCAAAACCCAAGCCATCGGCACACCCCAGAATTCTCCTTCCGATCTCAACGGTCTCGCCGACCGCTACCTTCGCTTCCCCATCGGCCAGAGATGCATCATCGGGCCAACCATCCAAACCTTCGCCGATCTCATCAGTTACACCAATGAAGCCACCGCAATCCCCTGTCGGCCAGACCAATACCATCGGCCAAGCAAAAGATCCCTCTGCCGATAGACCACACTCTCACCGATGCACCAACGAATTATACTCTGCTCCTTCATCGGCAAGACCTCCCACTGTTGGCCCACCACAATCCATCCTCACCGACAACACAAGTCATGCCGAAGACCATACACAACACTTCCCTTCATTGGCCAGAGATTAGTCTATTGGCCAACCATTTCACCGTTCACCCGATAATACAACCCATCCGATAGACCCTGGCTCCTCCTTCCGTCGGTGTGACATACACCATCGGGCAAGTCAAAAACTCTTCGGCCAATCGCACAAAGTCACACCGATGCTTGTTCCAAATCCCTCCATCGGTGATATCAACACTATCGGCCAAACCCAAAGCTCCCCAGCCGATGGACCAAACTCTCACCGATGAAGTCTTCACATTCCTCGCCTATCGGTATGACCAAAGCCATTGGCGAACAACAAAATGCCTACACCGATAGAACTTGTCACCTCGATAGACACATCCTCCTTGGTCCCATCGGCCAAGCCCCCCATCGTCGGCACAACTCAAAACACTCACGCTAACAATACAAAACACACCGATAACATCCATCGGCCAAACACAAATGAAGCCTGCCGACGATGAAAATCACACCGATGGCATTTCCATCGCCAAACCAAACACATCGGAGGGAACAAAAAATAGCTTGCCGATGATGCCGATCACTCCGATGAACCAAAAACATAAAGCTCTGAACCTTTGAACCATGAACCGGTTCAAACGGATGGTTCAACCGAGAAGTTCAACGCCGAACGGAGCACTTCAAAAAGAACATTTGCCGAACACAAACACAAAGCCTTGAACCGTTGAACCATGAACCAAAAGGGTTCAACGCAGTGGTTCAAAACAATGGTTCAATCATAATCTAAGCACTCAAAAAGAAGTTTCGCCGATAGAGAAAGTCACAGCGATGAACAAGGAAACTTAGGGCCCAAAAAGAAAAAACCCTCCAACATCTGCGCTCAGGTCCAAACCAAAATTAGTGCCAACACTGGCTCTGTCTGGGGACGTGCAAGTGCAAAACTGCAGCGAGGACCTCAGAATCTCTGGTTTCGCAGATTGGGCCATATCTATTGGGCAAGAGAGTCGATCATTGCACCAACCTGCACAAAAACTATATTTTTAGTCATCACTTGGGTGGCCCCGGGTAGCCAAAAAGGAAGAACCAAAATTTTTTCCTACCAAATGCCTGATTCCAAACTGAAAGATCCCAATCCCAACTGAAAAAATTGGCATAGTTTGTCCATAAGGTCATTTACTCAATTAGATATTCCACCACCTTTGACAGCTTGCCACTTGTAGTACTGCCTCTGTCACTCTGCATTTCAAAATCAAACATGCAACCATACATGCTAAAAAATCCTTCAGCATTAAGCAACATATGCATGTTATACTCTTCAGATGGTACATCATACTGCTCTTGGCAGTCTTCATCATTTATCTAGCTACTGCACACCATCAGGCACTCATCCAGCTGATCCAAAAACTCAAAATACTCAGAAAAAATGAGACCCCCAATATCTACTGATATTGAAAACAAATCCTGATCCACACACCCAATGTTGCACATATCTAAACTAGGTGATGATGAACATCCATCATTCACAGTTTGCAAATCCATAGTATCTTCACAAGAACTGAAGATATCTGATTCATATGCCCCCCACTCACAAACTGATGTAACACCAAGGTCAACAGTCTCCTTATATTCATCATCATCCTCAAAAAGAGGATTAATCCTACACCACTGAAAGTCAAGATTCACAGCATCAAAGGCATCTGTAGACTCATCATAAAGGGGATTAACACTCACCACAAAGGCCTCTGCTTCTTCTTCGTGATACTCCAATTCTTCTTTAGTACTATCAGATCCAGAGTCATAAGAAGAACAAACCTGATCCATGAATTGATCATGGATATCATTTCTATCAACTGATTGCCCCATACACAAGATTTCTGTTGTTTCAATGCATTCTGAAGTTGAGCTATCTACATCATTCTCCATCCCTCTAATACTTCCTGATGAAACTGATACTGACTGTTGATCCACATGATCACAACCTTGCACAACTGGATCATTTAAACATGATGGCTCTTTGATAAGGGCTGGTATGTAAATATTACTTGAAAAACCATTGTTTTCAACTTCATTTGTTGGGCAAAACAAGACATCCTCCTTTATAATAGAAACATCATCAACTTGAAATGATGCAAAAACTAGGACAACAAGGGTGTGAATACTTTGACATTCATTGTCAACTCCTAAATTAAATCTTTCATTGACATCGGGGGCTGTAGGACAACAAAAATTTTCAGAAAAATAACCTTTTTGTATTCCATACCTCCAATTGTTTTCAATATCTATTGCAAACTGATGTGCCTGATGCAATGTGGTGGGCTCTTTGTCTCTTAATCTGTAACTCATTTTCTTATCAAAAGCTCCCAAATAGACAACTAAGCACAGTGCATCATTAGGTCTCATGCATTCTGGAATTCTATTCAATGCCCTCATAAATCTGAGGTTAAAGGCTGGGATCAACTCACCTTCTTCAATATGGATGTACATAAACTTACTAATAACTGCATATTCAGAGATTCTTTCACCATATTGTACTAGAAATGCAGATTTAAAACCATGCCAAGAGCTGACAAAGTGAGCTGGAAGGTAGGAAAACCAATCCCTTGCATCTTCATCTAGAGATTGAACAAATAATCTCATAACCACATCCTCATGGTCAATCTCAAAGTCATCTATCACATTCATAAACTGCTACAAGTGTCTCTCAGCTGATTCATCCTTTATACCATTAAATTTAGGCAAAAAAATTTTGATTTTAGGTGGAAGAGCATTTGGATAGCCACAAATGCCACTAAAATTTATGGGCTTATATCTGTCTATGTTGAAACTTCTTTTATTACATTGTTGGGACTGACTACTATACATTTTTGCACTTGACACTTCACAAGGGTGCATAGGCTGATAATACATCCTTTATGTTTTTGCAACCCTCCTCTCTACTCAGATTTTCTACAAACAATGACTTTAGGCACTCAAAATTTAGACTATTTTTTCAAACTTTCCTAAAGTCCTTTAAATGAGTCTTTTTAGCAACATTGCATGCCCTTTGAAATACAGAATAAGTTCTAATAAAAGCATGCAAGCTCTGCTTTCACCAATGTTTCCCTTTTAACCAGTGCTATCTCACCAAATAGGGAGTCTGTCAAACAATATGAAATACCTGGATATGTTGCAGGAGCTGCAAATTCTTCTCTGACTGATTTTGTTCTTTTATCAGGTTCTTTGATGCAGAGTCGCCACCTCCTTGAAGAGGAATGAGCTTCAAACAAGCTGAAGCTGCAAATTGATTTCTTTCTTTCTGGGTCATCCACCAGCAGAGTCACATATACAACCTTTTTCTCTGCTGCAACAAACACATCCAGGCCTAATTCTTCAATCTCGTAGACTCAAACTTTCATGGATATGACATTGATCTCCCCAGTAGAGTCACCATTTTGTTGGTTTTTTCTTCTGAATCAGCATTAGGGTTTGCCAGTTCTAATGCATAGGCAGATTCAGCCAACTGAATACAGGAGGTTGCGTGAGCTCCTCCCCTTCACTTCTGGTCCTGCCGCACCAAGGGGGGTGTCCCTATTTGATAAAAGTATGACCTTGACTAGCTCAATGACAGAAAGATATAACTTGACAGCAACAGGCAGAATACTCTCACGTAAGGACCAAGATTTGTATAACAAATCACAAGGTTGGCAACATTCGTGGACATATATGTCTGGTTGGGTATGAGAGTACGCAGGGATCCTAATCCTACTCCTACAACTAACAGGTGGAAGGATGAAATGGTTTGATTTGATTTTTGGATGCAAAGCTGGACATGGTATATAACCTCAACACAGAGCTAGATTGGTGCCTATCCAGGGCTTCGAGTCGGTAGACATACACCTATGAATGATCAACATGAACAACTAAAACTAGATTTCAGGGGGGTATACATGATATCTGCCTTACAGATATCTCCCAATACAGAGTGTTAAGCTGTCTATACTTATGGCATCCCTATTGCAGTATACCCTTCCCAATATTCAATCTGAAAACAGTTTAATCTACCCCTTGAGCAGAAGTTAAAAGATTAAACATTCAACACAGGAATTCTATGTTCTAGAATCTCAGACATTCCTTGAATGCCTGGACTCAGAAGAAAGATACATGCAAAACTGGAGACAAAATCAGCATAACACATGCAAACATAGCATTATTCATATAAAATTGACCATGAAATCAGTGGATTCATGCACAAATGTACAACAGGAGATACATAAACTCGCAAGTTTTGCTGCACAGAGCAACCAAAACTAGTTGTATCTTATTACAGAGCCAAAATGTCCAGTTTTCAACAACAACAAAAATGGTAACACCGTCTGCCTATATTGGCCAGAAAGTGTACCTGCAGCAATTAATTACATGACAAAATATCAAAATTTGCCAGATACAAATCCTTCAAAGGAATGGCGCTCAGAATTTATTGCAGCAACAGACAAGAGAAGCCTCGAGCCCTGCGCCGCCATCTGGGAGTCTTCACTCAAAAATCGGGCGACATGATCATGTGTACCATTGCCCATACCTCTGCACCATCGCCATTAAAGGCCTCAACCACCCGCGGCCTATCTAGAAACCGTCATTGCGTTCAAACAGAAGTTCCCGCCAAAATGCACTTTACTGAAGTTTCAAATGTGCAGAAGAATAGTCCCACATTGGTGCCACGGAGACTCCTTCAATACCTTAAAAACATGGTCACGAGCATAATAGGTGTCAAGCGCCTTTTGCCGCGCTCAACGCATAAGCCTTCTCCAAAAGCCCATCGCCAAAACCCAAGCCATCGGCACACCCCAGAATTCTCCTTCCGATCTCAACGGTCTCGCAGACCGCTACCTTCGCTTCCCCATCGGCCAGAGATGCATCATCGGGCCAACCATCCAAACCTTCGCCGATCTCATCAGTTACACCGATGAAGCCACCGCAATCCCCTGTCAGCTAGACCAATACTGTCGGCCAAGCAAAAGATCCCTCTGCCAATAGACCACACTCTCACCAATGCACCAATGAATTATACTCTGCTCCTTCATCGGTGAGACCTCCCACTGTCAGCCCACCACAATCCATCCTTGCCGACAACACAAGTCACGCCGAAGACCATACACAACACTTCCCTTCATCGGCCAGAGATTAGTCTATCGGCCAACCATTTCACCGTTCACCCAACAATACAACCCATGCCGATAGACCCTAGCTCCTCCTTCCATCGGTGTGACATACACCATCGGGCAAGTCAAAAACTCTTCGGCCAATCGCACAAAGTCACACCGATGCTCATTCCAAATCCCTCCATCGGCGATATCAACACTATCGGCCAAACCCAAAGCTCCCCAGCCGATGGACCAAACTCTCACCAATGAAGTCTCCACATTCCTCACCTATCGGTATGACCAAAGCCATCGGCGAAAAACAAAATGCCTACACCGATAGAACTTGTCACCTCAATAGACACATCCTCCTTGGTCCCATCGGCCAAGCCCCCCATCATCGGCACAACTCAAAACATTCACGCCGACAATACAACACACGCCGATAACATCCATCGGCCAAACACAAATGAAGCCTGCCGACGATGAAAATCACACCGATGGCATTTCCATCGGCCAAACCAAACACATCGGAGGGAACAAAAAATAGCTCGCCGATGATGCCTATCACTCCGATGAACCAAAAACATAAAGCTCCGAACCTTCGAACCATGAACCGGTTCAAACGGATGGTTCAACCGAGAAGTTCAACGCTGAACGGAGCACTTCAAAAAGAACATTTGCCGAACACAAACACAAAGCCTTGAACCGTTGAACCATGAACCAAAAGGGTTCAACGCGGTGGTTCAAAACGATGGTTCAATCATAATCTGAGCACTCAAAAAGAAGTTTCACCGATAGAGAAAGTCACAGCGATGAACAAGGAAACTTAGGGCCCAAAAAGAAAAAACCCTCCAACATCTGCACTCAGATCTAGACCAAAATTAGTGCCAACAGGATCTTCCACCAATCCTTCCACCTTGACCTCTTCCCCTTTGCTTGCTTTCGAATCTTTTATTCAGCTTCTCTTCCACCTTAAGGGAAAACTGGTATGCATCTTCTATATTGATCATTCTGACTAGGCTCAACTCCTCTTGAATACTTGGCCTCAATCCATTAATGTAATAGGATACCTTCTCTTTGTTGGCCTCTGCATGTCCTATCTTGATAGTAATCTTATAAAACTCTTTTGTATACTCCTTGACAAACTTGTTACCTTGCTTCAATCCTTGTAGCTTCTTCAACAACTCCAACTCATAGTCCACAGGAATGAACTACTTCTTTAGTTTGTCCACCATCCAATTCCATCTAGTAATCTTTCCTTTTCCTCTTCTATTTCTCTATAACTAGACCTCCTTCCACCAAATACTGGCATGGCCTTTCCACTTTGTTTTTGTACAAACATGACCCATTCTGGATCTTCAACATCTTCATACTTGAAATATTCTTCCATATCATTGATCCAATCAATAAGTTGTTCTAGGTTCAGATTCCCAAAATAGGTAGAGACTTCAATCCTTGTTCTCTTTCCAATCTTTGAAATGGCCCTCAACAACCTAACTTCTGCAAAATATCCTACATCTTGTTCTTCCTCAGATAGCTCTTCTTCAACTTCATCTTCGCTTTCTTCTCTTGTTTTCAGCTCAAACAGTCTTCACAACTCTTCTTGCAATGCATCAATTTGCCTTTGCAAGGTATTAAAACCCTCTTCTGTCAAAGCATTTCTCCCACCATAGTTTCTTCGTGGAGGAATTTTGATCTCTGTAGCAAACCCACAACCTTAGGTCCTGGTGCAAACTACCTCATGGTCGACAATCTATCTACACACTCAAGAACCCTTTCTCTGATACCACTTGATGAAGGGGGAGGGGGTTAAGTCATAGAACACACAATAACACAAATTGCACATAAAAAATATGAATGTTCTTTGATTGATTTGGACAACACACTACATTATAGAAGCTCAAATACAATCAGAGGATGAATCCTCCACAAGCTGCAATACATTACAACTTCCTATCTCTAGACTTTGGAACCTTCTACCTTCTATTGCCCCAAATCTACTAGGGTTTCTATTTACCTACCTTTTCTTGACTCTACACTTTCCCCCTTATCTCTACTACTCCGAGGGTTCCCAAAAATGGTCATAAATAACCTTTTTAGTAGCCTCTAACCAAATTTCAAAATTTGCATCTCCCTCCAAAAATAGGTCAACTTCTGGTAGCCATAACTTTTGATCTAGGTGTCTGATTAATGAACCATTTGAAGCGCTGGAAAGCTCGTGGAGTGCTCTATGCGCTCAAAATTTGCATTGTTGATTCCACCCATTTTTAGGGCTATATAGGGCCATTTAGTGCCTCAAACTTGACTTTGAAACTTTTTCAAGGGTTTTTCAAGAAATGGAAACATTAATATCTTTCAGCCCACAAATGTTATTTTCCTAATTCCTTCTCCAATGGTATTATTTTTCAATTATGAAGCTTCCTATAAATTTTTGCTTCCATATGTGTTGAAATGCAAACTTTCCAAAAATAGTGCAGTTCATTATTTTTAGTAGCTTGGAAAAACAGAAGGTTCTACATCATTATTCAAGTGATTATGAAACCAGAAATACAAAGTTTGAAAATAAATGAAAACAAAGTCATCAATTTTGAATCATCATTTATTTTGGGTGATGAAAGATTGACCTTACACCTCTAGATGCTCTTTCATCAAACACCCAAGGTAATTTTGAGAAGTGACCTTGTCGTGCATCTCAAGTGTTTAAGGAAAACCCCAAACGGTCAACCTCTACCTTAGACAAACAAGAAGAATCTTCAATAGGCCTACCTTTCCACTTCACCAGATATTCTTCATATTGCCTATTCCAAGTACTTCTTCCTAAATGGATATCCAATATCTCGTCAATCTCCTCCTTTGAAGTAGATACCAAAATACTCCACTGTTCTTCTATTCATCCATCCTTTGTCCCACCTTCATGATATTCTGTTAAATTAGCAATATTGAACATAGGGGAAATGTTGATCCCACTTGGAAGCTCTACCTCATATGCATTTCCTTAATCATGCTTCCTCAAAACCTTGGATGGTCCAAATTGCTTCAATTTCAACTTATTATATGTTCCAACAGGAAACATTTATTTTCTAAGGTGAACCATGACTTCATCTCCTACCTGAAATTCCTTATATCTCCTCTTCTGATCTACCTTATCTTTGTAATGAATATTCATCTTATTAGTGTTGTCTCACCTATTCATGCAAATTCATCAGGTGTTCTGTAAAGTCTTCAACTTTAGCACTTGTATTTTCTCCTTTGTCCATCTTCCTTAACTCTAAAGCATTTCTTGGACTACTCCCATATATAATCTAGAATGGTGATTTACCTATACTATTATTGACAGAATTGTTGTAAGAAAATTCTGCATGTGGTAAAATCAAATCCCATCCCTTGGGCTTATCTCCTACTAAACATCGTAGTGGGTTACCCAAACTCTTATTCACCACTTCTATCTATCCATTAGTTTATGGATGTTGTACAGAACTGAACTTCAAATTTGTCTTCAACTTCTTCCACAATGTCCTCCAGAAATAATCAACAAACATGGTATCTCAATCTGAAACTATGCTCTTAGGTAAACCATGTAGACTCACCACCTCTCTGATAAATAACTCTGCAATATGAACAACATCATTATTCTTCTTACAAGAAGTAAAATGTGCCATCTTCGAGAATTTGTCCACCACCACATAAATGGAATCATGTCCTCTCTATTTCCTTGGCAAACGTAGAATAAAATCCATACTAATATCATCCCATGGCTTCTCTGGTATAGGTAGTGTCTGATATAGCCTTATATTCTAACTTGTTCCTTTTCCCATCTGACACACTCTGCAACTTTGTACAAATTTCCTCACATCCTACTACAACTGTGACCAATAATAATGCTCATTAACAATAGCAATGGTCTTATCTTGACCAAAGTGTCCAACTAATCTCCCACTATGCTTGTCCTTAATCAGGTTCTCTCTCATGGAACTCCTTGGAATGCACAACTGGATTCCTCTAAACAACATACCATCTTGGATTATGAAATCCAACCAATTTGTCTTGTCTAATGTAATAGGTTCCAGACAAGCTTTCCAAGCCTCTACAAAATTTAGATCTTCAGAATCTAATTTTTTGAGGTCATCGAACCCAAGAACCTCTATCTTCATTTTTGTCAACAAATTTTGCCTTCTACTCAAGGCATCTACAACTCTATTGGACTTCCCACTCCTATGTTTCCTAACAAAACTATAGCTCTACAAAAACTCAATCCATTTTAAGTGCCTCTGGATCAACTTACCTTGACTATTAAGATATTGTAAGCTTGATGATTGGTATATAAAAACAAACTCTTTTGGAAACAAATAATGTCTCCATTTATTCAAAGCCTAAACTATTGCATAAAACTCCTGATCATAAACAAAATATTTTTTCTTGGTATCACTAAGCTTTTCACTGAAATAGGCAACGAGATTACCATCTTGCCTCAAAACAACTCTTATAGCACTGCCACTACCATCACAATCTACCTAAAATACCTTATTGAAATTTGGAAGTGCCAAAATAGGTTGCTCTATGACTTTCTACTTCAATGTATCAAAACTCTTGGTTGCTCCTGTAGTCCATTTAAACTCTTTTCTATCCCCTCTGATTGTCTCAGTGAGGGGTGCACGAATGCTACTAAAATTCTTGATCAATTTTCTGTAAAAAGTTGCCAAACCATGAAAAGATCATACCTCTTTAGTACTCATTGGTGTGGGCCATTTGATGATAGCCCTTACTTTTTCTAGGTCCATCTTAAGACCTTCCTCTAAGACAACAAATCCCAGGTATACCAACTCCTTCTTTGAAAAACTACATTTCTTCACATTAATCAACAACTTCTCCTCCCTTGGCTTCTTTAAGACTCTTCTGATATGCATTAGATGCTCATCCCAAGTCTTACTGAAAATCAAAATATCATATAAATAAACAATAACAAAATTTCCCAAAAAATCTTTCAATACCTCGTGCTCATGAGCCGCATGAATGTGATTGGTGCATTGCTTAACCCAAATGGCATGACTAACCACTCATACAAACCTTCCTTTGTCTTGAAAGTTGTCTTCCATTCATCTCCTTCTTTGGTTCAAATCTGGTGATACCCACTCTTCAAATTAATCTTCGTAAAGTACTTGGCTCCACTCAAACAATCCATTATGTCATATATTCTAGGTAATGGAAATTTGTACTTGATCATGATCTTGTTGATGGCTCAGGAATCTATACATATTCTCCACTCTCCATCTTTCTTTTGTGCTAGTGTTGCAGGTACCGCACATGGACTTTGGCTCTCCCTTATCAGTCCCTTCCTTAACAGCTCATGAACTTGTCTATTCAAGTCTTCATTCTCTACAGGAGTCATTCTATGAGCTACCTTATTCGGCAAACTGGCCCCTGGTATCAAATCCATTTGGTTAATTATCTTCCTCACTGATGGTAAACCTTCTGGTACATTATCAGAGATAATGTCTTGAAATTCTTCCAACAGATCTGAGATTTCTGCTAGTATGTGTTCACATTTCTCCTAGCTGATCTTAGGAATCAATGCAAAGCAATGACACTCATGCTTCATACCCTCCAAAACTTTCCTACCATCTACCAAGCAAATTTTGGCAATACTACATACCTTTTCTTCCACCTCCTTCAAGGGTTTCAACTTATGACAAACTCCATCCTTTGTCAGAGAATAGGTATTTGCATGCTGATCATGGACAACACACCTATCATACTACCACAACCTTCCCAATAACATATGACATGTATCCATCAGTATGATGTCACACAACACCTCATCATAGTAATCCCCAATCTTGAACTTGACTAAACACTGCTCATTGACAAAACCTCTATGGTCTTTCTACAACCATACAATCTGATATGGATTTGGATGCCTTCTTCTTTTCAACCTCAACTTGTTAACCATCTACTATGAAACAAGATTATCAGTGATTTGACTGTCAATAATAATATCACAACACTTACCTTAACATTTGCACCTTGTGTGGAATAAACTCTTCCTCTGATCTGGTTATTTCTCCTCATTCAATAAGGTTCTTCTGACAACTAAGGTTTCTCCCCTTTCAACATCTTCAGAATGCTCAGACTGTGCATCTTTATCTACATGTGCAACTCATGCATTGCCTTCAAGTCTACTGTAATTTGTCCTTCCTTGATGTTGCAGACACTCGTATGCTCGATATCCTTCTTCTCCACATTGGAAATAGGTTCCTTTGAAACTGTTGAAATGCACAAGACAACTGAGAGGGGGGGTAAATTAGTAGTCTCAAAACTTAAACAATTTTTGCATCTTAAAAGATCATCCACTTATTTTCTGTTATTATGATTAGAACATGAAAACACAGAATCAGTAATTCTAACACAACTACAAGATCATACACAATAGACACAAGATTTTTACATGGAAAACCCTATAAAGGGAAAACCACAGTGGGGGTTAACCAACAAGATTATTATGTAAAGCACAATAATGAAAATTAGAGGCTCACTACCATTAGGGCTCACTACCCAGAGCTCACTACTCAAAGAGGCATATTGCCAAGGATTTGAACTGAGATGATAGCATCTACACCATGCCAAAGTTAAGTTCCATTGAAGCACAAAACAATTTCTCTGCTCTGTTCTGCCTTCCCACTCTTTCTATTCTCTTCGTATTCTTACACAAGGACATGTTTTCCATGACTCAATTACAAGTATATATATCATTCATCGACTTTGGAATGTCCATCAAAGTCGGCATTACAACCATATTACATTTATCAAGCATTGGGCCACTCTCTAGTGATGATATTACAAACATATAAAATAGGTCTTGACCTAATACAAAATTATGCTAAGGAGAAGACACAAAATTATAAGCTGATCACATCACGCCTTAGCAATGAATGAAATACAATCTTCGACGCCACTACATGCTTCTAAAATCTTCTATGAATATTCGTAATTAGGAGAATCATTCCAGTCGGCTAAGATTGGAGCTCAAACTATGTTATCTGGGGATAATCTTCAATCTCAATACGAAATACTCCTCGTGGACCAATGTAAAGGTAGGAACATGATCAGGAGACATCCACAAGCACGTTGTAGTCACCAGAAACATCCGCACAACATCTAACCACTCGAACCATGAGATTTCTCCAACTGGAGCATAAGAACTCAACTGTCATCAATTGTCACTAAAGAAAGATCACTTGCAGACTGCCAAATCATGAACTGTTGCTATTGTAGCTGCATATCATCATCCCAGACATTACTCTAGAAACACAGACCAAAATACATAAATGCGGAGGAATGCGGAGAAAAATACTTTCTCCCAGACACTAGTGAATGAACAGAAGAAGCAGGTTTTACTCTGGTGAACACAACTTCCTCCATTCTTCATACCAGAGGCTCAAGCTTGGAATGTAGCATCTTTAATCATGCCTCTAAATATCTTCCAATCCATAGACCAAGATATTCAATCAACAAGAAATGCGGAGCAATCTTCTACACTGTTCTTTTATTAGCAACACATTGTCTTCACTACAATTTACTGCAACTTACTGTTTCTTCTGGAAGGGCAAATTTTCTCAATATCCTCAACATATAAAGCTTCTAAACAAATAACAAAATAGAATACAGTTAACAGCAATGACAACACCGATTAGGCACATACTTGCAACAATGTCCCTTTTTGTCATTGATGGCAACATATGATGTGAAAATTTGTAATAGTCATCAAGTCAAGATTCTCCCCTATCTCTTTACACATCTACATTCCTTCTTCTTTGAGTTTTTCACATGATTTCTCTCCCCCTTTGACATCAATGGAAAAGGGAACATACTTGTATTATGTTGCTTTGATCCAACTCTCCTCTAAACTCTCTAACTACTCCCCTTGAGAAGTGGCCCTTAAAGCATCAATCTGGATCTGTAGATGGGACTCTAAGCACCACTAGACTGATGCAATCTTGTGCATCTTAGTTTAGAGTAGGAGGGGTGATAACCCCTAACTTTTCTCTAAGATACTCAAAAGTATCCCTAAGCAGAGGCTTGGTGAAAATGTCTGCAATTTGATCTTTTGTAGATACATACTCCAACTTGACTTCATTCTCTATCACTTTTTCTCTCAGAAAGTGATATCTTATGGATATATGCTTTGTCCTTGAACGTATTATTGGATTCTTTGATATGTTTATGGCACTTGTATTGTCACAAAAGATTGCAATTGGATCTTCATACACAACTCTGATGTCCTTCAATGTCTATTTCATCCATAACACTTGAGTACAATTGCATGTTGCTGCAATATATTCTACTTCTGCAGTAGACAGAGATATTGAGTCTTATTTCCTGCTTGACCAAGATACCAGCCTTTTTCCCAAGAAAAATGCTCCTCCACTTGTACTTTTCCTGTCATCCACATCTCCGGCCCAATCTCCATCAGTGTATGCACTGAGATTGAAATTATTGTCCTTTGGATACCACAAACCATAATCCATTGTGCCTTTCAAATATCTCAGTATTCTCTTGACTGCCATGACATGTGACTCTTTAGGTTCTACTTGAAATCTTGCCACAAGACAAACTGCATGAATTATGTTAGGTCTAGTTTGGGTCAGATAAAGTAATCCTCTAATCATAGATCTATATCTTTTCTGATCTGCCATAGGTGAGTCATCATTTTTGCTCAAATTACAACCAGTTACCATGGGAGTACTTACCGATTTAGAGTCTTCCATCTCAAACTTCTTTAACAACTCTTTCGCATACTTAGACTAAGAAATGAAGATACCTTTATCTCATTGATTAATTTGTAGACCTATAAAGAAATTCATCTCACCAAACATGGACATTTCAAATTCATCTTGCATTTCCCCAGCAAAAACCATGCACATACCTTCACTACCTCCAAAGATAATGTCATCAACAAAGACTGCAACAATTAGGATTTGTTCATCATTGATCTTGGAATAGAGATTGTTGTCAGTAGTACCCTTACTGAAACCTAACTGTATCAGATATTTATCCAATCTTGCATACTAGACCCTGGGGGCTTGTTTTAGTCCATACAATGCTTTCTTCAATCTACACACCATGTCACCCTGATCTGATGACTTGAATCCTTTTGGTTGTTTAATATAGACTTCTTCGTCCAATTCTCCATTCAAGAATGCAGACTTCACATCCATTTGATATACTTTGAAATATTTGTAGGCTACAAATGCTAAAAACATTCTTATTTCTTCAATCCTTGCCACTGGTGCAAATGTTTCCTCAAAATCTATTCCTTCAACTTGAGAGTATCCTTTGCATACCAACCTTGCTTTCTTTCTTACCACTTCACCATACTCATTTGGTGACAATTACATTTTTATCTATTGGTCTGGGAACAAGATCCCAAGTTTGATTCTTCTCTATCTACATTAATTCGTCTTTCATATCCTTTACCCAATTTTCATCATTGCAGGCTTCATTCAGAGTCTTAGGTTCAATTTTGGAGATCAGACAGAAATTCACTTATTCTTTTGCAGCTCTTCTTCTGGTCAGAATTCCTTTTCTCTTATCTCCTATGATTTGATCTTTAGAATGATTAAGTTTTATATACCTTGGTGTCTTGGTGACAATTTTTTGAGCTTGTTCCTCTTCATCTGAATTGTCTTCATTCTGCACCACTTCTTTGCTTACTGAAACATCTGGTTCATCTGATTCATATCCACTTGATCCTGAACACTTTTCCTTGCTTTCATCAACTTTGACATTTGCACTCTCAATGATCTTCTTCAGCCTCTTATTATAGCACCAGTAGGCCTTGCTCTTGGTGGAGTAACCAAGGAAGATTCCTTCATCACATTTAGCATCAAACTTGTCTAGATCTTCTTCTCTTTTGATATAACATTTGCTACCAAAAACTTTGAAGTATTTTACTATAGGAACTTTTCCATACCACAACTCATAGGGGGTATTGGTGCTATTACCTTTGACTTGAGCTTTGTTTAGAATGTAGATAGCTATGTGAATAGCCTCTCTCCAGTATACTTCTGGTAGGTTAGCCTCCTTAATCATGGTTCTAGCAACCTCTTGAATTGTTTTGTTCTTCCTTTCAACAACTCAATTTTGTTGTGGAGTCCTAGGTGCTAACAATTGTCTTTTTATCGCTTACTCTTCACAAAAAAAGTTGAATTCATTTGATGTAAACTCTCCTCCTCTATCAAATCTCGAACATTTGATCTCCAAATCCATCTCATTCTCAACCATTGCCTTGAATGCCTTGAACTTATCTAGACCTTCTACTTTTTCTCTCAAAAAGGTAACCCAAGTCATTCTAGAATAATCATCAATAAGTAACATAAAGTACTTGTCTCCTTGCAAACTTCTTACTCTAGTAGGTCCACACAAATCCGTATGTATTAGCTCCAGCAATCCTTCAACAGATTGATCTTTGCTTTTAAAACTTGTTCTTGTTTGTTTCCCAAATTGGCATTCCTTGCAAATAGGATTAGCAGGCTTTACTAGTTTAGGCAAATTTCTAACTACCTGTGTAGAACTTATCTTCACAATGTTGTCAAAATTGATGTGACACAACCTTCTATGTCATAGCCAACTTTCATCAATTTGAGCCAACAAGCCATAGTTATCATTTCCTTTCAGGTGATAGATATTACCTCTAGTCTTTTTACGAATTGCAATCACTGTTCCGGAGCTTTCCATGATCATGCATCTGTTGTCCTTGAATCTCAAATCATAACCTTTGTCACACATCTGACCAACACTCAAAAGATTGTGCTTTAATCCTTTCACATACAAGACATCTTCAGTATTATGCTTGCCATCAAAAGAAATGGATCCTTTTCAACAAATCTTACCAGTTGTATCATCTCCAAACCTAACCAGTCCTCCATCATATCTTTCCAAACTTACAAACTTACTTTTGTCACTATTCATGTGATGAGAGCATCTACTATCAATAACCCATTCATCTTTGTCTTCAACAACCTAAGCAGCCAAGGCACTTTCCACTGGTTTTTCTTCCTTCACATAGCTAGTAGGATTAGTAGACATAGGTTCTTCTTTAATAGAAATAAACAAGCATTCATTACCAGAAGTACTAGCATTATCTAGTTCACCATCTGATACTCCTTCATCATCATCAAGATCTTCAACATAATACCATTTCTTTGGGATCCTAGGTCTATCAAGTCTTGGCTTAGGAATTCTTGTGGGGCATCTAGAAGCATAATGACCAACTTTACCACAACTGAAACATTTGAAAGGTTGTTTTCCTTTGAACTTACCAGTACCTCTAGGCAGATTGTTAACAAAATTGGCTTCAAGTTCTTCAAGCTCATAATTTGGTTCCACCTTATACTTATCAGATCTAGGGGCTCTTTCTGAAGTGCTAGCCTTGAAAGCAGTCTCTGTCTTTGGAAGTGAATCACCAAGTTCTCTCATTTCAAAGGCTGTCATCTTCCCGAATAGCTGATCTTTTGTAATCTTTGTCACTGTCATTACTTCTTCAATTGCAGCCACCTTATGACTATATGATTTAGGCAGTGATCTAAGAATTTTGTTAATGACTTCAATATCTTCAATTTTTCCTCCCACACTTCTAATGCTACTCAAAAGTTCGTCAACCTTTTGCATGAAGGATATTATGTTGTCATCTTCGCTCATATTCAAACATTCATATTTTGCCTTCAAACTTTGCAACTTGGCGCTCTTCACAGATTCATCTCCTTCATATAGATTCTTCAGCTTTTCCTAGATTTCATAAGCAGTTTCTAGGTCCATGACCTTTGTTACTTTGGTGTCGAATAAGGTGCTTACCAAGGCATCTTTGGCTTTTATGTTCAACTTAAATTGCTTGATCTCATCTTTCGTTTGCAGACCATTCTTTGGTATTTCATATTCATTTTTGGTTATTTTCCAAACACTATAACCCAAGAAAAGAGATGGGTTTTCATGCGGATCTTCTAGACAAAGTAGTTCATTCCATCAAACCGTGGACTTTCCTTCTTATACAACATCCTAGATCAACCTCAAGTGGTCAAGCTTTCTTTTGAGGAACTTGGCTTTGATACCAATTGTTGAAATGCAAAAGACAACTGAGAGAGGGGGTGAATCAGTTGTCTCAAAACTTAAAACAATTTCTGCATCTTAAAACACCATCCACTTATTTTCTGTTATTATGATTAGAACATGAAAACACAAAATCAGTAATTTTAACACAACTGCAAGATCATACACAATAGACACTAGATTTTTACGTGGAAAACCCTATAAAGGGAAACACCACGGTGGGGGTTAACCCACAAGATTATTATGTAAAGCACAATACCAAAAATAAGAGGCTCACTACCCAGAGCTCACTACTCAAAGAGGCTCACTACCAAGGGTTTGAACTGAGATGATAGCATCTACACCATGCCAAAGTTCAGTTCCATTGAAGCACAAAATAATTTCTCTACTCTTCTCTGCCTTCTCACTCTTTCTCTTCTCTTTGCATTCTTACACAAAGACATGTTTTCCACAACTCAATTACAAGTATATATATCATTCATCGACTTTGGAATGTTCATCAAAGTCGGTATTACAACCATATTACATTTATCAAGCATTGGGCCACTCTCCAATGATGATATTACAAACATATAAAATAGGTCTTCACCTAATACAAAATTATGCTAAGGAGAAGACACAAAATTATAAGTGGATTACATCACACCTTAGCAATTAGCCAAATACAATCTTCTACGCTGCTACACACTTCTAAAATCTTCTATGAATATCTGCAATTAGTGGAATCATCCGAGTCGGCTAAGACTGGAGCTTAGACTATGTTATCTGTGGAAAATCTTCAATTTTGATACGAAATACTCCTCGCGGACCAATGCAAAGGTAGGAACACGATTAGGAGACATCCACAAGCATGTTGTAGTCACCAAGAATATCCACACAATATCTAACCACTCGAACCATGAGATTTCTCCAACTGGAGCATAAGAACTCAACTGTCATCAACTGTCACTAAAGAAAGATCATTTGCGGACTGCCAAATCATGAACCATTGCTATTGTAGGTGCATATCATCATCCCAGACATCACTCTAGAACCACAGACTAAAATACATAACTACAGAGGAATGCGAAGCAAAATACTTTCTCCCAGACACTAGTGAATGAACAGAAGAAGCAGGTTTTACTCTGGTGAACACAACTTCCTCAATTCTGCATACCAGAGGTTCTAGCTTGGAATGTAGAATCTTCAATCATGCCTCTAAATATCTTCCAATCCATAGACCAAGATATTCAATCAGCAAGAAATGCGGAGCAATCTTTTGCACTATTCTTTTATCAGCAACACACTATCTTCACTACAATTTACTGCAACTCACTGTTTCTTCTGGAGGGGCAAATTTTCTCAATATCCTCAAAATATAGAGCTTCTAAACAAATAACAAAATAGGACACAGTTGACACTAATGACAAAAAAGATATGTTGACATCAATGACAACACCGATTAGGCACATACTTGCAAAAGAAACCTCCTCTTCTAGGTCCTTGCCCAGGTCTGCCTCTTCCTCTTCCTCTTTGCTCACCATTGTTTTGGTCACAAGGGCAGTAGGCATTATGTCCTCTCTAATTTTGACAGGTTCTAGCTTCTTCAATTTTCTTTTAATCTTCATTACAGCCTCCATAGGATCTTCCACCAGTCCTTTCACCTTGGTGTCTTCCCCTTTGCTTTCTTTTGAATCTTTTATTCAGCTTCTCTTCCACCTTCAGGGAAAACTGGTACTCATCTTCTATGGTCGTCATTCTGACCAGGCTCAACTCCTCTTGAATACTTGGCCACAACCCATTAATGTAATGGGATATCTTCTCCTTGTTAGCCTCTGCATGGCCTTTCCTAATAGTAATCTTATAAAACTCTTTTGTATATTCCTTGACAGACTTGTTACCTTGCTTCAATCCTTATAGCTTCTTCAACAACTCCAACTCATAGTCCACAGGAATGAACTACTTCTTTAGTTTGTCCACCTTTCAATCCCATCTGGTAATCTTTCCTCTTCCTCTTCTATTTCTCTATAATTGGACCTCCTTAAACCAAATACTGGCATGGCCCTTCAAGTTTGTTTTTGCAAACATGACCCGTTTTGAATCTTCAACATCTTCATACTCAAAATATTCTTCCATATCATTGATCCAATCAATAAGTTGTTTTGGGTTTAGATTCCCAAAATAGGTAGAGACTTCAATCTTTGGTCTCTTTCTAATCTTTGAAATGGTTGTCAACAACCTAACTTCTACAGGATCTCCTACAACATCTTGTTCTTCCTCAGATAGCTCTTCTTTAGCTTCATCTTCGCTTTCTTCTCTTGTTCTCGGCTCAAACTCTTTTCGCAACTCCTCTTGCAATGCATCGATTTACCTTTGTAGGGCTTTAAAACCCTCTTCCATCAAAGCATTTCTCCCACCATGGTGTCTTCATGGAGGCATTTTGATCTTTGCAGGAAACCCACAACCTTAGGTCCTGGTGCAAACTGCCTCATGATCGGCAATCTATCTACATACTCAAGAACCCTTGCTCTGATACCACTTGATGAAGGGTGGCTCATACATGTAAATTTTTCATGCATGTTAAGCATTGAGACAAGTGGAACATTGTATCTATCATGATTTTGAATGCCATAATTAGTAGTATTACTCAAACTTACATATTCTATAAATGAAAGGCTTGGGTGACTAGTTTCACAATCACGAATTTGGAGAACATTGTTGGGTTTCTTGTATAGAAGAGGTTTAGATTAGGGTAAATGCACAAAGATGAGTCCACTTAAGGTGGAAGTTTCAGACTTAGAAAAAAACCCAAAATCGGGTTAACTAAAACGGGATCCCGTTTTGCTTCGGGATCCCGAGCCAAAAGCGGGATCCCGTTTTAAGTTTCATAAAAGGTTAATATATTAACCTTTATGAAATGGGATCCTGTTTTGAAATGGGATCCCGTTTCATAAAAGATTAAAATATTAACCTTTTATGAAACGGGATCCCGTTTCATAACATTTGAATTTCTGACCCACTTTTTGCTATGGGTTTTGGGTCGGAAAAAAGGCTTGGATCCTGACCCTTGGCTTTGGACCTGGTTTGACCTGCAAGTTGAAGGTCCTATCAATGTCACAACAAAATAGTGATTTTGGGCATATATCTGAAGGCCTTTTTTGCAAAATTTTTTGACGAAATTAAAACCCATTATAGATGAGACAGTGTAGATTCCAAATATGTAATTTTTTTTACAATTGAATTATTTTTTCTATTTTTCAATTAATTTATGATGAAACAGGTCCATAAATTTAAATTATCAGGGTTTTTTAGTATTTTAATAACTTTTTATTAAATTAATTTTTTGTTAAAAAAATTGTATGAAAATGTACTTCAGACAATTCTTTTCAATTTGAAAAAAAAAATTCAAAAAATGATAAGTTTAGGTCATCTCATGCGTGACGTACACGACAATTTTTTAAAACACCAAAAATGGCCAATAAAAAATTAACAAAAAATAATATTCAATAAAAAATTACAAAAAATATGGAAAACATGCTTCAGTGAGTTACAAATCTTTTCCCAAAAGGATTTAGAAAAATATGATTATTTAGGTCAAAATATGGATGACGTACACATGCATGGTATAGTAAAAAAAAGTGACTTTTAAACAGTGGTTTTTAGAAACGCCTAATAAAAATCAATTTGTATCATCTGGGTATTAAAAAAATTACATATTTGGAAACCAGACTTTGAGTACTATATTTCATATTTAGTGACTTTTTTGAAGATTCCACCTTTAAGTGCTTCAAATTTTTAGGTCAAATGTGACAAATTCTAAAAATCAGAGAAAACACTTCTACTTTTTAGCCAAAAAGTGGACTCAACTTCTTACACACACCCATTAGTCAGGTGTATATGTATATCCATTTTGGATCAATATAGTGCTAGATCTCTTTTTGGTGGCAAGTTTTTTTGAAAGGGATTCCCATGTTAAATATTATGTCAACCTTGTTATGGTATTCTTATTTCTACTATTTTATGATTTCATTTTAGTTTGATATAATTATTATTTATAATCTATATTATTCGCTAAGATCATATTTACTTTATATTTTGTGGTTCATAACTAAAGGAAAAACTTGTAGATTCAACATTGGATATTAGAATGTGTGCTAGATTGATCATGTGTAGGAAGGGATGCCTTCTTTGGAGTGGGTATTTTATTTGAAGTGGGAGCATTTTATATTTGTTGCAAGTTTGAGCTAAAAAATGATTTAATGGAAAGTTCATCAAGAGCTAAGATAGAGAAGTTCAATGGCCAAAGCTTTGAAATTTAGAAGTTGAAAATGGAGGATCTCTTGGAGGAAAGAGAGCAATGGAGAGTAGTGACTGAGAAAGAGAAGAATGCTAATATATTAGAGGAGGACTGGAAGAAACTTGATAAAAAGGCAAGAGAAACTATCAAGTTGTGTCTTTTTTTTTATTTTGTTCTTCTAAATGTATTGGAAGAAACTATTGCTCATAAGTTATGAAATACAATAGAATCTATATAATAGACAAAGAGTCTCATAAATAAACTATATCTAAAGAGGAAGTTATATTCATTAAAAATGAATGATGGATAACTAGTAGTCGATCATCTAAATGATTTTAATTTGACTGTAAGTCAACTAGATGAACAATGATGTTAAATTGGATGGAGAGCATAAATATATTATTTTTCTTTTTTCATTACTCAATTTATGTTAAAATCTAACTGTTGCTATTAGTGGGGTGCCTTTGAGCCTATGATGAAGGTGTACTTTTTGATGCACTATTAAGTGAGGAACATAGAAGAAAACCCGTAGAGGATCCTTCTAAAGATGCTCATTATATATGGGATCAAGATAAGGAAAAAAAGGTGTTAGAAAAAGGGAGATAGGAATAGATCCAAGTCTAAAGAAAGATCTGAATCTCCTAGTAAGAGTAAATTAAAAAATTGGAATTGTGATAAAAAGGGTCACTTTAAGGAATAAACTTAAGAGAAAAGTAGAAGACTCCTCTACCATTAACATCCCTAATGAATATGTTAGTGGTGATGCTTTTATTACTTCTACTAACATGGATAGGGATGACTCATGGTTAATTGATTCTGGTGGCTCTTTGTATGTGACTCTACATAAGGATGAGTTCATAGAAAATAGAAAATATGATGGTAAAGAGATGTACCTTCGTGACAACACTAAACATAAGATTGTTGGTTAGGGTAAAATAACTTTGTTGCATGGTGACAATTCAATGAAGATATTGTCTAATGTATCCATATACTTGGGTTGGCCAACAATCTTTTTTAGTTTCTAAGATGAATGATAGTGGTAATGGGGTTACTTGATATCTTCCCCCGTTAGGTTGAAAACTTGAAAGGTTATCCTAATAGAGGCTTATGGTAAAAAAGAAAACGAGTGACATAAGCTAATTACACCACAAGTCTTGTGCACCCAACAATAGTCAAAGGAACAAATACAATCTATTAAGATACATTGAGATCTAATAGTGTGATGAGAACATGTGCCTTGTGGTACCAACAAAGGGTCACAATTGTACAAGAACTTTTTAGAGATATGTCCCCACATCCTCATAAGCCATAATAGAAAAGAGAATGTACCACATATGTTGAAAGTAGAGTGTGAAAAATATAAGATATGTAATAAGATAAGATATGATGGTGAGAATACATATGGATGTAGGAATATGATGAGTACATGAGATCTATTGTATTTGATATCAAGAAATATATGTATATGGTTCTTTCTTATGTTGTCTATGGATATGTGTGTATAATTTATCTTATTGCATATGCTCTATTATTCTTCCTTATTGTAACACACTAAAGTACAACACAAAATAATACAAATCCAATTCTCGATCTATGTTTCTATGTCAATATTTGGTTATACTACCAAGATTTCAATTGGTGGTGCATAAGAAGAAGTATAAGATCTCAAGGGAAGAGTTTGCAATAATAGATACTTGAAGATTTTTATTATACATAGCCATGGTGAAGAGGTATGGAAACACACACTAAGTCCTAGTCCTCAATGGGTTAGGCACCTAGGGAATGGCTACATAATGGGGGTGATCCTAAAGAGATGTGATCGTTGAGTCAAAACAATGTCAATGGAATATTCTAATTTTGAGGTGATCAGTAAACTATTATACATTGTTCCCGATCGTGAGACACATTAGATTTAGATGTATATCAAACTTAATGCATTTTTGAATTGTCAAACTAAAACTCATACTCAAATCTCAACTTTCATAATTAATCAATTCAAAAATTAATTGTACTTATATATATTTTATTAGATTTTATTAGATTAGCCTAAACTAAACTTAAGGAACGTTTCGATTTTAAAATAAATAAAAATCGAGATGTTGGCCCAGTGCAAAGACATCCAAAATAAGAAATATTAGCCTGTCATATTAGTAAGAAAATCTTCCCCTCAAATAAACACTAAACAATATCTCTTAACCAATTATTGCAAGCAAACAAATCCCTCTACTTTTCTGACGTCCTCTCAACTAATTATTGGACTTGGTTTGACTTTCCTGCTTCTGAGCAATAAAACTTAGTTTCTCTTTGCAATATCATATGGATTTAGTAATATCTCACACAAAAATCTGAATTGGGCAGTGAAACAATGAAAGAATAATTTATTTATTTATGTTGTTTTTGTAGAAAGAATATTGAATAGCATATTGGTATTGCGGAATTCTGCGGTCCTCAAATTCCTCTTTGAAGCATTTCTTTGTAGCGCTCCAGAGATCGAAGTCTTTCCATCTCTAAATTCTGGCGAAATTTGGCTATGAAATCCTCTGCTGATTTATCAACGTCTTCGCATTCAAATCCTGTTTTCCGAGTAGCCCGCAGAGCAAGTTTATCAGTGGCGTTTTGGAGTTTTGGTGTACGATCTGCTTGTTGTCTAAATAGTTGATCGACTGAAGATATAATTGATGAACAATAGGTGGTGATTACAACAAAACTTAGCAAGCCAGGGATGAGTTAAATTCAGAAACTGAGTTCTGTTTGCTTAGAGACGAGTTGTAAAAGAGTGTCAATGTATATATATATATATAAGTAGAAATGAATGGTTTGTATGTAGGTACTTAAAGACATAGAGAAGAATATGTCTACGCGGAATTTTGCTTACGCAAGTCGTTTACCAGATCAGCGTGGAAGCAGTCTTAGTAGACCATTATTTTGCCCCAATTTTGCTGCGTCTCCATCGACTTCAATTGTTGCAGAGAAAACAAAAAATGTGTGCGGACTTTCTATTTGCGTAGGATTTCCCTTTGCATATGATAAGTTTTATTTTAAATCGATTGTATTTTATGGTAAAAATAATAAATATGACAATACTATTGCATATTTTAAATTGATTTAAACTTTTTTCTTTGTAAGTTCTATTGAGTTGTCAACATATGATATACTTTTGGTTTTTTTTCTTTTATTTTGATACTTTGTTATTAGTATAGGCAACATTATAGTATTTATAGTTAGACAACATTCCCCATAGCTTTTGTGATTTCAGTTTTGCAGGGAATGGATCAAATGATCTTTAGGCATTTACTCTCTTAGTAATGTAGCAATAAATCTAATTTGATCTTGATGTACAAGTAGGGAAATCCTAGAATCAACTAACTCTTCTATCAAGATCTAGCCTTAATTTAATTATTGGATGTCACTTGTTGGCTCTCAATGTTGTGGCTTTACAATCTTAGAGAAAAGACCAAAACCTAATCCAAAGGAAAGACAGCCTAGGATAATGAACTAGAATGCATGATTAGATAGTGGACAATAATAGGCCAATCGATAGGAGAGGGGATCTCCTATACACTTTAGGATTTGCTAAGCCTAGGAGGGTGTGCCATGATTTCATTGAATAGGACAAATAAAGAGAAATACATAAGCACAATCTAGGTCTTAAGAAACTATGTGCCCTATGACTACCAAGAATAGACCTACAAGACCTCACTTTCAGCAAATAAATACAAGACTGCACATGCAACTAAAGTAAACAAGTTTATATCCCTAAGAATGAATCCCCTTAACATTACATATATGTGCAACATGGAATCTATTTTACAAATCTGTATATAAATGTATTTCAAGCAAGAGCTCACAAAAGATATGACATAGTTTATATTGTTGAACATGTGCATATTGGTAGGTCCTAGTCTAATTCTAAACTAACAAGGAAGAATTAATAGATATTTTAAAGAAATGATTGATCATCAAGCCAACAAGATCAGTGCCTATTTAATATTATATTATACATAATAGTATCTAATCTTAGGAAGCATAGGAAGTGATGTGAAGATGCAAAATTTTGTAGAGGAGGCACGGCTAGATGCGGATAATGGAGGTGTAGTTGGTGGACAAAAGGGTGGCGAAGCGGACGTGAAGGTCAAAGATCCCTGCTCGGCTCCTTGCCATAAGGCCTTTTTCTCCATAGATCTATCAAATGAGGCAAAAAAGGAGGTGGGAATGCTTAAAGAGCTGGTGATTATTGCTAGGGTTATCAGTCCTAGGCTCGAGCGATGCAAGATTAGATCCTGGATACCAGAGAATTTGAAATCAGCGAAGATTGTCAAATTCTTGCCCAAGGGGTTCTTTAGTGCGGTGATCCTATCAGAGGAAGCGCGAGAGGAAGTTCTCCAGGGTGGCCTCCAGAAAATTGATGGATCCCCATTATACATGCAAAAGTGGAGCCCTAATTTTAATGCTGCAAAACACAACCAATATGAAAAGCCCATTTGGATTCAATTGTACAATCTACCTCTCAAATAGTGGGTGGAAGATTGCTTGGTGAAGATTGGTCATTCATTGGGGACATTAGTGGATGCAAATCTGGAGATAATTGAAGGTGATTCTTACATATATGCCAGAATCAAGATCATTGCCATAAGGAAGATTATGAAGGAAATATTATTTGCATGGGTGAAGAGCATTGGATCCAGCTAGTGGAGGTTGAGGAAGACAATTTTTTCTGTTCATGATGTCGGTGAAGGGATCATAATGTGGAGAAATGTAAAAAGGTGGCAAGGATCAGGAAAGTTTGGGATTTCAAGTCTACCTGTTCATCCACTCCCCTACCACTGGTACTTCATAATGATGGTCCCGTTGGGACTAACTTCCTCCAGAAGAAAGATTCGGGCTCTGATCTTCCTTCAGCTCCTGGACCACAAGCCCTAGATCTAACTGGCTCTGTAGATCGGAAGGTTTCCTCGGCACTGGAACCATCTCTGACTGATTTGGCATTGGGGTTGATGATAGAGTGTGGCATCGATCAGGAATCTCTGCCTCCGACAGGGGATTCCTCAGATGGGGAGAATTTCACCACAGAAGAAGATAAATTGGATATTATCGATCCACAGAGCATTAGCCAAATGATAGCTAAGTTTCTAGGCATTGCTAAAAAAGGTAGGGGTCAAAAATCCAGCAAACAGAAGAGGGAGGAGGAAGCGAGGGAGAAATGCTTCCAAAGCATCAAAAAAAATTTGTCATCCAAGGGAGACAAGGCCTCCCTAGGACAATAATGAAGATCCTAACCTAGAATGTCAGGGGCATGTTGGCCCCTGGCAAGCGACGCTTGGTTAAGTGTCATCTGGATAATATCAAGGAAGATATTGTCTTTCTCTAGGAGGCAAAGATTTGTTCCCAAGATGGTGAAAAGTTTACTAAATACTGTAGAATGTGGAATGGATTCTTTTCTGATGTGGTTGGCTCCTTAGGGGGTCTAGGCGTCCTTTGGTCTGCTAATTCAATGGACTTTCAATTGGTTAAAGCTCAAGCGAGTTCAATTCTCAGGGTGGTTAAAGCCATCTTGTGAAGTCAGAGTTCCCTTTGTTCAATGTTTATGGCCCGATCCATAAAGAGTGGTGGGCTTCAAAAATTCAATAAGACGATGTTGGACTTTCGGGAGTTTGTGTCCCTCTTGCCTGCGGCAGATTGTGTCTGGAAGGATGGCTCTTTCACTTGGACAAATAGGTGAGAAGGCTTCACTAATATCTCAGAGAGGCTTGATCGGTTCCTATTAGGGTTTTGCTAGTTCAGGGATGAGTTTAGGTGTGATTCTAGTATTCTTCTGATCGTCGTCTCAGACCATTTTTTAGTAACATTGAATCTCAACCTATGTGAGAGACCCCTTAACTGCTACATCAAATTCAAATCAATGTGGTGGATGGATTCTGGTTTGGTTGGCCATTTGGAAGCATGATGGCGAGATGGCCGTCGAAGTGGAGGGACTCCCAACTTCTGCATTGTCAAGAAGATTGGGCATATTAGAAACATGTTATGAAGGTGGAATAAAGAGAGCTTCGGTGATATCTTTGCCGAAAAACAAAATGTTGAAGTTGAGTTGGAGTCTCTGAATGAGTATGTAATAAGGTTTGGTATGTCTGCCCAGGAGTTCTCCAGGGAGGAGTTGAAAGCTTGGCATTTGGAGTTGCTGGCGTGTAAGGAACTATTTTGGAAGGACAAGGCGTGGGATACCTAGTTGAAAACTAGAGATTGCAATACAAAATTCTTTCACAGTGCCTCCCACTCCAGGCGTTCAAGAAATTAGATAGAGAGCATAAAGTTGGCGGATGGGTCAGTCATTGACAATCATGATGGTTTGGAGGCCGAAGTGGTTAGGTATTTCTCCTCACTCCTAGATGCCAATAGAGGGAATCAGAATTAGGACGGGTCCATTTTGGACTACATTCCTCCCCTTATCAACGAGGCAGATAATCGGATGCTTTAGGAGCGGTTTTCTCTAGAGGAGATCAAGGTGGCTACTTTCGATTTAAATCATGGAAAAGCATTAGGTTCCGATGGTATCCTGACCAAATTCTTCCAAAAATGCTAGAATTTCTTGGCCCCATATGTCTAGGAATTCATTGAAGATTTCAGAAATAAGAAGCACTTTGTCAAGAATATAAATAACACGGTGATTACTTTAATCCCTAAAAAACATGTGTGCTCCTCCTACGCAGACTACAAGCCAATTTCATTATGCAATGTCGTCTACAAAATTTTGGAAAAGGCTCTGGCAAATCAGCTGAAGAAGGTGTTGGGGTTAATTATTTTTGAAGAACAAATTGGTATCACACCAGGCAGGGAGATCATCGACAACATCATAACAATGACAGAAATAATTCATTCAATCTCTGTTGTTAGAATGCAAGGCATGATGATCAAACTGGATGTGAGTAAAGCATATGACCACATAGATTGGAGCTTTCTTTTAGCAGTGATGAGGTGATTTGGTTTCTCTGAAGATTGGTTGGATATGACTCAGGCATGTGTTTCCTCTCCCAAGTATTCAATCTCTATCAACAATTCTTTGTGCGGGTTCTTTTGTGCTTCCAACGGGTTGTGTCAGGGTGACCCCATCTCATCGTCCCTATTCATCATCATGGCAGAAGCCATGGGTAGGCACTTCGGTAGGCTGAGAGAACAAAGAGTCTAGAAAGGGATAAAGGTGGCGCAAGGTATCAATCCCATCACACACATGCAGTTTGCTACCGATACCTTATTGTTCAGAGAAGCTACTCTACATGAGGCAAAGGTAATCATAAATGCTTTGGATAGGTATATTGAAGCGTCCAGGCATACTAAATAAGGAAAAATCAAAGGTCATGTTTTTCAATACCAAAAAGTTCCTCCAAAAGAGGATTGCTCACAAACTAGACTTCCTCATGGCTTGCCTACCTTCGAAACATCGAGGGGTGCCCCTTTTCCAAGGTTTGTGCAAAATGGAGTTGTGGGAGGAGCTGGTGGAGCATTGTCAGAATAAGGTCGATGCTTGGAAAACTAAATGGTTATCATTCATAGGTTGTATTTTAATGATCAAGTTTGTCCTTGTAGCTATGCTGGTCTATGCTATGTCATGCTTCAATTTGTCTGGCAAGGCCATCTCAAGTCTGGAGGGTTTTCTAAAAAGATTTCTATGGGACAGTTGAAAGGATGTCAGACGTATTCCTCTCATTAGCTGCGATCTATGGCCTACCTCCGAAAAAAGGATAGGGGGGAGGGCGATAGGTTTAAGAAAGTTGGAATTGGTCAATTTGGCTTTAGGGGCCAAGTTGAGTTGGCGAGTGGTAAAAACCCTGATCATTTGTGGTGTCGTATCATACAGAGCAAATACCTTGATGACTGGGACCCTCAACAGATTTTGACAATGGCCAATTCTGGGGGGGATCTGCAATCTGGAGGTTCATTTGGGATAATAGGAGGATTATGATGGAGCACATATATTTGAAAGTTGGAAATGACAAGCTGGCTAATTTTTAGGGTGACTCTTGGAATGGGTATATTCCGTTGGTGGATGAGATTGGTGAAGGTGACTAGTTAGAGGTGGTGGAGTCTCAGTTCGGATGTAAGGTGGTAGACTACGTCCAGTTTGTGAGTGGTTGTGGACTTGGTTGGCATCCACTAGAGTGTTGGATGTTACCGAAAGAGGTGCATCACATGCTTTATGTGGCTCTTAAGAAAAGAAGAATCTGCTTGACATCAGAAGTTGATGAGATAATATGGTGTGGTTCTAAATCCAGGGCCTACTTGGTGAAACTAGGCTATGAGATCTAGTTGGCCCAACGTGGAGATTCAGGTTGGCCAGTGACTCTGTGTTGGAATTTGAAGGCCCTTCCCAAGGATGGGGCATTCCTTTGGTTGGCTCTTCATAAAAGAATCCTCATCAGTGATAGATTAGCTTCTTATGCGATTCAAGGTCTGTCAATTCGCATGTTATGTAAGGTAGCCGGTGAGTCAACAAATGATTTATTATTGACTTATCCCTTTGCTAAAAGGTGTTGAGATTGGTTGATGTTGTCTCTCGGTTGGTCCTCTCCGTGGTAGCAGGATCTCTTGGAATTCCTATCAGGTTGGCCAATGAAGAGGTGGAAGGATCTCTGGGGGGACATTTGGCTAGCCTCCCCTTCGATGTTGGTGTGGCACTTGCGGAAGGAGCACAACAAGAACATTTTTAATGAGTAGCTCCTGACGGTTGAAGAGGTAATTAAGAAAATAGAATTCGGATTGTGCGCGGTGGATAATGTGAAATGTTGTCTGCGCTCCGATACTCAATTCTTAAACTGAGACAACGAGCTTCAAAAGAGGTGGTGCTTGCTTAAGCCTCCACATATTGATTCGAAGAGTAGGAGTAAGCCAAGAAAAGAAGCGAAGTGGATGCATCCAAAATCAGACAGATTTAAACTTAACTTTGACGAGGCTGCCAAAGGTGACCTTGGTGCTATTAGAGCGAGATGCCTTATACGAAATGATCGCGGTCAATGTATTGGCATGCTGGCTCAAAATTTGGATGAGGTGACCAATAATGAAGCTGAAATGGAGGCATTCACTGTAGGCTTAAGGCTTTGCATAGACATTAGGATCCCAGAGGTGGACATTGAAGGGGATTCTCAAATTTTTGTTAATACAGTCAGTAAAAGGAAGGTGGCGAGCTGGAAGATTCAAAGGTGGCTGCTAATAATCTAGGAAACTTTGAATAAACTTGAATCATACACAATTTCACATGTGTACAGGGAGGCCAATGCGACCACGAACGTGATGGCCAATATCGGTGTTAGGTTGGAGACTGAGGAGATTGTCTTCGGGGTGTGTGACCTGCATAATGAGGTGGACATGATAGTCAGGAAGGAATTTGAGGTGATTTAGTGGTGGTACTCAATAGTATTGCGGGTGTTGGGCATGGCTGGTTTCGATCAAGCCATGGAGTTTTCTGCCCAGTGTTCACTCTAAGAATGGTGATGATATGGCCTGAGTTTGGGCTAGCTATGGGCGTCCTCATTCTGAACAAAGATAAAAAGAAGCAGAAGCTTCACAAAGCATGATGTTTGGTCAAATCAGGGCTAGAGAAGAAATACAACATTGCTGATTTCTTGCCCTTTCTAAAAGATAACCCAAATCTAAGAGAACAAGATGTAATTGCTAGGTTGGTTGAGCATTCCTCTACCACGGATTGTAACTATTGTTAATCATGTACTATTCTTAAATATTAATGAAGGGAGCTACCCCCTACGGTAGCACTTATCTACAAAAAAAATGACCAGTGCTTATTTAATGGGAAATAGTCAAGGAAAGAAAATAAATGCAAAAGTCTATGTAAACTTGAAATGAGAATAACATTAGGGTGAGTGATGGGCCAAGAAATACCCCTAAGTGGCAATGAAAATGCCAAAAAAAGACTTAAATAACTTCAAGTCAAACTTTGAATGAGTTATCTACACAATCTATAAATAAGGTAGTAATAAAAGTTGTAATAAATTGGATGTAGTTTATAGGCCACTATGTTTTTTTTTAAATCAAAATTAATTTGGTGAAAATTGGATATTTCAATGAGGCATTACTAAAAATTTTAGAAAAAAAACATAAAAAGCAAGTGTCATTATGACCAACCTAAGTATCAGCAAAAAAACAATTCCTTTGAACTTTGGATTTAAGTAAAGGAGACATGAGTGGATGTGATGCATACTTTAAAAAAATATTAATAAATAAATAATTATTTATGAATTTTTTATTGTGACCTTCTAAAATATTAAAAAATATTTTTTTGGCCAACCGAACTTGGTCCAAAAAAATTGAAATTCAAAACTTATTTTTTTAAACCTATAGCCAATAAAGCCTAGAATGTAACTTATCTTTTGGATTTAAAAAGGGATAAATGGTTTAAAAGTTATGAATATTTTTTAATATGTATATCATCTATCAAGAATTCAAACATAGTGTGTGTAGAAATTGTTGGCAAGAGACACTGCATAGCATTGATAGGTGTTGTCATTGATGGCAACTAAGATTGTTCCACACATCCGTAGTGTAGTATCTGATCATACCAGAATTCAGAATGATAATCTAAGTCCAGGAGCCTGAAACAGAGCATATATCAGTCTAGTATTTTGGTCAGCGGATCTCTTCAGTTAATCATTGTGTTGCAGATCTGAAGGAGTATAAAGGGACACTAGGAAAATCTAAATCCAAGTTTTCAGCCTCCGGTGATAAAGGAATCAAAAATTGTGAGCATCTGAATACCGAGTCCTATTATGACAGAATAGTTCAGTGAAGATCAGGCAAACTTATGTAAATCCTTGTGCGGACCCAATAGAAGTGTTCTGATGAACTGTGTATGAGATAGGATGTTAGTGGCCGACATGTATGATGATCTACATGTGTTATTTTTGGTACGCATCAATATTGGTGTATGGACCTAGCTAACAGAGTAGAGCACTCTTAAAAAGTTCTAAGTGTTGTTTGTTGTTGCCGACTGGCAAGTGATTGCAATTCAAAATAAGTATATATAGCCGATGATTGTGGATATTTTGTGTATGTATAGAGGACATGGAGAAAATGTGAAAAACCAGAAATCTAATATTTGAATGAAGGCAAAATAGAGAGAATAGCAGAATAAAGATAAAGTGTACAAAGTCAGTATTTGCACTTAATCGAAACTTATCTCTAGCATTGGCAGATGCATCTTACCAGTACAAAATCTATGTAAATCTCTTGTAAACTTTTTTGTAGGTAGTGACCCTCCACTTGAGCAGTGAGCTCGAGGCAGTGATCTTGAATGCATGTGCATTCCCATTTGTAAAATACTTTTAATAGGGTATTAATTTTTGTGGGTTAACCCCCACCATGGTTTTTCCCTTAACTGAGTTTCCACGTCAAAATCTTGGTGTCAAATGTGTCATTCATGTTTTCTACTCATATGTTATTGTCTAATCCTAGAATGTTTATATCATGGATTTAATTTTAAGTTGTAAAAAGGAATAACAATAGAAAAAAATTGAATAGAGCAACAACTGATTCACCCCCCCTCTCAATTGTCCAGACCTATTCCAACATTTGGTATCAGAGCTAAGTTCCTTTGAAAAATCTTAACAGCTTAAGGAAGATCTGGGAAGACATCAAAATGGATGAATATGACCTTTAAGGGCAACTTAATCTCACCCTAGATGATCTTGAGCAGTCCAAGGCAGAAGTTCAAGAGCTGCAAGATAACCTCAAAAAGGCTAAAGACTTCATTAAAGTTTTAAAAGAAAAATTGAGCAAATCTAATGCAAAAGGAAAGGAGCAACCTCTTCAACTGGGAAAACCTTATGAAGACAAGGCCCTGGATGAGAAGACAAAGGAATGTGAAAAGTTAACTAAAGAAATTACTATTCTAAAACATGAGATGGAAACTTGACTGATGAGACTAACCAATGAAATTAAAGATAAGAAGAAAGCTGAAGAAGAAAATCAAAATCTGAAAAAGAGTTCTAAAGATGTTGCAAATTGGATGCGATAGCTAGCCTTCTAGAATCTAATCTACAAGAAAGCAAAGACAATGAAAGAGAACTTGAGAGACATATTATCACACTTAGACATGACCTAGAAATTGCAAATGAGTATAAGGAGAAGTTCAAGATAAGCTCAGCTAAACTTGAAGCACTCATTGAAGGGCAGAAAAAGGATGTTGATAAGCATGACAAAGGTGAAAGCTCTGGATCTGAAAAAAGAAATTTTCATCCTAGGAATGGAAGAAATAGCTCTAGAAATCCTCCAGTAAGATAGCCAAATGCTCAATGATATCCATCATTCAATGGAAATTGTTTCAACTGCAACAAATTTGGTCATAGAGCTACTCAGTGTAGAAGTAGAGTAAATCAAAATGGTCTATCCTTCTTCAGTCCATGCTTCAAATGTAATAGGTATGGTCATAGATCAAATGAATGCAGAAGTATGACAATGAATAATCCCAATATTAGAAGAATCAGCAATTCTTTCAATGGTTACTGCTTTGTTTGCAATGGGTTTGGACATATGGCTAATCAATGTAGATCAAGAGAAAAATAGGTTTATAAGAAAGGAAATGTTGTATGCTATAACTGCAATAAATCTAGTCATATTGCAAGATTCTGCAATTCAGTAAAGACAATGGAAGAAAAGGTCTAATAAATGGAAAACCAGATGAGTAGAAACAAGATAGAGGCAAAAGGAAAATTGATGTGGATGAGATACAGAGTGAAATGAACAAGATTTGGATAAAGAAAGATATAGTAAATAATGATAATGAATCCGCACCAGAATCTAGTGCGAACAATTCCTCCAGGAATTAAGTCAGAAATCTCTAGCTTAGGGGGAGATGCATAGAAGATCAAATTCCCCCAGTTAGTAAGTGGGTGCCTAAATCTGGCACATTAACAAAAAATACTCTAAATTAGTCTAGAACCTATGGAAGGATTTCTGGAAGAAAAGATGTTGATATATGACGAACTGTCTAAACAATGTAACCAGATACAATTAGGACAACACATTTATTGCAAAGGAAAATTAGGTAATGCGGAGCTTTAAAAGGTCACTTGATGACTCATTTGAATCACCTTGCATTCGAAGTAAACAAGAAGAAGAGCACTTGAGCTACAAAGTTTAGAGACTGAGGTAGAGAACAAATTTAATCAACAAGTGATCAACCCTAACACCGCAAAAGAAAAAGGTACCTCTATGTAAATCTTTGAATATGAAACCTATTGAAATGGCTACCCCTCATGTTATTAACATTATCAAAAGGCCTTGACCCAAATTCAAGAAGCATCCTCACAAATCAATTCAAGTTGATCTATTAGGTACTTTTTCAAGTGTTCTGAATGGGGTGCTACATGTAGAAGACATTAGGGTTTACATTGATACAAATATAGATGAGTTTGGAGATTCAAGGTATGTAGATTTGTTTTAAAAACAACTCATGGATGAAAATAAAGAACTTAAACCTGAATATAAGGCTCTATAGGATAAACACTTTGTTCATGTTACGGGGTTTCCAACATTTGATGAGGATGAGTGGGTCTGATACGTCTCAACTCGGATACATGATGAATTAATTTGGTTGTTAAAACCATTCAAGATTATCAGGGATACTATCAGAAATGTAACTGGTTTAAACTCAACCGGAGGATTACCCATGCTGAAAGCTGTGAAAAACCATACAGTAACTGATGCTACTGGAGCTAAGTTTGATAGAAGAGCAATGACCATAAATGATATTATAGAGCCAAATGTCAAATTTGCCTCCATGGTGATTGGATACAAGATTTACCACTCAAGCAGAGAAAATTTTGTTTCTAGAATAGCCATTTATGCTGCATACAAGATGTTAAAAGAAAATGTTGATTATGACTTGTGTGAGCTATTACAGAATCAATTGATTGAAAATCTGAACAAGATCAAAAGGGATAAGAAGAACACCTTCAAGTATGGTACACTAATTTTATGTCCATTCTTTTACTTTATGAATGAGGTACCTGGGGTAAAAGGTGTACACTGGACTAAGGATGAGCCGGTTGCCATTCAAATCAGAAATCATCTTCATAGCATTGGTGATTTCAATGTTCAGAAAATGGCAATATGGGGTTACTTCAAAAAACTTTAGAATATGATGCACTCGAGGGAAAGAATCCCCAATTCAATTGTTGACAAATACAAAAATGAAGTATACTTCATGGTTGATACTGATAATTGTTTAATGGAAGTAGTGGAACCCAAAACTATTTGGATCATGCCCATGGGGTATGAAGTAGATGAAAGGATCTTGGATATGTATGCTCAACATCTGCTAAGCAAGCCCAAAGACACAACGGTTGAAAGATTTGGAACTTATGAGGAGCTGAGTTTAAAGTTGCATATTGAGCTCATAGAACCTGAAACTAATAGGAGAGTAAGAAAAGAAGTTGAGTAGCTAGCTAAAAATCTTGGCCTAACAAAGGAAGCTATGAAGAAATTCAAAGAAAGAACAGAAAAGGATGAGAAAGAAAAACAAGAAAAGAGACAAACAAGTGATCTGATGGAACCTTCTTGTACTTCAAGAACTACTAGAAGTTCTACTACTACCTCTGCTCCTTCCAAATCTACAAAATTGAAAGCAGAATCATCCGAAAAACATGAGAAAAGGAAGAAAACAAAAGCTTCTCAGACCTATGAAAGCATAAGAGAAGATGAAGTAGATACATACTCTGACATTGAAATCAAGGAACCAAAAGTCATTGGAACAAAAGCTGCAAAGTTAACCAAAGAAAAGTCCTACGAAAGCAAAAGGACTAGCAAAAAGCAAAAGACTGAAGAATATGAAGAATATTTTGAGAAACCCACACTCTCACTAGAAGATGTGATAAAATTAGTCACTATGGATGGTAATCTAAAACCCATGATTGAAATCTATGATGAATACAATTATATGGATAAAAGGGTGTTGGAGGAAGCAATGGTCAGATATCTCAACATCTACAACAAGGTACTAATTGAGATAACTTCTGAATTACCACAAAGTTTGGCAAATATCTTGGAATTGAGAAAATAAAATGCCAAGTGCAAGGATGTGGAAAATAGAGAACATGAGCTAATAAATTTGTGTCCTCAAATTTCTCTTGAACAAATAGATATGATACTTAAGGAAGTCAAAGATGATTTTAAAAGCAAAAGGAGAATGAACAAGCTCGTGCTTGGAGAAACAATTGAAATAGTTGAAGAAACTCAAGAGATTATTTTGAAAGCATTAAAGAAGTATAATTTTCATATAGTCACAAAAGAAGTGTCGGATGGTGAAGAAGAGAACATTATTGAGTAGCAATCTAAGTTGGGTGGAGCCTCTATTCCAGAAGTAGAACAAGCAATTCAGGAGGATATGGAAATGTTGGATAAAATATTTGATGCAAAAGATACTCCCAATCCATCTGATACAACAGGGAAAGAGGATAATGTTACTGTTTCACAAAGCCCTCCTGATTAGATAGAAAGTGATGAACAAACAAGAAAAAGTTCATCTGCAAAGAACACAGGAAAGGATAAAACAAAGTTAGAAGAAGAAAGAGAAAAGAAAGATAAAATAGAAGAAGATAGTGCAAACGTTGATGCACCTAAAGCAGAGACTGAGAAATCAGGAGATCAAAAGGTTGATTCTGAAATGGCTGCAAGAGACACTACAGATGTAGTAAAAGATCTTCTTAGAAAAGAAGTGATTGAACTTGATGAACCGGAACTACTCTAAGGTCTAGCCAATCTAGATGCTCTCTCTCCAATTCAACTGATGAAGATAGCATCATTCTCCCAAGTAAAGGCTAGAGAGAAGATGTTAAAGTTCCACATGGAGGAGAATGAGCTACTGGGACTTGCAACTGGAGTTTTGGAGAAATTAATGCTAACCTATTAGAAGAATCAAAATGAGTCCCCCTTCGGACATCTAAAGAATCTAGTAAGTTCAGTAAATTCACATTTTGAGTCCTTTGAGAAGTCTGTGGAGGTAAAAGTTTAGAAAGAATTCTTAGATAAGAAATTTTGTGAAATAAAGAACCTGATAGGAAATGATAGAAGAATACTTGGTATTGGTATAAATAGTATTCAAAATGCTCTAAATGATGGAAGTGAGATGTACAAATTATGTCTATCATGGCCCAAAGTTAATAAGGATATTGAGAACAAGATAAAGGAGCAAGAACAAAATTTGTCAAATCTCTCTCAAAATTTTGATCCCCTATCAGTTTCGCCCATAAGTCAAGAATGTCAAGTAATTAACTTGACTGAGGAAATAAAGAAACTTGTCAAAGAGAAAAGCAACATTATGAAAAGAATGTGTGAGCTCCGGGGATTAATTACCCCTAAGTTAGAGAATATGTATAATGACTTATCTGAAGCTCAGACTACAGTTCAGACCAGTGTTCCATCAGATTTGTCAAAGGCAGAAGCATACTCATTTGTGTTAAATGGGTACATTTCAATTTTGGATGGAATGAAGAGTACTTGGGCCTCCGACCTTGTGCAAATAAAAGCTAGTTTTGTAGACATCCTCAAGTTCATGTGAATGGAGCTTAATGGTTACTAATACATATGTGGCAATGTATACAGAAATTTTGGAGAATTTTAATTTGTGGATCCCACCCTTTTCCATTGATGTCAAGGGGAAGTGAAGAACAATGAAAAATGAAGTATTCAGGAAAGGCAGAGCACCGAAATAAGTAAAGTGCACGAATGTACAGACAAAGAGGGAATTGTACAAAGACACTTAGTCATTTTCACTAAGTGTTGCCATCAATGCCAAAGGGGGAGATTGATGGCAAGACACTGCATAGCATTGATAGGTATTGTCACTGATTGCAACTAAGATTGTTCCACACATCCGCAATGCACTATCTGATCATACTGAAAGTTAGAATGATAATCTATCTAAGTCTGGGAGCCTAAAATAGAGCATATAGCAAAGTCCAGTATTTTGGTCAGCGGATCTCTCCAATTAATCATTATGTGTTGCGGATCTGAAGGAGTATAAAGGGACACCAGGAAAATATAAATCTAAGTTTTTAGCCTCCGGTGATAAAGGAATCAAAAGTTGTGAGCATCTGAATACTGGGTCCTATTATGATATAACAGTTCAGTGAAGAACAGGCAGACTTATGTAAATCCTTGTGCGGACCCAATAGAAGTGTTTTGATGAACTATGTATGAGATAGGATGTTAGTGGCCAACATGTATGATGATCTACATGTGTTATTTTTGGTACGCATCAATATTGGTGTATGGACCGAGCCAACAGAGCAGAGCACTCTTAAAAAGTTCTAAGTGTCGTTTGTTGTTGCCGATTGTCAAGTGATTGCAATTCAAGATAAGTATATATAGCCGATGATTGTGGATATTTTGTGTATGTATAGCGGTCATGGAGAAAATGTGAAAAGAGCAGAAATCTAATATTCGAATGAAGGAAGAATAGAGAGAAGAGCAGAATAAAGATTAAGTGTACAAAGTCAGTATTTGCACTTAACTGAAACTGATCTCTAGCATTGGCATATGCATCTTACCAGTTCAAAATCTCTGTAAATCTCTTGTAAACTTTTCTATAGGTAGTGAGCCTCCACTTGAGTAGTGATCTTGGGGCAGTGAGCCCGAATGCATGTGCATTCCCATTTGTAAAATGCTTTTAATGGGGTATTAATTTTTGTGGGTTAACCCCCACCATGGTTTTTCCCTTAACCGGGTTTCCACGTCAAAATCTTGGTGTCAAATGTGTCATTCATGTTGTCTTCTCATACGCTATTGTCTAATGCTGGAATGTTTATATCATTGATTTAATTTTAAGTTGTAAAAAGGAATAACAATAGAAAAAGATTGAATAGAGCAACAACTGATTCACCCCCCCCTCTTAGTTGTCCGGACCTATTCCAACAGAAAACTAATAATTACCTATTAAAATTATAATGAGGCATATATTATACTTTTAGAATCCTAATAGTTTCCTATACAAACCCTTTCTATTTTATTAAATTTGGTTACAAAATAGTCTAACGGCTTCAAGGATGAAGGGTAAAAGTTTAGAATTGTGTCACACTTTTATAAAGGAAATGACCAACACAAATACAATTTTCCAACTTGAAGCACCTAAAGTGATATTTATGTTTTAAATTTTAAAATGATATAAACTAATGAAATGTAGAACTCTTAATGTAGTTTATGTTTATATTTTTTATTTTTTTTTAAATTAGTTGGATATATTTTTTTGAAAATTTAAAAACATAAATTTAATTGCTAAAAAAATTGGAAAAAGTGAGGTTGATGGGACATTGTAAAATTAAAAGATTTTTTTTTTGAAACTTTTTCCCAATTAGGTAACTTGAAAATCTAGTGCATGGAGAAAAAATTTATTTTTTGATGAATATTTATTTTTTTATAATTTTTAAAAGTCAAATTTACTCAAATTGGCATAGTTTTCATGGGACGTCAACTTTTGTCTAAATTTTTTATCATTAAAAAAATTATACCATCTTGGAGAGGGTTCTCTCCTCTAGTGCGACATATATTTATCAAAAATTTTAAGTATATTTTATTATATATTTTTTAATTTCTAATTAGCTACATGTTTGATTATAATAACCTACTTGCAATAAATTTAAAAATAATCCTAATAGATCTAATCAAAATATAAAAATATAAATTCTAAATTCTAAACTCTGACATCTACCAAAGGGTATTTTTATATTTTCAAAATACTCTTTGGTTTGAGAAATTTGGAGTTGAACTTAAAATTTTGTTTAATTTGTTGAAAAGGGGGGGATTGGTTGCCACATGGGATGTCATGCATAGATAGTTTTGGGCAAGACAGTATCGCTCAAAAAGGTTTCAAGTGAAACTTTCTCACCCAAAACTTTCTATATAAAAAACACCCTTTTGAAATTTGAAATTGAATTTTATATTTTTTGAAAATTTAGACGAAAAAGTTTCAAACGGAACTATTTATGCCACGCAATGCCACATAGGTGCTATGTGGTTTCGGGTGAAACTGTTCCTCTTGAAACTATTTAGGGCAAAACCATTTCTATAGAAACTATTTAATTGACCAAAAGTGTGACACAGGTTTGAACTTTTACCCTAAAGTCATGAAAAGAATTAGGATAACACTAAATAGGTGCTTTTGCAAGTTTTTTTGGCAATTTTTAGGACTCGCACTTGCTTAAATCCAAGGTAATCATAAGAAATTTTTATAGGGAATCTATATTTGAGCTAGAATTATTAACACTTTTTCCATTCAAATCTAAATATAAGTCTAAATGTCAGCACTTTTTCATTGTGACCTTAGAAAAGAAACTTTTATTTTCTTACTTAAAATATTTTAAGTGGTTGTGTGTAATGTGAAGTACAATAAAAATCAAATCTATGTTAGAGAAACACTAATGAAAAGAAACTAAATCAAACCTAAGGTTGTCTCCAACCAACCAAACTCTAATTGCAATCACTTAAAATTGAGCTACGACAAGCTAAGTATAAATGAATGATAACTAGATTGCAAAATTAGGAATTGAGCATTGAAATGCTAGTCTATGTGATAGAAAATCATAAATAAAATGGTCTAGATGCACCCAGATGGTTTTGGGCTAGTTCTGAAAAGTGTTTCAAACTAGATTTTGCTTATTGTGGTGAAATTTGGACTATTGTTTCCATGTGGTGGCTACGCGGGTGGCCAAGATGGAGGACTTGCAACCCTACAGTGGTCTTCCATTGGTGCACTATTTGTTCCTAAAAATTCTAGGTTCTACCCTACTCTATGGTCTAATCAATCTATCAAGTTTTCACCTATTGATAGTGAACAAAGGATAAAGTTTATTAGTATGAATCAAGTTGATGCATACTCAAAGGAAATGTAAGAATGGAACCATGGATCGGGTTCACCTAATTTTGAAGGAATCTAGTCATGTGGTTAAAAAGGATGATAGAGGACTATATGAGAAAGGGTTCCTAAACTTTGTGGAGTTGTAACTATATAGTAGGCCTAGGAAAACATGAAAAATGTAAAGTGTTGCATAATGACATAAAATGATGATTAAGAAGCATTTATACATGATAAAAATGTGATTTCTGAGCACAAATTGACTAGAAATTAATTAAGGAAAGACTAATGATTATTTTCTAAAGTTCTGAGCTAAAGTAGGCTTTTTTTAGGTAGGTGGCATCCAACAAGATGACCAACTACATGGCCAAGGGTGAAGTGGTACCCAATAGGGCAACTAGGATAGAGGCCCTATAAACTATGGATGGTCAGAGATGGGTAGGACTTGAGATGATAAAGTTTACATTTCTAGAAAGCTCTATGTGGTCTAGTGATGTTGAGATGACTGTGATTGATGAGAACAAAATGAAGTCTAAAACATAAATCAAATGCAAAAATACACAATTATACCTTCATAATGAACTCACAAATCCAAGAGGGAAGGAGTTACACCCGATAGTCTCCTCAGATTTTACCCAAGACTAGTGTGTAGATGTGGATTGCTCAATGCTTTTCAACATAATAGGATGAGAGACAAGTGGATTTAGATAGATTAGATGGAGATGAGGCAAGATTTTGACATTATGGTGTTGAGATGAGGAGATTGTGGAGAGATTTTGGCAGAGGTTTGATGCATGATGAAGTCCCTCCAATGGCTTAGAGAAGAGTCTCATTTATAGAGTTTTAGAAATGAATATGGAGGGTGAGGATTGAAAGATGAAATCAAGGGCTAGGAATAAAAGTAAATCTTTTATTCATTTTGAGGAAAGGGGTGATTAAATGAGGTATGGGTGTGAAAGAATGGAAAATGAATTAAAAATTCATTTGGGGAATGGGAAATGAATTAAGAATTCATTTGGGGATAAGACGTAATGAATGAGGATGGGTGAGGTAAGGGGTTTGTAAGAGAAGTAAATGTGATGTGATTTGTTTTAATTTTTTTATTTGGAGGATGTGGGGAAGGGTGTTAAACTAGGTTTGACCACCCAAATGAGAGGTTAGGACTAATTAAACAGAGGTTTTGTTTAATTGATCCTAGGGCTAGGATGAGGTAGGCTAGGGTAGGTTAGGGTAGGTCAATTAGCAGGCTAGGTTAATTAGATAAGCATGATTTATCTAATTAATGAGGATTAGGGAAAAGGAAAATTGAACTAAAATAAATATTGGGAATATTTATTTGATTAAGGAGGGATAGTGTTGTAAGGTCTAATGATAAATTAAGTGAGTTAATTGATCACAAGGGATAGACATATGGTTAGGGATAACTTAATTAAATAAAATGAATTTATTTAATTAATAGGATGGATAAATTGGTGTCGAGACATGGGAAATTGTTTTGCGAAGCAAGCCAATTTTAGGTGTCTACATTTGCCCCTCTTTGAGATGGTGTTGCGGCTAAGTAACATCATTTCAAAGAAGTGAAAACATAGAGTTGGATTGGATAGAAAAAAGATTTTGGCTTAGAAGAATAGGGTAAGGTTTGTGGATAATTGGTAAGGGCGATGCCCCCTTGAGAGGATAGGCGGGTTGCGAGAACATGGTTGTGCTCTCAAAATGGATGGAAGAGATTGGTTGAAGTGGTTGGAGGATAAGTGGTGAGATGAAAGGATGATGATGGTGGGAGATTGATTTGTGGATGATCATTGTGCTCAAAATGATTTAGAGCAATTCTAGGTTTGATATAGCAAAGTGGATATTTTCACCAAGGTATAGAAGACCAAGGTGATGATGTTTATCCAACATTTGCATGGACTAGACACGCAAACAAATGGATGATCCCATGCATGCCCAAGATAGTACAACCTTGTCCTGATGAGGGAAGGGGACTCATAGCATAAGTCCTTAGTACACAAAAGGTATGATGAACCTTAGATGCATAAGGGGATCAATATGCTAGAACCGACCCTGTGATCTACAAGATATGAATACTAGCTTGGAGTAATGAAACCAACCCACAAGCACAGCATACAAAATCAAGACTATGCCCCATTCTAGATGTTTTCGCCACATACCATGATATAGTGAGATCAAGGTAGCTTTGATGTGATCTTCGAATAGGACAAAAGATAAAAATCAAAAATGAAAAGACCAACAAACCAAACAAGTAGCCATTGTATCTCTTGCCAAGATGGATAATGATTTGATAGATTCTGCCTATTGTAGGAAAGATATATCCTAAGGCAGGAATTGATAGATGATTGGATCATGCTTAGTTGATGTTGTAAGATTGGCTCAAGATATGATGGTGACAAGTTGTGGTTGATGCTGATTTGATAGTTGATGACTTTTGTTAAGGGATGATGCTTTGATAGGTGATGCGATGCTTGGATCTAGTGGTTGGATGGGTGCATCTTATGTGCCTGAGTACTGGAAATGTCCTTCGTATCCCAGACTGCCTACATACCCTGTATCCACAGGATTAAGGCACATTAAGATGCAAGTGGTTATGACATGTAGTTCTAATTTGTGATGATGATGTGGGATGATGATAGATGTGATGATGTTGGATGATTTTGGTGATTCTGAGGATGTTGGAAGATGATGAGATGTTGATGCAACAATGTTGATTTTGTGATGGATAAATTATTTTTGGAATTTTGTGTGTTTTCTATTGTTTTGGTATTTTTTTATGTTTTTGGATTTTTTGATTTGTTGATGTTTTTGGATTTTTTTATTTTTTTTATGTTTTTGGATCTTTTGATTTTGTGATGTTTTTGGATTTTTTGGTATTTTTTTATTTTTTGATGTTTTTCATGATTTTGGAAAAGGAATGGTTTATTATGAGATGGTTGCATTGAATTTCATGTGGATAACCTTTATGCTAGATACTAATGACAAGGGAACACCAAGTCTAGAGGTGAAAGTGATGTGGTTGGATAGAGAGATTGGTGATGAAAGATGATGGATAGTTGATTCATGATACATCATGGACAAGCGATAGGGATGCATGTTAGATAGATGGAAGATAGGGATGGGGGACAGGATAGGCATGCATGAAATATGGATGGGGGATTTTAGGATTTTCTCCAAGGGCTAGGTTGCAAGGCATCATATGCCCTAATGCTTAGAATTTTGCATGATGGGCTCATGTTTGAATGGATGGTCTTTGCAGTAGATGGATGGAGGATATACTTACAAAGGGAGTATGCCAAGAGGTCTCCAAAGCATGTTGTTGATATTTTGCCCCTTGTCTTCATCAAGATCTAAGGTGGGAGGTGGGAAAAGCAAGATATAATGGATAGGATGGATGGGAAATGATAGGATAAAGATACATGGATAGGATATGCAAAAGGATGTTATGGATGTGGAGATTAGATGGTTTTGCCCCCAAGTGTAGGGATACAAAATGGATGGAGAAGGGATTACGCATGATGCCCACAAGGGGTTTTCATCATGGTACTTGCCCAAGGTGCCACAAGGAGTGGTTTTCACCATTGGATGGATTTTTTTCTCTTTACTATTTTCTTGATTTTTTTATTTTTTTGCTTTTTTGATGGATGGGGACTCTAGCGTCTGTTTCCATAGCAAGGCAAAGATGGTCCCATGTTGGACAACATTTTGGATGATGATTGCATGGATTGTTGGTAGATAGGAAAAGATGGAATGGATTATGATGTGGATTATGCAAAAGCATGGACCATAGGAATGTGATGGGGAAGATATGTAGGATAGTGAATGAAAGATGGAGAGATGGGGGTATGTGGGAATGTTAAGTGGTGGAGGGGAACCAAGACCAACGATTGCACACACCATGATGTATTTGGAAGCTTGTACTTTGGATGTGGAGTTAGGAGTAATGGGGATCGGGATGGGGAATTTTTGGATGGTCGATTTGGGGTTTTAGGGACCCAAATAGACCTAGGATTTGGGGGATTTTTAAATGGGGAGGGGGATGTTTGGGATTGTGGGGTAGATTGAGATGTGGATGCCTCATTTGTTTTGATTGATCTTTGCTTAGGGACCCAAACCATTTTTGTTTTTGCTTTTTCTTGTGATAGTGTGGGATTTAATAGCCTTTTGGATTTTTGATTTTGCTTGGAAGGGGTAACCTCTTTAGGCTTTTGTGCTTTATGAGTTGAGGCATTCAAATTTTTGAATCCCATGGATTTGGAGGAAGCTTCATGTTTGAAAGATGTGTGCTTTTGTTGGTCTTGATTGGGAATTTTAGGGGATTTATGGGTGGAGAGGTTAAAAGTGGATTTATGGATAAATGAATGAGGGGATTGAGGATAGGGATGTTGGGAGTTGGTAGGATAGGAGGTAAAGTGGATTTAATAGGAATATTTAGACTTGGAAGTAGTGGAGGTAAATTTGATGGAGGGAGATGGATGGTCACATGCTTTTGCAAATGATAGGATGATGGAGGAGGGATGGCGACATATGTTTTGGGAGTGCGATGAGATGCACCATGTTTAGGAAATGATGAATGGATTTTGGAAGATGTGTGGATGGTATCAATATGTTGAGATTGTTTTTCTTGGAGTGTATAGCCAAGGCCATGCGAGGATCGATGGAATGTGGTGTGGATGGGCTCCAAGATGCCTTGTTCGTGAAGGCCTAAGCCTTTGCCTTGATAGTTCATATGTTGGAGCATGCGACATGCAATGGGATGTTTGGTGCTTTGGAAACAAGACGTGAGTCCATTATTTGTTGGAAGAGGATAGGTGGTGGATGGAAATTGTTCACCTCCTACAAGGGAGTCACCACGGATGAAAGTGCTTGTGCCAAGTGGATAAGGGGATGGATTTGGAATGAAATTGGTAGATGGAGGTAAAGGATTAATGGGGGATGATAAAAGGGTGGTAGAGGTTGATGTGGGATCAATAAGGTGATCCATAGATGGGAGGGGATTGGGGATGGGATTAGATGGGATGGTTAGATCTTGATTAGGAGAAGGGGTGGATGTTTCAACATGCTTTAAATTTGATTCTTGACATAGCTCATGTGCTTGGATAGAAGTGGAAGTGATTTGGATAGATGTGGTGGGTGCTTGGATGGATGTGATAGGTGTTTGATTTATGGGTTCTTGAACGTGGCTACATGATGCTTCTTGACTTATGATAGGGGATTGTTAAAGAGATTTGGTGGGTGTTGGATTGCATGAGGGTGTTTGATTCCTTGCTAATAGCCAATGGATGGTATCCTTCATGAGTTTATGGGTTGAAGAACAATGTAATGGATGGCTAATGATGGTGGTTGGTGTGGGATTAGGATTGGGATTAGATAGGTGGGTGATGGGATTAGGTAATGATGGTTCTTGGATGGGTTCAAGGATAGGTGTGGGATTGGATGGTGGTGTTGGAGGGGTGGGGGATTCGGGGGATTCCTTTACTTTGTTTGATGGTGGATTAGAAGGTGTATGTGTGATAGGGGTTAGTGGATTGGGAGATACATAGGGTGATGGATTAAGATTGGAGGAACATTGTGTTGGGGGGGTTGGGATTAATGGATTGTAAGGTAGGTAGGGTGATGGATTAAGGTAGATAAGGTTGGGGGGATATTGTGATGGGAGGGTGCGGGGATGGGGATTGGGGGATTGAGGATTTGCTTGGGGAAATGGTTGTTGATATAAGGTTTGGATTTCAGAGATAAGGTGTGATAGATTGGTGTTCCCTTGTTCAAAGTAAGTATGACAAAGGTTGGCGGATTGATAAGGTGGAGGTAATGATTGACTGGATAAGTATGATGGCATGGATGTGTAAGGGGATGAAGATTGATATGAGGGTAAAGGTTGATATGATGAAGGTTGATATGATGGAAGTTGGTATGAGGTTGAAGGTTGATATGAGGATGATGGAGTGGATATATAAGGTGTAGGTTGGTATGAAGGTTGAAAGAATGAAGATTGATATGATGCGGATGGGGATGATATGTAGGGTGTTTGTTGATATGATGAAGGTTGGGTAGGGGCTTGGGATTCTCCAATGATGAGGTGTGCTAAGGGTATGCCCTTAATGTCATTTTTGCATTTTTCCTTAGCATTAGGATCCATGTTCTCATAGACTTTTCTAAGTCTTTGTAAGTGTTGCATTGCTTCATAAGGATCCATTTTGTGGGAGAGATATGAGATGAAATGGAGGATAATGGATGATTGTGATGTTGGGGATCAAATTTCAAGACCTTAAGATGATTTGCTTTGTTTTGATGAATGGTTCTTTATGCTAAAGATAGACTAATGATCTTAAGCAAGAGGGTTGATTGGGTTGATTTGATTAGATGATCAATTAAGGTCTTGATTTTTGATTGGGTTGATTCAGATTTGGAGTTTGATAATTATGTTGGGAGATTTTGTTAATGATGTGGATAATTGTGGTTGGGATTTTGGATGAGGGGATTAATGGAGGATGAAGGAGACTAGGTCCTTATCCAAGGTTTAATTTTCAAAAGATGATCTTTGATTAGGGATTAGGAATTGGAATGTTTGATTAGAGTTGACAATGGATGAGGGATGATTGATGTTGGATTTGATTTTGGTTTTTGGATTGATGTTATGATTTTGACTTGGGCTTGATTTTGGGATGAGGGTTTGGATAATGTTGATCAAATGGATGGAAGAATGGGATTAAGATGATGATAATGAATTGGATTAAGGATTATGAAGATGATTATGACTAGGGATGAAGTGAATTAGAATTTGATCAAGCTCAAATAAAGGGATTGGACAAGCTGAATTGATGGGATTTGATAAATGGGGGGATGGTTTAGTGGTGTTGGGAGGAAAACTTGGCTCGACGTGAGGGGGGGTGCGGGGGGCTGACTACGCCCCCGACTGGAATTTTTTTGAAAATGGGCTTATAAAATTGATGTTTTTGATGGAAAAATTTGATATTTGGACATGGATGAAGAAGGCGCTAAAATAGATGGAAGATGGCACTGAAACAAAGAGGAATGGTGCTAAAGGATGCGAATGGTTGGATTGATGGATGAATTTGATTTTTCTTGGCAAGTATACAAATAATCAAGCAAGAAAACACAATGGCCAAAGGTTTGATTTATGAAAAATGTGATAATCAAGCATGTACAACCTTAGGGATTTGGGCCACTAAAACAAATGTTCGTAGTGAGTGCTTTCGTTCAGGTGGTTATACATGCAGCAGCGCTACTTTTCATTATGGAGTCTCCAAGCCTCCAAGGGTTATGCCTTGGAGGGATTTGGGGAGGTTGGTTATCGGTATAACACAACAACACCTGTTGCTTGTGACTTTCGTCCCAAACACCTTAATTTATATAGCGGCTCAAAAGAGCTTGGCTTTAGCTTGTTGTCGCTTGGGTCGTTCCCACCTTTCGAAGCGGGGTGGCAGGCCCTCTAAGGATTTAACAAAAGCAATACAATCACAAAAATACTTTTGATCCCCAAGTTCATATAAAGATGTGAGGGGAGAGCATACGTATATTTTGTGCTTGCATCACACTAAACATGGTTCATTTTAGTTCTTTGGATTATGTTGGGAGTGATTAATGCAAGTGTTGTGAGAAGTTTTTGATTCCCAAGGTCACCAAATGGTGCGAGGGAAGAGCATACACCTCTCAAACTACAAGCACAAATCATGAAAACACTTCACACAAATTAGATTGATTTTCTTGATTATATGAGTGAAGAATGCAGATTGTTGTTGTTTTTAATCCAATGATTTCATTGATGCAATTTGTGGTTCTTTTTAAAGCCCAAAATTGAAATGTTTTGATAGTTGTTGTTGGCACACACTTGTCAATTTTAGAACACCAAATTCAAATATTTTCTAAGCTAAGGCACACAAGGATTCTTTTTAGGTGCACCAAATGAAATGTTTGATTGTTGTTTGTTTGTCAAGCAAGATTGATTTTATGCACCAAATTCAAGTATTTTCTAAGCTAAGAAAAATAAAAGTTCCTTTTAGTGCACCAAAGAAGATGTGTCTAATCTACTAAATCCCTGCAAAAGATGTTAGTAGTTTTCGAGATGATGGTCTTGGATGACGTGCAGAAAATAGACCCAACTCTGCACAGATCCCTAAGCTAGTACAGAAAAATAGCACCAAAACAGAGGCAAGATAGCACTAATACAGAAGATAGCGCTAATACAGAAAATAGCGCTAATACAGAGGCAAGATAGCGCTAATACAGAAGATAGCGCTAATACAGAAGATAGTGCTAATATAGATAATAGCACTAATCTAGAAGCAATATAGCGCTAATATGGAAGATAGCGCTAATACAAAAAATAGCGCTAATACATAAGCAATATAGCGCTAAAATAGAAGATAGCGCCACTTTGCACAGGAGTTCAGTTTGGTCAATTTGTCTCAGACGAAGGCGCCACTCTGGGTGCCGATAGTGCCAATACGACACAAAGTTGGTCAATGGATGATTTTAGAAAAATTTTGCCATAGTTTCTCCTTATTTCTACGTAAAACCTGTAAAACCTGAGAGATAAAATGCTTGAAAAGCTAGAAAATAAGAAAAAGAGTGTTAGATTTCAGTCGAAGATGAGGGGATTGCCGTGCTACAAATAGTGTTAAAATAGGCAGAGAATAGCACCAAAATGTAAGTATAATGGCGCCACTGTGTAGAGAGATGGTGCCAATCTATAAAAAAACACATCTTTCACAAAAAAAAACTCACAAGATAGTTAGATTGGGACCTTGTGTGTCCCACCGAGCGTGCCAATATGATTGATGAGAACAAAATGAAGTCTAAAACATAAATCAAATGCAAAAATACACGATTATACCTTCATAATGAACTCACAAATCCAAGAGGGAAGGAGTTGCACCCGATAGTCTCCTCATATTTTACCCAAGACTAGTGTGTAGATGTGGATTGCTCAATGCTTTTCAACACAATAGGATGAAAGACAAGTGGATTTAGATAGATTAGATGGAGATGAGGCAAGATTTTGACATTATGGTGTTGAGATGAGGAGATTGTGGAGAGATTTTGGCAGAGGTTTGATGCATTATGAAGTCCTCCAATGGCTTAGAGAGGGGTCTCATTTATAAAGTTTTGGAAATGAGGATGGATGGTGAGGATTGAAAGATGAGAACAAGGGCTAGGAATAAAAGTAAATATTTTATTCATTTTTGGGAAAGGGGTGATTAAATGAGGTATGGGTGTGAAAGAATGGAAAGGTAAAAGCAAGAAGATGGGTCCACATATAGGGGAAGTGTGATGCAAAAAAAAATTTCCATTACAAATCATAGTGTCTAGTTTTCAAATATGTAATTTTTTTTTGGATTGGATTTGTTTTTCTATTTATTAATTAATTTATGAGCAAACTGGTCCAAAAACTTGAAATGACAAGTGTTTGTATTTTTTTAATAACTTTTGATGGTGGATTAGAAGGTGTATGTGTGATAGGGGTTGGTGGATTGGGAGATACTCAGGGTGATGGATTAAGATTGGAGGAACATTGTGTTGGGGGGGTTGGGATTGATGGATTGTAAGGTAGGTAGGGTGATGGATTAAGGTTGATAAGGTTGGGGGGATATTGTGATGGGAGGGTGGGGGGATGGGGATTGGGGGATTGAGGATTTGCTTGGGGAAATGGTTGTTGATATAAGGTTTGGATTTCAGAGATAAGGTGTGATAGATTGGTGTTCCCTTGTTCAAAGTAAGTATGACAAAGGTTGGCAGATTGATAAGGTGGAGGTATTGATTGATTGGATAAGTATGATGGCATGGATGTGTAAGGGGATGAAGATTGATATGAGGGTAAAGGTTGGTATGATGAAGGTTGATATGATGGAAGTTGGTATGAGGTTGAAGGTTGATATGAGGATGATGGAGTGGATATATAAGGTGTAGGTTGGTATGAAGGTTGAAAGAATGAAGATTGATATGATGCGGATGGGGATGATATGTAGGGTGTTTGTTGATATGATGAAGGTTGGGTAGGGGCTTGGAATTCTCCAATGATGAGGTGTGCTAAGGGTATGCCCTTAATGTCATTTTTGCATTTTTCCTTAGCATTAGGATCCATGTTCTCATAGACTTTTATAAGTCTTTGTAAGTGTTGCATTGCTTCATAAGGATCCATTTTGTGGGAGAGATATGAGATGAAATGGAGGATAATGGATGATTGTGATGTTGGGGATCAAATTTCAAGACCTTAAGATGATTTGCTTTGTTTTGATGAATGGTTCTTTATGCTAAAGATAGACTAATGATCTTAAGCAAGAGGGTTGATTGGGTTGATTTGATTAGATGATCAATTAAGGTCTTGATTTTTGATTGGGTTGATTCAGATTTGGAGTTTGATAATTATGTTGGGAGATTTTGTTAATGATGTGGATAATTGTGGTTGGGATTTTGGATGAGGGGATTAATGGAGGATGAAGGAGACTAGGTCCTTAACCAAGGTTTAATTTTCAAAAGATGATCTTTGATTAGGGATTAGGAATTGGAATGTTTGATTAGAGTTGACAATGGATGAGGGATGATTGATGTTGGATTTGATTTTGGTTTTTGGATTGATGTTATGATTTTGACTTGGGCTTGATTTTGGGATGAGGGTTTGGATAATGTTGATCAAATGGATGGAAGAATGGGATTAAGATGATGATAATGAATTGGATTAAGGATTATGAAGATGATTATGACTAGGGATGAAGTGGATTAGAATTTGATCAAGCTCAAATAAAGGGATTGGACAAGCTGAATTGATGGGATTTGATAAATGGGGGGATGGTTTAGTGGTGTTGGGAGGAAAACTTGGCTCGACATGAGGGGGGGTGCGGGGGGCTGACTACGCCCCCGACTGGAATTTTTTTGAAAATGGGCTTATAAAATTGATGTTTTTGATGGAAAAATTTGATATTTGGACATGGATGAAGAAGGCGCTAAAACAGATGGAAGATGGCACTGAAACAAAGAGGAATGGCGCTAAAGGATGCGAATGGTTGGATTGATGGATGAATTTGATTTTTCTTGGCAAGCATACAAACAATCAAGCAAGAAAACACAATCGCCAAATGTTTGATTTATGAAAAATGTGATAATCAAGCATGTACAACCTTAGGGATTTGGGCCACTAAAACAAAGGTTCGTAGTGAGTGCTTTCGTTTAGGTGGTTATACATGCAGCAGCGCTACTTTTCGTTATGGAGTCTCCAAGCCTCCAAGGGTTATGCCTTGGAGGGATTTGGGGGAGGTTGGTTATCGATATAACACAACAACACCTGTTGCTTGTAACTTTCGTCCCAAACACCTTAATTTATATAGCGGCTCAAAAGAGCTTGGCTTTAGCTTGTTGTTGCTTGGGTCATTCCCACCTTTTGAAGCGGGGTGGCAGGCCCTCTAAGGATTTAACAAAAGAAATACAATCACAAAAATACTTTTGATCCCCAAGTTCATATAAAGATCTAAGGGGAGAGCATACGTATATTTTGTGCTTGCATCACACTAAACATGGTTCATTTTAGTTCTTTGGATTATGTTGGAGGTGATTAATGCAAGTGTTGTGAGAAGTTTTTGATTCCCAAGGTCACCAAATGGTGCGAGGGAAGAGCATACACCTCTCAAACTACAAGCACAAATCATGAAAACACTTCACACAAATTAGATTGATTTTCTTGATTATATGAGTGAAGAATGCAGATTGTTGTTATTTTTAATCCAATGATTTCATTGATGCAATTTGTGGTTCTTTTTAAAGCCCAAAATTGAAATGTTTTGATAGTTGTTGTTGGCACACACTTGTCAATTTTAGAACACCAAATTCAAATATTTTCTAAGCTAAGGCACACAAGGATTCTTTTTAGGTGCACCAAATGAAATGTTTGATTGTTGTTTGTTTGTCAAGCAAGATTGATTTTATGCACCAAATTCAAGTATTTTCTAAGCTAAGAAAAATAAAAGTTCCTTTTAGTGCACCAAAGAAGATGTGTCTAATCTACTAAATCCCTGCAAAAGATGTTAGTAGTTTTCGAGATGATGGTCTTGGATGACGTGCAGAAAATAGACCCAACTCTGCACAGATCCCTAAGCTAGTACAAAAAAACAACACCAAAACAGAGGCAAGATAGCACTAATACAAAAGATAGCGCTAATATAGAAAATAGCGCTAATACAGAGGCAAGATAGCGCTAATACAGAAGATAGCGCTAATACAGAAGATAGTGCTAATATAGATAATAGCACTAATCCAGAAGCAATATAGCGCTAATATGGAAGATAGCGCTAATACAAAAAATAGCGCTAATACATAAGCAATATAGCGCTAAAATAGAAGATAGCGCCACTTTGCACAGGAGTTCAGTTTGGTCAATTTGTCTCAGACGAAGGCACCACTCTGGGTGCCGATAGTGCCAATACGACACAAAGTTGGTCAATGGATGATTTTAGAAAAATTTTGCCATAGTTTCTCCTTGTTTCTACGTAAAACTTGTAAAACCTGAGAGATAAAATGCTTGAAAAGCTAGAAAATAAGAAAAAGAGTGTTAGATTTCAGTCGAAGATGAGGGGATTGCCGTGCTACAAATAGTGTTAAAATAGGCAGAGAATAGCACCAAAATGTAAGTATAATGGCGCCACTGTGTAGAGAGATGGTGCCAATCTATAAAAAAACACATCTTTCACAAAAAAAAACTCACAAGATAGTTAGATTGGGACCTTGTGTGTCCCACCGAGCGTGCCAATGTGATTGATGAGAACAAAATGAAGTCTAAAACATAAATCAAATGCAAAAATACACGATTATACCTTCATAATGAACTCACAAATCCAAGAGGGAAGGAGTTGCACCCGATAGTCTCCTCATATTTTACCCAAGACTATTGTGTAGATGTGGATTGCTCAATGCTTTTCAACACAATAGGATGAAAGACAAGTGGATTTAGATAGATTAGATGGAGATGAGGCAAGATTTTGACATTATGGTGTTGAGATGAGGAGATTGTGGAGAGATTTTGGCAGAGGTTTGATGCATGATGAAGTCCCTCCAATGGCTTAGAGAGGGGTCTCATTTATAAAGTTTTGGAAATGAGGATGGAGGGTGAGGATTGAAAGATGAGAACAAGGGCTAGGAATAAAAGTAAATATTTTATTTATTTTGGGGAAAGGGGTGATTAAATGAGGTATGGGTGTGAAAGAATGGAAGGGTAAAAGCAAGAAGATGGGTCCACATATAGGGGAAGTGTGATGCAAAAAAAAATTTCCATTACAAATCATAGTGTCTAGTTTTCAAATATGTAATTTTTTTTTGGATTGGATTTGTTTTTCTATTTATTAATTAATTTATGAGCAAACTGGTCCAAAAACTTGAAATGACAAGTGTTTGTATTTTTTTAATAACTTTTAATTTTTAAATTTTTTTTAAGAAAAAATTATATGTCATCAATCTACATGTCATTCTTTACACAATGAAAAAAAAAATTAATTTTATGATTTTTTTTACTCAAATTATGTTGGCCGTACACGAGGGGTTTTCAAAAGTAGCAATTAGGCCTAATAAAAAATTAATAAAAAAAATTATTTGGAAAAAAATTATTAAAAAATATCCTCATCAAACTTCACTGTACTACACATCTTTTTCCAAAAGGATTTTAAAAAATAATTTTATTTAGGTCAAATTATGTTGGCCGTACACGTGCATGGTATGGTTAAAAAAAGTGACTTTTAAATAGTGGTTTTTAGAAATGCCTATTGAAAATCAATTTGTATCATCTAGGTATTGAAAAAAAATTACATATTTAGAAACTAGACTCCGAGTACTACATTTTATATTTAGTGACTTTTTTAAAGATTCCATCTCTAAGTGCTTCAAATTTTAGGGTCAAATGTGACAAATTCTGAAAATCAGGGAAAACACTTCCACTTTTTGGCCAAAAAGTGGACCCAACTTCTTGCACTGACCCGGAAAATGAATTAAAAATTTATTTGGGGAATGGGAAATGAATTAAGAATTCATTTGGGGATAAGAGGTAATAAATGAGGATGGGTGAGGTAAGGGGTTTGTAAGAGAAGTAAATGTGATGTGTGATTTGTTTTAATTTTTTATTTGGGGGATGTGGGGAAGGGTGTTAAACTAGGTTTGCCCACCCAAATGAGAGGTTAGGACTAATTAAACAGAGGTGTTGTTTAATTGATCCTAGGGCTAGGATGAGGTAGGCTAGGGTAGGTTAGGGTAGGTCAATTAACAGGCTAGATTAATTAGATAAGCATGATTTATCTAATTAATGAGGATTAGGGAAAAGGAGAATTAAACTAAAATAAATATTGGGAATATTTATTTGATTAAGGAGGGATAGTGTTGTAAGGTCTAGTGATAAATTAAGTGAGTTAATTGATCACAAGGGATAGACAGATGGTTAGGGATAACTTAATTAAATAAAATGAATTTATTCAATTAATAGGAGGGATAAATTGTTGTCGAGACATGGGAAATTGTTTTGCGAAACAAGCCAATTTTAGGTGTCTACAGACTATATCGCAAATATTCTACACTTGTCTTCAGAGATAACCTACAAAATGATGCTTTGTGATTTGGAAACCAACAAAAACAAGGGTTAGAGGGTGAGTCTTCCTCAATCAACCTGGGTTATGGGTGTTCAAGCATGGATCCACATGATAAATAGGCATGATAATGATAATATAAATGAAAAACCAAATTGGAGACATTTTTCTAAGCCATTAAACTTTCAAACCCTAGATTTAGGTTTCTTGGGATCCATGCAAACAAGTGATGATGAGAGAAAGGTGTTTGGGTAGTAAACTAATATTTCTTGTAAAATGGTTTTGGAAGTTTTTGAAGGAATAGTATTGGGTGTGAAAATACTAATATGAATTACTTTTAATGGGCATTGGATTAGGGTTTTACAAGGACCTTTGACAAGGTGGTAAAAATGGTGCTCACTCACAAAGAGGCAATGTCTAGCATCGATAAATGAAAAAATAGACACTTAGTGATTGAATATGGATTGAAGGGGATACTGTGATGGACTATATTGATAAACAACCAGGGCTTAAAGCAAATTTTAGATGGGAAACCCTTATATCTAAGCTCACAAACCTGAAAGGGATGTAAACTAGCCTAGGAAAGATGGGTTAGGATGAAAAAAATAATCTAAGTGAGTTGGAAATGGTTGGATAATGGAATAGAAGGTTATTGGGGTGAGTGGAGAGTAAAACCCTGCAATTATTTAGAAAATATATCTATTTGCATATAAAACCCTTTGATAAATCTGGTCTACTATAAAAAACTACAGAAATTCAAGACCTACATGTAAAACACCTTAGTGGGTGAAAATTACCTAAACATGCTTTTGATATTTTGATCACTATAGACTGAAACTTGCACACAAATTTTTTGAAATGATTTGGAACTATCTTACTTTTTCTAAAAATGGAAATCCTTAACAACCTTTTTCAAATACTACTTTTTCTATGTTAAAATTTGATAAGGGTTAGGTAAGGATTCCTTGAGATCTGAAAAGTTGAATGGTACCACCTTCGGACTAATAATAGAGGTGGTGTAGTCCAATAGCGTTCAAACCTAATTTTTCATAGAAGCTCAAGTAGACAAGTGTACACTTAGAGAAAATCATTTTTATGGAAAAATTTGATAAGGTTTTGGGAAGGGGGAAAGTGGGTTTCACATGTGAAATCTTCACTATGAGTACAAAACTAAGGGGAAAAACAAGGGGAAAAGGGTCAACAACCTAGGAAACACAAAGGGAAAGGTTAAGACATAGCGTGGGACTAATAATTAAATTAAAAGAACCACTTAAAACACATGACAAATGGGTGAGGCAAGATGAGGGAAGGGGAAAGAACATGGCTAGGGAATTACATTAGCTAGGAAAAGGCCTAAAAACACATGACAAAACATGCACAAGGGATAATGAGGCTAAAATGATGACAAATGTGTGATAAGGTATGCAAATAACATTATTGTAGTGCCCCTCACCTTTGCCTTCCGTTGGATTGATAACTATCCTAGTAGCACTAAACATTATGACATTTTCATAAACTGTTTGATGATGGATTCTCTGTTATTATGCTAGTTGATTATGGACCTATCATTATGATGATGTTTGATTACTGGTTTGATAGACATATCTAATGTTATGGATTATTATTATTCTAAGTTAATATGTTATTTGATCATGATTATGATGCACTAATGGTAATGGATGTATTTGAGCATTAACTTTAGGAAATCCAGGGTTATTGTTTGCCTTAGGATTAGGAGGAGTGTTGAAATTATTTGGGGGCAAGGATGTAGTCAAAGGACCAGCAGGTCGGTTGGAGTTATTCCTTAGATTGTAATTATGTCTACCTTGATACTGTTATTGATAAGCATGTACCTCTTCATGTTCAACTGATGGCTCATTTTCATCCTCAAATGGAAAACATAATTGGTTTCAAAAGCCATAGATGACTATTCACATGCTAAGGTGTAATTCTCATGAGGTGAAATTGTCTATTGATGAGGATGATTGATAAAACTTTCTAGTACTAGAGCAGAATCATATCCATAGGGGACAATTTCATTTCCTTCAGCACAAGGTGGATTACCTACAGTATTAGATACTTCAGTTTGGAATATACTGGCGGCTATCCTAAACTGAGGACAATCTAGCTCTACATGAGCATTGGTATTATGTATCCTACACCAGTTTGTAAGAGCTGCTTCTACCAGGTTCACTCTAGTTGTCTGCTTGGGTTCACTAGGAGGCTGATTATCTAGGGGTGATGGCAAAGAACCATTGTTTGGCCTAGTGTTTCACACTCTAGGTTGTCTAGGAGGATTATTGTTACCATTGTTGTTATTGTAGTTTTTATTGTATCCCCTATCAAGATAACCAGATCTATCATTGGCATATCCTCTATTCTGATTTGGTTGAGAATTGAAATTCTGACTCCTCAAATGAGTGATCTTAGTGGTGAGTTCTCTCAGTTGCGCTGATATCTCTTTAATTTCTTCCTTTTCTTCCTAAACTTTAGCTACTACATTCTCTATTTGGGGTTTGAAGAAGGAAGATCCATTGTTATTGTTATTAAACTGTTCCACAACCTGAGGTACCTGTGTATGTCCTAGATATTGTAACATTTGACCATTTCCATTTGGAGGTGGCATGATACTGAGTGGAGGTATCTATAAAGGGCTTGGCATTACAGCTAGAGGTATCATGGCTCCATTGGTCTGTTGTTGAGCAGGATATGTAGGATAAATAGGGAGTGTAGGAAATGCAATAGTAGGTGTTGGAGCAGGAATCAACTATTGACTGACCTTGACAGCTTCTTCAAAAGTTCCTGCCAAGGTTGTGACACCAAGATGTGTCCTTCTGATAAACATAGAAGTCAAGTGATCTAAAGATGTGTAGTATATACTCCTAGCAACTTCATCTATTACAGTATAGGGAGCAACTAGCTTTGAGAGCATCTTTTGGAATCTTGCATTGAAATTAGCAATAGGTTCTCCCTCAAATCTCTTGATTGTGGCAAACAGATGATAATTCATTGAAGGATCTATAGGTATTTTGAATCTATCCTTAAAGGCCTTCTCTAAGGTAGCCCATGAACCAACTGAACCTTGACCAAGACTGATATACCAATTATATGCCTCTTCCCCTAAGGAAAATGGAAATAACCTGTATACCACATCCTGATGTTCAATTATAGCCCTACAACAAGCTTCCTTGAATGTTTTGATGTGATCATCTGCATCTTGATATGGATGATATTTAGGACAAATCTTGTCAGGATTTTTAGGTCAAAGATGATATGCAATAAAAGTCAGAGGTGACTCTGCAGTAAAGAATGACAAGTGGTCATGTGGGTATTTGCAACCTGATAGGAGTTATCAGAGTCTGTTCTGGTGAAGCTCCTGATGTACTAGAACCAAGAGAATGATGAATATCTACTGTCCTAGGTCTGAACCCCCGAATAGGCAATTCTTCAAAGAGTCCACTAGATCTGGACCTGGAATTTGGCCTGAGAGCCAGGATTTCTTGAATTTTAGGACAATTTGGCTTATTTACTATAAAGATCAATTAAAACACTCTAGCAAAGGACATATTTATGACCAGAATCTAAAATTGACTAGATATTTATGCAATATTTGCAGAAATGATGCAAATATGAGGTGGTGTGAGACTTTAGATACAAGCAACATGATATTAGGTCTCTTAAGAAAATTACCTCAAAGCTTTTAGCAAAAAGACTTGAAAGAGAGCTTATCTTTGAATATCACAGTCATCGACCACAAATCTTAAAATATTTAAGCTCAATTTTGAAACTTTGCAACAGATAAGCATACGGACTCAAAAACAGTAAATCTTTGCATACAACTTGAAATACAAAGCTGCATGAGTATTACCTATTCATCTGTGTCATCAAGTCAGACAAATCTACTGATGAAGGCCCTCCTTCTAGTGCTAATTTATGTTGATGATGACTGTTAGTCATAACAACATGCATAGAAATTTGTAGAACAAACCTTTATTATCTTGTAAAGTACGATCAGCTTAGGATAAGTTGATGACTCCAAGTCTCCGTTGATCAGGTCATGATCGTCTGACGTTACTCAGGGGTTGATGTGACATGTTGTTTTCCATTTCAAGGGGTCTTATATCTGTCTAGGTGATCAGTATTGTACTGTATCTTGTAAATTCACTCAACAGAGGGGTCAATTCTACTCTATTTTCAAAGATTTCTGGGATATTTGTAAGTTTGATCAATTCTTTTGATCATTGATTATTATGAACTTGCTCTTTCTTCTCCACTATGTATTTATTCAAATGATGTGTCTATAAGTGGATATTTGCATGTATTTCATAGATATTTATCTAAATTTGCATGATATTTATCAATTTGACATGCTTTTACTCTAAATATGCTTTGTATTTTCAATTATCTATGGGCTATCTACATATTTCATGTTCTATTTGCTTTTGATTGTTTGTCATTTGCAATTACGGAGATGATCTGTTATGAAATTTGAAAGAAATTTTAAAGAACACTTCTCCTTTTGGTGAATCTTTAGTCATTGAATCACATATATACAAGATACTTTCATGGAGAGAAGAAATCAAACCATAGGTCACCAGGATGTTCCACAGCTAGATATGGTTGATGCTCACTTCAAAGTAACTAGGATGAAAACAATACATGTAGACTGAGAAGCACTCCAAGGGATGCAGCTAATCAATGCATATATCTAGATTTCAAACACAGATTACTCAAGATTTATGATGATTTGTAATAAAAAATGGCTTCTCTTTCATTAAGTATGCATAACATGTACATTTACAACAACTTTGAAATGAGTCTTAAACTTTTCAACAATCAAATTTCAATTAAGTTTTAAATGTCTAAAATATTGCACCCCTGCACCTTTTATAGAATAAGGTGAGGAGGTAGTTACAATTGACCAACGGTCAAGATTTATCAATTAAGATCAACAGTTGACAATTACCCTATGACTTAGTCAACTTTTCCTCATGGCACAGGTTGCCAGCTGGCAACCATCTGTTTGACTCATTATTAATGAGTACCTTATGCATATGTTCACTTTGTGATGCATCTTCATTCATTCTTTAGGTTCCTCTTCTTCATTTTCTTCTTCTTCATTATTCTCCTCATCTTCATCACTTTCAGCATCATTGTCACTTTGATATATATCTTCTTATATGTGAACCTTCATCGTTGTCCTGATGTGCTCATATGCCTGTACTATTTTATCCACCTCTCCCCCATCTTGGATTCTCGCTTTTGTTATGGCATGTTTATGAGACTGGAACTTAGCCTTGAGAGCTTCCATCTTACCTTTTCTGTTGTTCAAAGTCTTGTTGTATGTTTCTACTTTCACTTTTATCCTCATGATTTTATTCATTACTTCTTCTGTCAAGTGGGTGAGGGGGTCATCTGCTACCGACTTAAAATTATCATGCAGAGCTTTGATAGCAAAGTTTGCATCCTGATTTTCAATTTTGCCCTCTACTTTTCCCTCCAAGGCCTCAAGGATCTTTGCTTCATAAGCCATCATGTCGTGCAACTTTACACTTATATCCCTGAGCTTGCCGCTGCACTTCTTCAAGATATCACATTCAAACCTAATATCCTCATACCATATGCCTATCAGCAAGGCTGTATTATTATTCAACACTTGATTACTTATCAACACTTGTGGATCAATTCTCTTCATTTGACTTAAAGCAGTCAGGTCCTTTTCCAACTGGAGTGACCTTTTTCCTATATCATTTTGCATTTTATCTACCTTTCTCTTTAGACTGCTTAAAGAATTTCATCTTTGTAATGAGGTTCTCAATACATCCTCAGCCCCAGTGAGAGCTAACAACATCCACTTCTCCATGATCATTGCCTTGTGTTTCATTAGGTCTAACTTGGTGACCTCTTCCTCTAATATAACAACCAATGGGACTGCAGGATCAACTGGTGTATTATCAGGGTTAATTAATCCTTTTATGAAAGAATGTAGCTGAGCACTATGCTCCTTATGCATTTTATTTTTCTCTTTCTCCTTCTTTACCCTTTGGGTTAAAGAATCAATAATGTCCTTCCCTTCTTGACCTTCCTAGTCCTCATTGGCAAAACCCAAATAAATAGTTGTGATTTGGAGTTCCTCTATGGTGATCTTGCCTTTCTTCTTTTCTATGGTGGGAAGTGCTACCTATGTAGTCCTTCTACCTATAGCAGGATCTCTCTTTATGGCCGATGTTAATCTAGCCTTCCTCCTTGGCTTCATCATAGTTTTAGCGAACAAGGTAGAAACATTAAATTCTTGGATCTCTGACCCTTGTTCCATACTTATCTCCTTTTCCAACCACTGAGGAACATCACCTCCTGATTCTTGGTGGCCTTGGTCAATATCATGTCTTCCTTGTTCTCCAGTATCTACTTCTATTCTTGGTGGAAAAGGCACATTCTTAGTTTCTTCCTCATGTATTTCTTCATGAAGGGGATCTTGTTGCATTTCTTCTTGCTGAGGGGATGCCTTCTGCAAAGGAGGATCCTGTGGGATATCCACATTCTGATCCTGTGCTTGATCTTGTACTCCCTTCTTCTAATTTTCATTCTCTTTATTATTTTCCTCATCCTGAGGCATATTGACATCCGTGGATGTCTATGTATTTTGGCCTTGTGCATCACCCTGATCGAGGGTCATTTCCTGTTCTCCACCTGATGCATCAATATCCTATGGCTTGGTGTCTTCCTGACCTGATTTATCTTTTGTTCTTGAGGCATCTCCCTGATCCCCCTAGGTTTGAACAGCAGCAACACCTAATATATCTTTATCACCCCCACTCATCTATTGAACTTCTACTATTTTTGGTTCCGTGGGTACATCGTGCTATTGCTAACCCATATCAGGAGCAGTGATATCTTTTTCTATATGTTCTACCACTTCAATCTTCTTTGGCTCCTCAAGTGCACCTATTTTATCTTTAGGGCTTACATCACCCCTATATGTTAAAACTACAATGGCAGGGCTAGTCACCTATTTAACCAAATTATCAAGCCCTATCTGTTGGGCTGCCCTCTCTGGACTACCTTGTTTTACTTCCTCTTCTGTTTGCTTTGTTTTCTCCAACACCACCATCTGTGCTAATGGGGTTCCATGAGGGGTCGTGCGGGTATTGGAAGCGAGAGTCTCCCTTTGTTGAGAAGCCACACTTTGAACTATCCATCATCAGATAAGTCCATGATATCCTCCAAAGAGAAAGGACAACCCTGACATGCTTTGAACACTTCTCTTGTTTGTTCCTCTGCCTTCTTAGTTTTGAATTTTATTATGGTGGGAAGAGGAACATCATGTTGCAGTTCCTTTCTGAATGCTTCACCACTGGCTCCTCTCAATATAATGGGATCAGCCCTAATATCCCCCCTCATTGTTGTTCTTTGTTTCTTGGGTGGTAACATCAGCGGCATCGCCCTCCTCTTCTTACTGACCACCATCAGGTCATCACATGCAGGTTCCTTATTTACCTACTCTTCTTCCAAAGGGATATCTTCTCATGCTTCCTACTACAAGGTTTGGCCCTCCAACTGCACCTCTGTAGATTCAACAACGGGCCTCAAAATCCTCTTAGTCTTTGGCTTTTTAATAGGAGGTTGTGTAGATGATGCAGATGCCTGAGCTAATGTAGTTGCACCTACAGCTGAGGTGGCAATCCTTTCTATTATCACCCCCTTTGGTTCATTTTCACTTTTCTTACCCCTAAGGGGACCTTTCCTTTGTTTTTGTGTGGGCAATCTCTCCCCATTGGATTTTCTCTTCTCATTGAGGAAATCATCATATTCCTCATCAGATATTTCTTGCCTCTTCTTCTTGGCATCAAATGTAAGGGCAACACCCCTTTTCTTCAATCTATTTATCTCCTCATCCACCCAAGCCCGAGTCAATTGGATCACCCCACCTGTTAGCTAATCCATGGATATATCCTCCAACTGTGTAAGATCTGGGGCTGATATGGTGTCATTGTACACCTTTTTGTCCTCATATTCATTGGACATAATCTTTCCATCATCCTTCTTCAGTTGCACTGGAACCGAGATGCAGTCAAAGGTTTTTATTTGAGTCAAGGTGAGTCTTTGGTATTTCCTTCTCCTCACCTCAGCTTCATCATCACAATCGATCCAGAAGTCTTCCAGATGCTTCTGATGTATTAGTTTTCCTAATATTTTCTACATCCTACCATAAGGATCATAAGATCTGGCTAAGGGAAATGGCTATAGATACATCAATTTTAGCCCTCCCATGACATGTTTTATGCTCTCTAAGTCTGGGCACATATACTAGCCCATAGACACTGGAAACAAAACTGGAGGTATCTTCTTTTGTGCCTTATAGGATTCAACTATGGTGGACACCTGCCTGACAAATTCCATTAGGACAACCCCATCAGTAGGGTATCTTGGTAGCATAAGAAGTTGTCCCTCAAATCCCTCTATCCTGATGTATGAAAAGGTGGCAAATTAGATGGACCAGGCCCCATGCTCAACCTCTTAGTCCTGTCTTCCTCCATGGTTCTAACTAGATGCATAGAGAATGCATCATTTACCAGTTTATAGTCCAGGAGGTAATCTTTTCTTTGTAACTGGGGATAGTGATCCCATTTGTGGGCATCATCTGCATCACCACTAGCCTTTCCCACTATCTTCAAAGCATCAAAGGTTCCTTTATACGCACATGAGTACACCACATATGAGGTCATGTAAAACAAGCATGTCTATCCTCCTAGGTTCCTCATTCCTTCATCCAGTGTGTCACTGATGATCTTAGCCCATAGTGGCCTGCTGTCTGCATATATGACCATCTGGATGATTCCAAACATCTAGTTCTCAAAATTTCCAGCATGAGGCTTACCTGTCATCTTGCTTAGCAGGGAAATCATATACTGGTACTCATCATCAAAATCAAACTTAAATAAATGTATGGGCAATTTGGCTGATGCAGTGTATGTGCTGCTCTTTGACCTCCACTGATACATCCTCTTCCTTGCATTCTTCTTATTATTATTATATTCTGTTTCTAGCTTGTGTACATCCACGCTCACTACCTTCTTCCCAACTGGGAGATTAAAAGTGGTGGTAATGCCCTTGATTGAGAAATCTACATATATCCTTCCATGCTTCTCCACCCGTCTGGTTTCAGGATTATAATTTCTAGCACATTCCACTACCAGCTCTGGGGTATCCATAGCATATGAAAAACTAGTTGCATGCCACATTCCTGAAACATATACCCCATCCAGAATGGGATTATCCTTATCATGATCCACTCTTGTTGACCATGCTGCTAGGTCTGTATCTCCTTGGTGAGTATCACCAATAACTCCATATTTAAACTGCACCCCCTCGTGCTGGACGAACATAGGCTTGAGAAACTCTGAGTCAAACCTATTCCTTCTTAGATCTGCCATGACTTCCTGCAATAAACATAATGTGCTTTACCCTATAGTATCCACATGCATTTCTACAACATCATGCATACTCTATATCATGTGCACTCTATCCATTATTCTTTACCTCGTCATGATACGCAATATACAAAGCCAAACCGTAGGAAAGAACAAATACTCTACCTGAAAACCCAGGAAACGACAACAAGAGGATTTACAGTTACTTACCTGACAGTGCTTTCCTCCTGGGTTAGATGACTAATTACAGAAAAGGGCTATAGACTTTCAAGATCACCCATTCCATTACACTAAAAGATCCAATCCCTTGATAGGTAGCTGTATTAGGGTTTGACTTCTCTGGAGCTCTATAATTTCTTGATTTTTTGCAAGGTAAATGAAAATAACCTTCAAATTTTACCTTTAAAGTCAGGTTTGACTTCCCTATGAGGGGCATGAAACCTGCAAAGGGCGTGATCCTCACACTATGGCACATGATTCATACAAGAGAGCATGATCTCACATTTTGCATCATATTAGAACTAAGAGTGATGTACACTTTGCAAGCCCTAGTTATACTATAAACATATTATTTTAATATTGGGTTGCTACATGTGATTAGCCCAAGTTCCTATATTAATATTGCAATAGTATGATGTTATATGTGTAAGAGGTCCCTTTATGGAACCATGATATTCTTCCAAACACTTGGCATGAAGTTTAAGTTTGTCCCATTATGGGAAGGTGAAGGGTCACAATATCTCATACGGAATCTTTGATCATATGATGGCCTTAATGAGGTGGGTGGCTCATACATGCAAATTTTTCATGCATGTTAAGCATTGAGACAAGTGGAACATTGTTTCTATCATGGCTTTGAATGCCATAATTAGTAGTATTACTCAAACTTACATATTCTATAAGTTAAAGGCTTGGGTGAGTAGTTTCACAATCACGAGTTGGAAGATCATTGTTGGGTTTCTTATATAGAAGAGGTTTAGATTAGTTGGGTGCATATGTATATCCATTTTGGATCAATATAGTGCTAGATCTCTTTTTGGTGGCAAGTTTTTTTGAAAGGGCTTCCCATGTTACATATTATGTCAACCTTGTTATGGTATTCTTATTTTTGCTATTTTATGATTTCATTTTAGTTTGATATAATTATTATTTATAATCTATACTATTCGCTAAGATCATATTTACTTTATATTTTGTGGTTCCTAACTAAAGGAATAACTTGTAGATTCAACATTGGATATTAGACTTTGTGCTAGATTGATCATGTGTAGGAAGGGATGCCTTCTTTGGAGTGGGTATTTTATTTGAAGTGGGAGCATTTATATTTGTTGCATGTTTGAACTGAAAAAATATTTAATGGAAAGTTCATCAAGAGCTAACATAGAGAAGTTCAATGGCCAAAGATTTGAACTTTAGAAGTTAAAAATGGAGGATCTCTTGGAGGAAAGAGAGCAATGGAGAGTAGTGATTGAGAAAGAGAAGAATGCTAATATATCAGAGGAAGACTAGAAGAAACTTGATAAAATGGCAAGAGAAACTATCAAGTTGTGTCTTTTGTTTATTTTGTTCTTCTAAATGTATTGGAAGAAACTATTGCTCATAAGTTATGAAATACAATAGGATCTATATAATGGACAAAGAGTCTCATAAATAAGTTATATCTAAAGAGGAAGTTATATTTATTAAAAATGAATGATAGATAACTAGTAGTTGATCATCTAAGTGATTTTAATTTGACTATAAGTCAACTAGGTTCAATGATGTTAAATTGGATGGAGAGCATAAATATATTATTTTTCTTTTTTCATTACTCAATTTATGGTAAAATCTAACTGTTGCTATTAGTGGGGGTGACTTTGAGCTTATGATGAAGGTGTGCTTTTTGTTGCACTATTAATTGAGGAACATAGAATAAAACCCATAGAGGATCCTTCTAAAGATGCTCATTATATATGAGATCAACATAAGCAAAAAAGGGTGTTAGAATAATGGAGATAAGAATAGATCCAAGTCTAAAGAAAGATCTAAATCTCCTAGTAAGAGTAAATTAAAAAATTGGAATTGTGATAAAAAGGGCCACATTAAGGAATAAACTTAAGAGAAAAGTAGAAGACTCCTCTACCATTAACATCCCTAATGAATATGTTAGTGGTGATGCTTTTATCACTTCTACTAACATGGATAGGGATGACTCATGGTTAATTGATTTAGGTGACTCTTTTTATGTGACTCTACATAAGGATGAGTTCATGGAAAATAGAAAATATGATGGTGAAGAGATGTACCTTTGTGACAACACTAAGCATAAGATTGTTGGCTAGGGTAAAATAACTTTGTTGCATGGTAACAATTCAATGAACATATTATCTAATGTATTCATATGCTTGGGTTGGCCAACAATATTTTTTTAGTTTCTAAGATGAATGATAGTGGTAATGGGGTTACTTGATATCTTCCCTTGTTAGATTGAAAACTTGAAAGGTTATCCTAATAGAGGCTTATGGTAGAAAAGAAAATGAGTGATATAAGCTAATTCCACCACAAGTCTTGTGCACCCAACAATATTCAAAAGGAACAAATACAATCTATTAATATACATTAAGATCTAATAGTGTGATAAGAACATGTGCCTTGTGGTACCAACAAAGGGTCACAATTGTACAAGATTTTTTTAGATCTATATACCCCCACATCCTCAGAAACCATAATAGAAAAGATAATGTACCACATATATTGAATGTAGAGTGTGAAAAATATAAGATATATAATAAGATAAGATATTATGGTGAGAATGCATATTGATGTAAGAATATGATGAGTACATGAGATCTATTGTATTTGATATCAAGAAACATATGTATATGGTTCTATCTTATGTTGTCTATGGATATGTGTGTATAATTTATCGTATTGCATATTCTTATTATTCTTCCTTCCTGTATCACAAAGTACAACAAAAAATAATACAAATCCTTAAACTCTTGATCTATGTTTCTATCTAAATATTTGGTTCTACTACAAAGATTTTAGTTGTTTGTGCATAAGGAAGAAGTATAGACTCAAGGGAAGAGTTTCCAATAATAGATACTTGAAGATTTTTATTGTACATAGCCATGGTGAAGAGGTAAGGAAGCACACACTAAGTCCTAGTCCTCAAGGGTATAGGCACCTAGGGAATGGCTACCTAATGGGGGGTGATCCTGAAGAGATGTGATTGCTAAGTCAAAACAGTGTCAATAGAATATTCTAATTTTGAGGTGATCAGTAAACTGTTATACATTTTTCCTGATCTCGAGACACATTAGATTCAAATCCATATCAAACTTATTGCATTTTTCAATTGTCAAACTAAAACTCAAACTCAAATCTCAACTTTCATAATTAATCAATCCAAAAATTAATTGTACTTATATATTTTTTATTGGATTTTATTAGATTAGCCTAGACTAAGCTTAAAGAAAGTTGAAAATAATCAATTTAAAAATAAACAAGTGGTGAGTACCTACCTTTATAGTGTTGTAATAATTAAACTTGTCTTGTAATTAGAAAATAATGTAAGTTTGGAACAATTATAATTACATTAAAGAAGCTTAAGTATTATTATTTAATAGTGAAGTTGTTTAAATAATATTTAATTAAATTACTATATAAGTATATTTATGTTTATATGAAATATTTTAAAAATAATTTTTAAATGGAGTTAAATTCATTAATTAGTATTTAGCAAATGAGAAACTGTCATAACTAAAGTGAATATTGAAATGCAAATAAGATGGTGTATGGGTGTGTTATCTAGAAAAATTAGGAGTTTGTTTAAGTTAATTGTGGAACTAATTAAAAATTATATCATTAAAATAATAATAATAATAAACCTCTAGGTGGAAGTAAATACAAACTAATAAAAAATGAAAAAAATTCCCATAAAATAGGGAATGATGGAGAGAATATAGGGGGAGTGGAGGAGACATTCAAGGAAAATGGGGGAGAATAAGACCCTAATCAATTAGCCAATAGAATTGTATCTCCTAAATCCAAATGAAATTATATTTAATAGTTTTGTTTAACCAATTTGTGTTTTTAGCAAAATTTAATATAAACTTATATAAAAAAAATACACTTGATTAGCTTGCTTAACAAAAAATAATTACAAGTTAAAAATTTTTGAACACAATAGTATGTGCAAGATAAGTACTAATAAAAGAATAAAATTTACAAAATCAATTTAATCACTAGTTATGTGATTTTGATCACAAAATTGAAACTAAAATCTTTATTGATATTTAAACTATTAATATAAATTAATATACATATAAAATAAATAAAAATTAAATAGTCATATTAATATTAATATAGAGATTAAATATAAATACATTATAATAATAAGTCCTTTTATTTTATAATCGATAATTTAATATAAATATTATTAATTATTTTATTTTATTAATATTTAAAATAAGAAATTTATAATTAATTTATACAATGAATAAAAATTAAATATTAATATGAATATTACATAATATAATATATTAATATTTAGATGAGTATAATATTTCAATATATATATTACTATTTCATTTTACTATAACATAATGTTTATAAATATAAATACATTATTAATGTATAATTAATTATATTATTTCATTAATATTTAGAATATAAAATTTATCAATAACATAAACTATTATTTGTTTAATTTCGGCAACAAGTTAATCTGTTAGTATTGCGAGCTCTTCACTTCATTCCATTTTATACTTCCCTCGTGACCATATTTCTCTGCTCAATTTTAATGTGTTCATTTTATTCAAAATAATAGTTAAAAAAATAAAAAAAATTGTTCAACATGAAAAACAATACTTTGTTTTGATTGGTTCACTCTACATTAGTCACTAGATTAAAAAAAAAAACTGCAAGGCACCTACTAATAAAATTTGGGATGTAAGTTTTGACAATGACATGTTTGTTGTTGGCGGAGTGCAAAGTCGTCCAAAATAAGAAATATTAGCCTATGTCATTTTCATATTTAACAGGGCTTAAATTTGGCAGTCGACCTTGCCTGTCAAGCAAATTTTTTTATGACAGTTATCTATTCAATGATGCCTTCAAAATACTATGACATACCTTAATATAAATAGATTATATAAAAACCAAATATATATATATCAGCATAATCCTATATAAATTTTGACAGTTTATCCAAAATCTCTCCTTTCATATGATACGGTCTTTTTAAAATTTTGATTGTATTTTACTGTAAAAATGCCTAAATACAGCTATACAAATGTCAAATTTAACCCCAAATCGTAAGAAAATCTTCCCCTCAAATAAACACTAAACAATATCTCTTAAGGTGTGTTGTCTGTTTAACACGTAAATTCGGGCAGGTTTGCTTTTCAGGAATCTGATTTGCAAGCAAACAAATCCCACTGCTATTCTGACGTTCTATCAAGTTGCAGGGCTTAAATTTGACAGTCATCCTTGACTGTCAAGCAATTTTACAGTTAGCCATTCAATAGTGCCTTTAAAATACTATGACATACTTTAGTATAAGTAAATTATATAAAAACCAAATACATATATCATTATAATCCTATATAAATTTTGAGAGTTTGTCCAAAATCTCCCCTTTCATATGATACAGTCTTTTCAAAATTTCATTTGTATTTTACAGCTAAAATACCTAAATACAGCTATACAACTGTCAAATTTAAGCCCTATTCTCAACCAATTATTTGTATAATATCAAATATCATATGGATTTAGTAATATCTCACACAAAAATCTGAATTGGGCAGTGAAACTATGAAAGAATATTGAATAGCATATTGGTAAATTGCAGAATTCTGCGGTCCTCAAGTTACTCGTTGAAGCATTTCTTTGTAGCGCTCCAGAGATCGAAGTCTTTCCATCTCTAAATTCTGGCGAAATTTGGCTATGAAATCCTCTGCTGATTTATCAACGTCTTCGCATTCAAAGCCTGTTTTCTGCGTAGCGTTTCGTTGGAGTTTGGGTGTACGATCTGCTTGTTGTCTAAATGTTTGATCGACTGAAGACATGATTGATTACAACAAAACTGAGCAAGCCAGGGATGAGTAAAATTCAGAAACTGACTTCTATTTGTTTAGAGACGAGTTGTAAAAGAGTGTCAATATATATATAAAAGTAGAGATGAATGATTTGTATGTAGGTACTTAAAGACATAGAGAAGAATATGTCTACGCGGAATTTTGCTTACACAAGTCATTTACCAGATCAGCGTGGATGCAGTCTTCGTCGACCATTATTTTGTCCCAATTTTGCTACGTCTCCATTGACTTCAATTGTTGCAGAGAAAACAAAAATGTGGGCAGACATTTCTATTTGCGTAGGATATCCCTTTGCATGTGATAAGTTTTATTTTAAATTGATTGTATTTTACCGTAAAAACAAGAGACGCATTCTGCCTTTATGTTACCAATGTTCTTGTAATTTATCATTAGGGAATATGAATTGAGTGAAGGTAAAAAAAAGGGAGAACATAGTGCTTGTAGTATCTTGGAACACTATTTAGCAGCTGTTGTTGCTTGATTCCCTCCTTAACAGTATGTTCTTAGCATGTATGAAGTCTCTAAAATTGTAAAACATAGTGTCATTATGGACAGTGTGAGCATATGTAGTAAGTTAAATGCAACCCAAACATAACAAATAAGTTTAGAGTGTCTTGGTTCAATGTGCTGTAATATGGAATAACCAGTGACGAACGATATTTTCAAGTCCTCTTAGTACATGTCTCCCCCATGGGATTAGCTTTAACTATATTTTCTATGTTAGAGCAAATGTCTAATGCAAATCAAATACAAATAACCTGTTAGAAACATTGCAATGGCAAGAACCTAATGCAATGCGTCTCTTTTTGGTTTCACTCCATGACACACTTTTGACAGGGCTTAGTGCAGGATCTGGAATAAAAATAGGAAGGAATTTGCAATTCATGGCTCTAATACCATGTTGGAGCAGCAATAAGATGTATGCAAAAACCAAGAACTTCCACAAATGAATATACACACAACAATGCCAAAAACTATCATACAAAGTGAATGAAATATTACAATGAGCTCCTAGTATATGTAGGACAAGAAGGAAAAAGTAAGGCAGGGGTAGACAACTGACTAACCCTCCAAAATAGATGACACATGTGGGAACTCTTGGAATAAGTGTGAGGACATGCAAAACGTCCCTATGAGGTGAGACAAAAATTTAAAAGGCCTCTAAATGAGCTTAAATGTGATGTGAAAAGGATTACTAGGTAAATATAAACTAGATAGGTAAACCCTCCTTACACACCAACATAAACAAGCATAAACAAAATGCTATGGTTGAGAGAAAAATTTAGCAACATGAAGCACTATCAACTTTTTAGAATTAAAAAATTGTGAAGAAATCAAATATGAAAATGGAACCCTTAAGGTGATTCCAAGGGTGGGTAGGATGAAGAAAAGCAAGGGCACACAGTGAATCACAAAATAAGAGGAGACAATAGTACACCAATAAGAGAGGAAAATCAAACCCTGAGAAAATTTAAAAATAAGATATAGCACTCAAAAAAATCCGATCTAAAAAGCTCCAATTTAGATTGTAAAACCCGAAGGAAAAACCCTAGGGGGTGTGGGATATGTAAAAAAAATAAAATTGCTTTTACATAAATAATTTGGGGTAATTAAATAGATGCAAATAGTACACACAAATTAACCTAGATTAATTAAAGCTAAGATAGATCTAAATTTTTAAGAATAAAAAGTAAATGCAAACGATAAGGGAATTAAACTATAAAACCAATGGAGAATGAATGTTGTTGATGTTGCACAATAAATGATTACCTCCATCAAGGAATTTGTTGCCTTTGTCTAATAAGTGTCTCACAGTCTAAACATACCCAAAAATGACAAAGGTTGATCCCAAGCATCAAATGTTTAATGTTGTTTGCAATAGATTTGATCTACTACACAAATTTGATGTCTCGCCAGAATGAACTAACAAGATATGTGCTTGTCAACCTATTCACATGCTCATAAACCTATTTTCCTTTGCTTTTTTGGTATCTAGATCTATCAAGGTGGTGTTTACAAACATCTTTAGGAGATTGTTGACTCAATAGATGAACGGGTTCTCCTAGGTCAACTTGCTTGTCGAGTTGGATTAACAGCGTTGAGTGATATTAAAGACAACATTCACAACATAAAGATAGCCTATTTGTAGATGATGTGGATCTGATTCTTTGTCCCTTTAGAAATTGAAGTGTGCTCCAATTGTTCTCCCATATATGAAATTAAGTGCATTGAATGTCTTTAAATACAATGACATAGCAAATGTTGCACAAATGTGTCATGTTGGCTCATAATGACTAGTAGCAAGGGGTGGGAAAGTTGAAATTCAACTTGGATAATTTGAATTTTTGGCTTCATTCCCACATGCTGCATGATTGACATGTTAGTGCTTTTAGACCATTCCACCAAGGTGGGCACAAAACTAAATGGGAAATGGCATGGACATGCTAATTTCACCATTACAACAGTGTTTATGGGACATTCATAAGCTCTTGTAGGTGTTATTTCTAGTTAATAGCCATTTGGCCCTGTGGTATGAGTCTAACATTGTCTTAATCTGTATAAAAGAATGGTGAGAAAACATCAAGATGTAGCTCCGTAAAGTAGACAACCCAACCTCTTGTTTCTTCCAGTCACTTTTAGTTTTTTCAGACTATAACTGCATGATGTAAGAAACATGATGTGCCTTGTAAACAACTTAAGTCTTCTTGTATTCTAATTAGAACTTGGAAATTTCTCAAGAGTAGGACCAACAAGCAATAATAAACCAAAATATTTTAAAAACATTTGTAAATAAAAGTGCTCCTCTGACACTCTACTCAAAACCATTGGTTATACTTATGACTAATTCTACAAATGCTATAGACTTTATACATTGTAGAATAACAACATTTGAAACTAAGATTGGAATTTCTAGACTTCGAGGAAGAAAATGTCTTATTACTTGGTAAAAGTGACTATTAAAGAAAAGGATTAAGGAAGTGTGAAGACTAATGGTCATAAAACATATTGTGGTCTCCTTTAAAGTAATTTTATTATGTTTTTGAGTATTTAATATCTTTAGCATAGGAGTTTAATTAGGTTGTACTTGCACTAGGACAGGTTCTTTCATGCATACATACACAATATAAACATTGGACAAAATTTTGCTACTCTTGTTTATATTGCCACCATTTTCTCACAAAATCACCAACAATGTAGCCCTTTGATTTGAACAAGTAGTTAGATGTAAAACTAAAATCTCGGTATCTGCATATTCTTTTACCTCAAATTGCCTCAGCATGTCAATCAGATGAAATTATTTCTGTTGGAGAATTTTTAGCTGGTTTTACAACTCAGAAAATTTAGAGATCATAATCTACTCACACTCTTCAGTTGCTTCTTCATTCAATCCTTCCTGTAACAAGCGGTGTCTGAGCTTCTCCGTGGAAACTGAAATATCCTCAATTGGTAGCAAGAGGCTTTTTGTCAAGCCACAAGGAAAAGGGTCTTTTGAAGCTAACAATGCCTCAATCCATGTAGCTCGGTCTTCTTTGGCTTCAGTCCGTAAAGGAAGTGTCTTTGTACCAATAAAAATTGAGAACCTTTTGTCATCTAACTTACTCTCTCTGATAGAAGACACCTACCAAAACAATGCATGCAGTTAGCATCTCTCAAGATACTAATGTGTCAACCATTACCATAAATGAATGACAATAAAGATATATAAAAATATAAAAATGCAAAGTCAAATGGTTCAGAAATTAGTTTTGTAAGGTATTCCTAATATTCAGGAGTACGCAAGAATCCACTGTTCCATGAGATTTCATTCTACAAAGGATAAATATTATTGTGAAACAAAACTTTAAAAACTTCTGAATAGATGAACTGCAGATTATCATTGTTTTAACTTGTCAAGTGAAAAGAGACCACTTACACAGAAAATACAACTATGTCTTCCCAAAATCATGAAGCATTTTCAGAATGTTTGAGAGATAGGAGCTAAGTTTTTTATGAGAAGAGTTAGTAGTAAGAAAGCATTGTCATCCATGTCCAAAACTCAAGGTAGCCAAAATAAACAAAACAATTAAATCATTCGTAGAAAATTTGGTTACCCAAGAGTCCCAAACTACCATCAAACCTATCAGTTAAATAAACTTATATATACTAATCTAGATCACCAGAAAAAACAAGGATGTAATAGAGAATAAAACAAGCCACTCCATCTTAAGCTACTATAGAAATTTTTGTCTTGGTGAGAAACTTTTCAACCTTATGCACCACATTGTCAAAACTAATCCAATCACTGTTGCACCTTAAAAATACCCTAAATGTTTTAGATGAATCACATGTTAGTAGTTGTCTTCCATGCCAAATCATCTTCTTCGTACACATGCATTCTTAAGTTTTGTTTAATGCAAAAGTACATTAGATCAAAAGAATAATGTTTTTAAAAAAGAAAAAAAAACTCTTCAGGATATATGTTGCATTAATGGTGTTATTTATGCCAATATTTTGGGTTGACAGTTGACACTCAACCCGAGTTCAATAGCTTGTCCCTTAGTGTGCCACTAACAATTTCAAATTTCAATAAACCATTGATTGGGTGTATTGGACTAGCATACATGTTTTAGAAGAAACATACAATATCTTTCTTATGCAAATGTCAACAATCAAAATGGTAGTTTTTGTCAAGTTTCTAGCTCATTATTCCATCCATAAGAAACTCACGTTTTCTAGCATCTTTGTTGTTAATGTTTTGGTTTGGGTATATGGAAGTTGGGGTTTCTGATTCTATTGAAAATTTGATGTACATAGTTAAATGTTGCACATGACATAAGGTCACAAAGGTTGATCATTCTAGCCAAATTTTACCCAAGATAGAATAGTTCTGGTATACAAAAATATTGCAGTTGTAGACACTATGTTTTATTAAAATACACTGGCCATGATTTCACAGAAGCCTGATGTCATGACTAATTGCTGCTAGGTGCCATTCAGACTATGGATGTATATACACGTCAAGGGAAGAAAGCAAATGCATAAAAGAAATAATTATACTCCTACAAAGATGACACCAGATGGCCTTACACAATGAAGCAGAACTGAAGCCTAAACTAAAATGATAAAATACAAGCACAAAACCTAAGGAGGTGCTTCCACCTTCTGCTAACATTAATACGCAATGCCCAAGGATTTGACAGACAGAATATTTTCCATCATCATTGTGTTGTCGTCACCTCCATCACTTCTTGGTTTTATAATGAGAATTCTAATCAACCTGACAGTTCTTTTAACCTGTCAAAATTGTTTGGAAACTTTTGAACCAATTTGATAACATAAGCTGGTTCTGATTCTCCTTGATCCTGATCAAGATAATGTTGAGCACATCTGAGAAAGAGAAAAGAGCAACTTCATATCACAAATACTGGGATTTTAATCATTTCAAAGAACTTTGCAAAGAATGCTTCTCTCAAGCTAAGATAAATTTGGTAGATATCTTGAGAAAAGGGTATGAGTAGAAGGTCCAATGAAATGAGAGCCGTTACATTAAACCACGTGTTATGCTTCATGCTTTGCAGAGAAGATTCAAAGCTTTCCACCTAATTAGTAATTCATCAGATGTTTTACAAAGGGAACATAATATGAGCAATTTAATGCTCCACAAGCAACCAAGTCTAACTTTTGCTAATATTCTTGGGGAATTAGCTAGTAATTCAAAATAATACATTCTCCTGATGGCATCTCGAACCTAATGCCAACTCAAATCAAAAGCCAAATGTTTTAATTTGACTGTGTCTTTTTATCTTTCAACTGAATCTAGTCTACAAGTAAACAATATGAATATTCTATATTGACACCTGAAACAATTAATCTCCCTAGCACTAAATTTCTTTTAGAAACACTATCAATGAAGAAAGGATAATGACCTTTTGAAAAGAAGATGCTTTCATTCTACCTTCTTAAAGTAATACCTATTGAGGTTCAGAAGAATCTGGCTTTTAATAAGCTAGTCTCTTTTGATTTTGGAAATGTAGGTCATGTCTTCCATTTTCACTTGAAGATTAGCCTAAAAAGATTTTATTTTACTATGGAGGATGTAGGATCCTATAAAATATTCCACAAGATGACAACTCTTGCAAAATGGCATTGTACCCAGCCCACTGGATACATCAGAAGGAGAAGCTATTAAGTCTAAACCTTATAAAATATCATTTACTCTCCCTTACCTCTAAAGAATGTTGTACTGCCAGATTAGAAGAAGCTTATGAGGGACTGTTGGGACCATGAAAACCTATTTATGCAGTTTCATAAGTAGAATTTTATACAAGACATGGTGATTTCAAAAGATGCTAAAGATGCTAAAATGTGTGCATTATCTACAAGCACTCCTAAAATTTCAGCATTAACATAAAGAATCTTAAATTTTAGACCAAAGAGCTTTCGGAAGGAAATAAAAACTACATCTCTTTTGAATAAGTGGTAGGATTTTAATTCAAAGAAATATAAATCTTGTGTTCCCAACATAGATGCCGAGCATGTTTTCCAATTAGAAAAAGGCAATTTTGAGATTCAGCCTTGTCCCCATCCCTGCCCTGCCCAGGATTCTCAACTATGGAATGCCATACACAATGCCCTATAGATAGTAAGGATTATCTAGAAGCATAAACGGGAATTCCTACTATCTATAGGGGTCCCCCGTCCCTCCATTCCAATTAGATCCTCCCAAATATATATTTGTCAGTACGCAGAAATCCCCATTTTTTATGATAATACAATGGGGTCATTAATTTCAATAATGATGATGTATTTCCTCTACTATAGCGCTAACCATTCTTCCAATTTTCCCTATGCAATATGTGTCACAATCCACACATTTTAATGCAGTAAATCCCACTCCCAAATCTCCTGTGCACCTCATCCTTGGAGGATCCAAGCTTCTGATTGTTTGTTGTAAAAGAAATCCTGAACCAATTTCATGCTTCCTTTGAAATTTTGCCTACTTATGAGAAACCCCCCTTCTAGGAAAACCATTTGATGAACCTCATCTCCCCCCAGAAATTACTTGCCCCATCTTTCTCTTTCTTTTATCAATGCCTTATTGATCTACTTACTCCTATAACCATTCAAAAAATATACTTTCTTTAGATGCTCCAATTCCTGGTCTACCTAATCCTCGTCTGCTATTTTCATGACTCTTGGGGTAACTGTAGTGAGTTATCCCTCCTCTAACTGGATGTGGTGATACTCCACATAAATGTGTTGTCAATACTCTTGTCATCATATTCTTAATCTTATAATTACAAAATAACAAAAAGAACTCAAAGGAAAGGACATTTTGGCAAGTAGCAAAGCTAAAAAGCAATTTAGACAAGCAGTATTGTATAATTAAAAATCTAATTATAGTTTAGTATGATCAAAATTCCATTGAGGTAATTCTTACACACAAAATTCATCATAGATAAATAAACACGCTACAATTTTGGAGTATAATACAATGACTAACTATTTCAATGCATAAACATAATATAGATGGCACCTATAAATTGACATTGCAATGTTGTGACTTTACTTCACCTGCATGTTGCTTTTCTAGATAACCTTTTTGTCAAAGGCTTCTTTTCTTCGTTGATCTATTGAAACATACAGTATAATCTCTTACACCACTAAGTATAATGGACATACATCATTGTTGAAGCCACTCTCAGTTAAAAGAATGGTAATATTTATCCTAAATGATAATGAAGATGATGGCAATAAAATTAAAATATTTTGATGCTATAGTTGTCTATGCGACTACATGATGTGTTGTTAATAGTAGTATATGCTAACAGAGTTGCTTGTATTTCTTATGTTTAAACAAAAGTCAATACATGTTTAAACTTTAAAGGGGTCGTGTGGTTTCTCTTAAACTGCCCTCATCAAGAATGTTCAACAACTTGGTAACACGCACAACAACCTATCAATTTTTAGGAGGTACCACTTGTTGCAAGTATGGGCCTAACCGGTGTTGTCATTGATGTCAACATACTCATGTTGCATTAATGAGAAGGATTAGATGAGCTATGTGCTGAGGATATTGAGAAAATTAGTCTCAATCAAGAACAGTGAAGAACAGTGATGACAAGAAGGTAAAAGTCCTCAATAGGTTGAGGATCAGAGGATGCGGTTTAAAGGGTTTTTAGATATAGGTCTTGAGATACTCCAGTCAAGTTTTCAGAGGTCCACATGAAGATCTGAAGAAGTTATGGTCGCTCAAGTAGAACCGGTTCCGGCAGGTGTTCAGAGGTGACAAAGTGTCACAGATAGGTCCGGTGAGATCCAGAAATTCATTATCCCGTTTTGCAGATTTGAGGGAGTGTTGAGGACATCCCTGTGAAGTATCAACTAGATTGGTTCATGGTTTGAAGGTCCAGAAGAGCCTATTCCTTTGTGACAGTGATGACAGACTGTGTTCTTGAAGCTCCAGATGAAGGAGAGAAGAATTCCAATAGGCTGATGAAGTGCGGATGTTCTTGGTGATTCAAGGAAGGTTATGATGATCGTTGGATCATGTCCAGTTCATGTTGGTGGTCTGCATTGAAGTTAGAATTTGCATTTGAAGAATAACCGCCGGATATTTCTTGAGACTGGCCGACCGGATTTATTACACATCTTGCGGATGTTCTTGTAGGTGTTTGTCGACTTAGATGATTGTTCCTAAGTCGATGCCTTGTATAAATAAGGGATTGTGAAGTCATTTTGAAGTGTGTGTCTTGTGGAGATGAGTGAGGAGTAGAGAAGAGGAGAGCGAAAGGCAGAGCAGAAGTATTGAGATTAATGGAACTAATTCAAGCATGGTGAAGATGCTATTCTCTAGTTCATGTATGTGATACTTATTTCTTTGTAGACAGTGTGTCTCTTGTAGGTAGTGAGCCTCTTGTGAGCAGTGTGCTCGGGTAGTGAGCCCTAATTGGCATGTGCCATTTTGTTCTTTCTATTCTTCTAACAGAGAATACATTCTTGGGTTAATCACCCCGTGGTTTTTCCCTTAACTGGGTTTTCCACATCAAAATCTTGGTGTCTTATGAGTTGATGAGTTTATGCTTTTGATTTGAATGCATTATGTTTCATGTTTAATATACTGCTAATCACTAAGAGGATTTAAGTGTGTAAATTGGAGAAAGTTTTGCACAACTGATTCACCCCCCCTCTCAGTTGTGTGCCCTAAGTCTAACAATTGGTATCAGAGCCAAGTTCCTCCAAACAAAGCCTAACAGCTCGAGGAAGATCTAGGAACTCAAATGGATGTGTATGGTATGAGGCAACAAATTCAGTCCGCCCTAGATGATCTTGAGCAATCAAACTCTGAAGTCAATGAATTGAAGGAAAGACTCAAACAAGCTGATGATTTCATAGATGAACTAAAAGGGAAACTGAGTATCTCTATGAAAAAGAGAAAAGATCTACTTCAGCAATTGGCAAGTAAAAGTGAAGACAATGGTACAAATGAAGATCTAAAGGAGAAAACCAAGTTATGTGAAAAGTTATCAAAAGAGGTCACTATGGTAAGACATGAAATGGAATTAGGAGTTATAAAATCCACCCAAGAAATTGAAGAGAAAAGAAAAACTGAAGATGACCTAAGACAATCTCTCAAAGAGAAGTCAGAAGACTGCCACAAAATGGATAGAATAATCAGGCATCTAGAATCTGATCTTGAAAATGCTAGAGATAATGAAGAAAAACTTGAGGATCAAATTGACACTCTTAAAAAGGATCTTCAAACAGCAAATGAATACAAAGAGAAATTCAAGATAAGTTCTTTTCATCTTGAAGTTCTTCTTGAAAGCCAAAAGAAGGTAGATGACAAGCGTGACTTGGGATATGAGAAAGGTGAAAGCTCCAGATCCGGTCAGAAGAATTTTGGATCAGGAAATCCAAGGAACGGGCCTAGAAGACCTCCGATAAGGCAACCTAATGCTCAAAGATATCCATCCTTCAATGGATACTGCCACAACTGTAATAACTTTGGTCATAAAGCTAATCAGTGCAGAAAGAGAATGAACCAGACAAATACATCCTTCTCCGGACAGTGTTTCAACTGCAAAAGGTATGGTCACAAATCTTATGAATGCAGAAATATGCAAATGAACAATTCATTCAATGGTAGATGCTTTGCATGCAATAGAATGGGACATATGGCTAATCAATGCAGATCAAGAGGATATCATTCAAATATGCAAAGAAATGTTGCTTGCCACAATTGCAATAGATCTGGTCATATTGCCAAATTATGTAGAAGCAAGAATCAGGACAAAAGGGGTCCGATTCATTATAATCAGAATCAAGACAAAGGAAAAGGAATAGTGAATGCGGATGAAGTTAAAAGTGAGATGAACAAGATTTGGGTGAAGAGAAGTACAGAGAATGTAGGGGATGGATCCGCACCAGAATCTGGTGCTGATATTCCTTCTGAAAATTAAAAAGTGAGCTTTGGCTCAGGGGGAGACACAAGGAAAAACATTTTCCCCCAGCCAATTAATTGGTGCCTGAAATTGGCACATGGGAAGTTGCGGAATAAAAGGTTTCTCAAAGAAACATCTAAAGAAAGCTTGGTAAAGATACGGAAGATCCGCAAGAAGATTTGAAGAGTCTAATCTTCCAAGATTAATCTGATTTAACAATCATCCGGTAAAACAGGATTATCACAGTTAAATCCGGTATGATTCAAATTCGAGGCATTTTGTTCTATGGATAGATCAAGTGTTTGGGGAAAGTAAGATAATTTGTTATTATCCACCAAGAGTAACTCTAAGTGCATCTTAGTGATCCGAAAAAATCTCTTAGGACAAAGAGTACTAACAAGAAGGAGAATTGCTCAAGATTCAGAAGAGTATTGTCTGATTTCAAAGATTGAACCTAAGACAGTGAATGAAGCTTGCAATGATGAAAACTGGACTAAAGCAATGGAGGAAGAGCTGGTGCAAATAGAGAAAAATCACACTTGGGATCTTGTTCCCAGACCTAGAAACAAGAATGTGATTGGAACCAAATCGATCTTCCGAAACAAACTAAATGAAGTTGGTGAAGTAATCAAAAATAAAGCCAGATTGGTCTACAAGGGCTACTCTCAAATAGAAGGAATTGATTTTGAAGAAACTTTTGCTCTGATGGCAAGAATTGAAGAAGTCAGATTATTTCTTGCCTTTGCTACCTTCAAGGAATTCAAGGTGTATCAGATGGATGTCAAATCTGCTTTCTTGAATGGTGACTTAGAAGAAGAAGTGTACATTGAACAACCAGATGGATTTCAATTATCTGAGCATGGTGATATGGTCTGCAAACTGAAGAAGGCACTGTATGGACTAAAGCAAGACCGAAGAGCATGGTATGAAAGATTAGACAAACATCTTTTGAAAATTGGTTTCAACAAAGGTACTTCTGATAGTAACTTATATTTCAAAATTGACCATGAAAACATCTTGATTATTGAAGTATTTGTTGATGATATCATCTTTGGAGGAAGAGACAGTATGTGTAAAACTTTTGAAAATCAAATGAAAAGTGAGTTTAAGATGTCAATGCTTGGTGAAATGAATTTCTTCTTGGGTCTGCAAATTACTCAGACAAAGAAAGGAATCTTTATTTCTCAGACCAAATATGTGAAAGAATTGTTGAGGAAATTTGGAATGGAAGATTCAAAGCCAATGAATACTCCCATGGCAACCGGATGTAAGTTGAGCAAAGATGATGACTCCCCTAAGGCAGATCAGACAAAGTACAGATCAATGATTGGAGGATTATTGTATCTCACTCAAACTAGACCAGATATAATGCAAGCTATTGGTCTTGTTGCGAGATTCCAGGCTGATCCCAGAGAATCTCATGTCATGGCAATCAAAAGGATTTTTAGGTATCTAAAAGGAACAGTTGAGTATGGTTTGTGGTATCCTAGAGATCATAATTTCTCTCTTCATGCATATACAGATGCAGATTGGGCAGGAGATGTGGATGACAGAAAGAATACCAGTGGTGGAGCATTCTTTTTGGGAAAAAGATTGGTTTCTTGGCTAAGCAAGAAACAAGAGGCAATATCTATGTCTACAACTGAAGCAGAATACATCGCAGCAGCAGGTAGTTGCACTCAAGTTTTGTGGATGAAGCAGATGCTAAGAGATATTAAAGTAGAATATGAAGAGCCTATCACAATTTTCTGTGCTAATTCAAATGCAATAAATATTTCTAAGAATCTGGTGTTGCATTCTAAGACTAAGCATATATCTATCAAGTTTCACTTTCTGAGAGAGCAAGTGAACAAGGATGAAGTCAAATTGGAGTATGTGCCCTCTAAGGATCAGATTGCAGATATCTTTACTAAACCTCTTTCTAAGGACTCTTTTGAGTATCTCAGGGAGAAGTTAGGGGTTATTGCCCCTCCGGTGATGAACTAGGATTCACTGATGTGCATCAGTCCGGTGGATATCACAGTCATATCTTGTGATCCAGATTGATGATAGGGAGCTACTACTCAAGGGGAGCAGCTGGTATGTTATGAAGTGATGGAGTTGCAAGTATGAGCCCTTTGCCATTGATATCAAAGGGGGAAAGAAGACATGTGAAAAACAAGTGGTTGCTGATCAAAGGGGAGAAATAAAGGAAGAGAAGACATGTGAATAGTTGTTGCTGATAGGGGGAGTTGTGACAGTAAGGAGAAGTTCTTGTCTTGATAGTTTTTCACATCATATGTTGCCATCAATGACAAAGGGGGAGATTGTTGCAAGTATGGGCCTAACCGATGTCATTGATGTCAACGTACTCATGTTGCATTAATGAGAAGGATTAGATGAGCTGTGTGCTGAGGATATTGAGAAAATTAGTCTCAATCAGGAACAGTGAAGAACAGTGATGACAAGAAGGTAAAAGTCCTCAATAGGTTGAGGATTAGAGGATGCAGTTTAAAGGGTTTGTAGATATAAGTCTTGAGATACTCCAGTCAAGTTTTCAAAGGTCCGTATGAAGATCTGAAGAAGTTATGGTCGCTCAAGTAGAATCGGTTCCGACAGGTGTTTAGAGGTGACAGAGTGGCATAGATAGGTCCGGTGAGATCTGGAAATTCATTATCCCATTCTGCAGATTTGAGGGAGTGTTGAGTACATCCCTGTGAAGTATCAACTAGATTGGTTCATGGTTTGAAGGTCCAGAAGAGCCTATTCCTTTGTGACAGTGATGACAGACTGTGTTCTTGAAGCTCCGGATGAAGGAGAGAAGAATTCCAGAAGGCTGATGAAGTGCAGATGTTCTTGGTGATTCAGGGAAGGTTATGATGATCATTGGATCATGTCCAGTTCATGTTGGTGGTCCGGATTGAAGTTAGAATTTGTATTTGAAGAATAACCACCGGATATTGGTGTTCTTTTTGAGACTGGCTGACTGGATGTATTACACATCTTGCGGATGTTCTTGTAGGTGTTTGCCGACTTAGATGATTGTTCCTAAGTCGATGCCTTGTATAAATAAGGGATTGTGAAGTCATTTTGAAGTGTGTGTCTTGTGGAGATGAGCGAGGAGTAGCGAAGAGGAGAGCGAAAGGTAGAGCAGAAGTATTGAGCTTAATGGAACTGATTCAAGCATGGTGAAGATGCTATTCTCCAGTTCATGTATGTGATACTTATTTCTTTGTAGACAGTGTGTCTCTTGTAGGTAGTGAGCCTCTTGTGAGCAGTGTGCTCGAGCAGTGAGCCCTAATTGGCATGTGCCATTTTTTTCTTTCTATTCTTCTAATAGAGAATATATTCTTGGGTTAATCACCCGTTGGTTTTTCCCTTAACCGAGTTTTCCACGTCAAAATCTTGGTGTCTTATGAGTTGATGAGTTTCTGCTTTTGATTTGAATGCATTATGTTTCATGTTTAATATATTGCCAATCACTAAGAGGATTTAAGTGTGTAAATTGGAGAAAGTTTTGCACAACTGATTCACCCCCCCTCTCAGTTGTGTGCCCTAAGTCTAACACCACTGAGGTCAGGATTATAAATTTCATCTTTCTAAAGTGCATTGAGGATGTCAAGTAGCTTAAATGAATATACTCAATTGCCATTGTCTAATTGAGAAAGTTATTATCAGCTTCGCATGGAATCAGAGCATTATATTTCCAGACATCAGTGAATTTTGTACATTTGCAACAATGAACCAGAATCAGATAAGCACTTTGTAATTAGGTGCCAAGTGTATTTTGAGATCTGTGGCAGGTTTTATTGTCTCTTCAGAAAAAATAAAAGCTTTCTTCAAGCTCTTACTCATTATGAGGATTAGTGATGTGTAGGTCTATTCATGAAAGAAATGGCCCAACATAGACGTAGCCTGCTTGACAGTCATTGGGGCAATTCTTTTATCTCAACCTTCACCTTCAGATTCATTTGTTCAACCTCAATTTCAGAGGCACAAACAGGCTCATTACTTCTCCCAGCAATCATGGTTTGTCAAGCATAGGATCTCAACAACAACATAGCATGTTGACTTGGTTTTTTTTTTGTAAACTTTATGTTCTTGTCATTTTATTCTTTTTTTCATTTCATTTCAAATTGAATACGAAATGCTCTTCTATTTCAAATTATATTTTGCCAATAGATATTTATTCCAAGATACAGATAGTTGTATGATCTTGTAATAATAGGAAAGAGACTTTCTGTTATTTTACCCTAGATTAAAAAAACATAACTATGTGCAAGGCACTAGAAAGTTAAACATGACAATGTGATGAACCTAATCGATAAACAATGAGTGACTACCGATCATGTTGTAAGAGAGAAGAACAGTCCATAGATAACATGTATCCCATAGCATCATTATTTCAAAAAATGAAGATTTCTCTAGTAGTCCAACCCTGATGCAGGAACAAAAATACATTCTTGTTAAAAACATGTAGGAGAATTTGTGCGGTAGAATTCCTGGTGCAATTAAAAATGTCTGAATTGACTTCTTAAAAAACCTATTTTAGAAAAAGAAATGGTAGGGAAAGGAAACAACGGTCTACTAGACTAAAGAAACTGGCATTTTTTTTTATATCTCATATTACAAGAGATATAAAGAAACTTAGTATTATGATCCCCTTAAGAAATTTAATTCTAAGTTTTTGTTTCTAGAATATCTCTTCACATCTGTATATATCCTTGAGTTGAGAAGCCACTTCCTTCTCATCTTATTTTAAAGAGTCAGAAAATTGACCATCATGATTTTAAAATAAATTACTGACTGCAGCTCACTGTTTACAATCCTAACTCTGCTTGACTAATGAGTATATGACAGAATTGTAGAACAACTTCATAGTTTCAGCCAAACTTCTGGATTTTATTTTTCACGATGGTAAGGAGGCAAATTTACTCTAAAATTACAAAAAAAAAAAAAGGAAAAAAATGAAACACCGAAAAATGATAGCGTAGGACTAGATCCGCGCTCCAAGTAATGTAATAACAGTCTAGGACTAACCTATGTTTGAGGCCATCGATGAGCTATTTGATGTCTCTATCTTGAGCATTTTAAATTGCTCCTTGGCATGAACTAGCATTTTTCCCATTTGCATCCTCCTTCAGACGATATAGTAACGACTTCATCATTTATCCCCAATGCACATTTAACTAAATTATTTGGTGAATACTGGAAACTATTAATAGAAAAAGACAACTGTAATGAGGTAGAAATGAAATTAAATTATTTGGGGTCCACTCATAAATCTATGTATCTGACATTCATGATTTATTGAGTTCAAGTCACTTTGAAACTCACAATTTATTGAGTTCAACTCAGTTTTCCCTTGTTCCAACAGTTTTTAGCAAGTAGTTTGTATTCTTTTGACTGAATATTTCATATCCCTTATTTCACTCTGCATTTTCCAATCCAGCAAGTTCCCCAAAAAACAAAACAAAACTCTTAAATTTAACAGTGGTTATTACTTTCACAAATCTTTACGCATTTCAAAGCAAAAAGCTTATGGCTTGAAATTTACCTTGAGATGAACCTCTCCAAACGGCTCTTTGCTTTGAATGAGCACAAGCATGTTTGGGCTTCTTCATGATCTTTAAAGACTCCTCTCCAATAAGGTGAACGCCTTTCTCCGTCTCTTAACTGGCGGCAATCTTATCCCGGCTATGTATTTTGTAGTAGGACAAAACACCATCCTGTAGAACAAACCAACAGGATTTCCGTCCATAGTAAACCGACGGCTCCACGTATTGGGTTTACTGTTCTTCTGCATGCTTCATATAACAGAGATTTGAACAGACCTGTGAAACAAAACCCCCAAAATGTCAAATGACAGAAAAGAGGGTCTGACAAAATTTACAAATCTTTATCCAAATTAACAAAGTTTTGATTGCAAAGTGACAAGTTCAAATCTCTCCTAGATATGCTAATTATTTGAAAGGCAATTCAGAGTTGGAGAATTATAGAGTCCTACAGACCAATAATAAAGAGAATTTTGTTGTTTTGAAATGATCTTAAAAAGGGTAAATAAAATTTAGCCCTGGTAGATGAGCAGTCCATAAGTATAGCTTAAGATAAGCAAGATATCACTAAATTTAAGATATTGTCAACTCAAGTAAGCTTAGTCAAGATTTCATTAGTGTAAAACCCTAAATACAAATTGTCAGCCCATATAAGCATAACCAGGTTTTCATTGTAGTTAAATACTTCTGTGTAAGTTTATATAAAACCCTAAGTACTTGGTTTCTGCAACACCTCGAGCAATGCAAGCTAGCTGTCTTTGCAGAGTACTTGGTACTCTTATATACATTAAATATTGAATAATAATAATATAATTAAATTTAAAGATAATTCTATTTTTCACCCTTACTATTCACAGGGTTAACCAATAGCAAAAGAGATAAATGGCATTTATCAAATTATAAAAATAGTCAAAAAAATCAAAGACTATAATATTTTGCTTAGATTTTTTGTTGTTGCATGTCTATTGGCTAAATAAACTGGAATAATTGCATCTAAGGGATGCATTAGTAGTCGTGCCAAAGGCAAGAACTAATAATAAATATGACAATACTATTACATATTTTAATATTGATTTGAACTTTTTTCATTACAGGTTGTATTGAGTTGTCAACATATGATATATTTTTGGGTTCTTTTTTTTATATTTTTTTATTAGTATAGGCACTACATGTATTAGTAAGATAGAGATATCTTAACATTATATTATCGTAAGAAATAATAGTGCATATGGTGCACTTTTACACCTTTGTTTTATGTCACTTTCTATGGAGGTCGTCCCTTCTCAAGATAAGGAAAATGATCAAAATACCTTCGTACAAGCCTGAGGGAACCTTGCATAAGTGGCTATGAGTCTTGAAAATAATATGCAAGCCTTTGTATCATCATGTGCCAAATGTGCAAGCTTATGTGGCATTGTGAGCCCCCTACATGCAATCCTTTGCATCACTTCAAGATACCATGCATGAGTAGCATCCATTCATCCACCACCTAGCAATCATCGTATAGCCAACAATCCTACACATGCGGCATGCATGTAATGTTTCTCTTATGAATATGAAATTGGAATAACAATTGTCAGCGTCTCAACTATGACTTGAGAAGGTCAAATGACATTGGTTATGGGATATGAACCCTTTTGTAACTACTTTGTAATATCTTATAACTATAATATACATATAGTTATTCAATTCTTCACATTGAGATTGGATAACAAAGATTATTCTACAAAAAACCAATTTGATGTGTTCACACCTTTCAGGTCATGATGCAGGAGCATCCAGGCAAATGGGCAATCCGGCATCAACCAAAAATAGTTGTAGGTTTTATTGTCAATTTTGTTTGGTTTGTTAGGTTCTAATGGCTTTTCTTGGCACTATATGTGTTTGGTACAGTCAAGGAGGCAGTTTGACAGTGTTGCTTGAATTTAGTCCAGGCGCGTTTGAAGTTAGTTTTCGTAAAATAATTGTTTTAGGAGCTTGGTGAAGTTCCATGGAAAATCCTTCTATAGGAAGATTCTTGATTCCATCTTGGAATTATACGCGAAGGTTTTGTGAGAAAATACCTTTAGGTTTTGAAGATTTTTATGTTTTTTGACTTATGCTGGCAAATTGACAAAAGATTAATATCTTGAGTTTCATGAAGGTTGAGACCAACCATTTTAGAGGAAGTCTTAGGAATGCTAAGGTACTCATCACTAAAAGTTTTGGTAAGGTTTGAAGCTTCTGGTGAAAAGTTATTGCAAAAGTCAGTTTTTCAGTTTCGTTGATTAATTGGCGAATGGCACTGCTTGGTGTAGCTCACATATTTGCTTCCTTCTGTATGTGTGATTGATTTGTTTGGGAAGGAAGGATTTGTGTATGACATTAAGATCAAAGTTCATCCACCAAAGGCAAAATTGTATTATCAGTTATTCGCTATGCTAACATGGATGATTGATGTTATAAGGGTCGATATAAAAATTTGGAGCAAATATGACATGTTAGTTTAATGACTTTATCATTCTTTCCATATGTGAGAAGATAATTAAATTGTTATTAGAAAAGGTTGCCTTTAATAAGCCTAAAGATTAGAACAAACCAAAAATGGAAAATATCGTTTATTTCCAACATCTCATCTTCTGTAAGTACATTGGAATTCAATGCCTTAGAAAGAAAATATCTCTTAAATGCTTTTCAAATTAGAATTTTAGGCATTAGAACTAAGGCGTCATTTGAAAAGGAAGAGATTGGAATGCAACGCTTCAGCTACTAGAGATAAAAAGGATAAAAAGGCAGTTAAAACAAGATACTTAGCTGTGTTGGAGGAGAGGAAATTTTCTTCCATACAAGAGGTAATGAGAGAGTGAACAGAGGCCTAATGCAAATAGAAAAGAGATGCTGAGAATAGGGGTACATGACAGCAAGAGAGATAAAGGAGTGAATGTATGTGTAGAAGAAATGATAGATTGTGTTGAGAGAGGCCATTGAGAGGCCAATACTATATAGTTCATTGCAGATTTGTTGTAGACAATTTGCATATGAAATGTCAATAAAATGTTTGATGGTTTTTGGTTTGCATTGTGATACAATTTCTTTGTTATTGAAGTTATAGTGGGAGTGATTACTTCCTACACCAAATAAATCAAAAATTTATATTGTCATCTATATTTGTGTTTGCAATTTGAGAATTTATGGTGTTGCAAGAATTTTAGTGAGCTATTATTTTGTAAGTTGCAATTGTGTGAGTGATTTTGGGAGAGGAGAGTATCTTCTTCATCAAATGGTATCAAAGCCAGAGGTCTTGAGCGTGGAGAGGATCCACCAGGACTTGTGGGAGAGAAGGTGGTTGTGAAGAGCTCAAGAGATTATTGCAGGTAGAGAGGAGTCCTGAGCAAGTGAGAGCTGGGATGCCACAAAGAGAATTTTATTTACAAATTGCAGAGAGTGAGAAGTGATGGTGAAAGATTGCAGCAGATGAGATGGGGATATCACTGAGAAGGAGACATGTGATATGGGAAGGTTAGAAGTAGTATAAAGAGTGAAAGACTCTGAGATGTTGGCAGGTATATGTGAGATATTAGATAAGAGATTGAGCAGATTGGAAGCATGATATCATGGTGAATTAGTCAATCATGATGTAGATAAGCAAGAGGATGCAAGTCCAACAGCGATCGAAGATTAAGAAGTGGGTAGCGAGAATGAAGAGGAGAAAGATTCAACGATGGAATACGAAGAGGTTGCAGTGAAGGATCAAGTAGAAGATGACTTATTGTCACAGATTTTGGTATTGGAGAATGAATGGTTAGAGAAGATTGTAATGAGTAAGAGTGAGAGATATGTTGCAGCTAGTGAAGGTGAGAAGATGAACACTGCAGTGAAGAATGATGTTGGCGTAACAAGGAATGAAGAGGTAAGTTTTAACTTTTCTGCAATTTGTGAGGTGCATAAGGAGTTAGTAGATAGAATTTAAGTGATTATGTAGTTGCAGATTGGTGTGTGGATAGAGCATATTTTCTTGTAGAGGTTGTGGACGATGATGCAGGTGTAATTTGCTGGAGGTGGTTTGTTTGTGGTGGGATGGATTCCATGCAATGCCCCGCCATGCAACCCTAGAGATAAGTCAACTATAGCAATAAAAGGCAGAAATATTTTTTTTTCTTAAATAGAATTAATGATAACAAAAGATAACATAGTCTATTACAACAAGTTAGCTAACATCTCTAGGGAAAACATGACTGCATTAATGAAATTAAGCAATACTCAACCACATACATAACTCATTCAATTATGTATAATTACATGACTACATTACTAATTACTAACATGGTCTAACTAACAACCATGGTTTGTTCTAATCCAAATGCATCAACTGAATACACACACATTTTTAATAGAAATAACAATAATGAAATTAATAGGGTGATACAAAATTTAACTTGGGAAATTTTAGATTATAAATCAGAGTTTATCAATATTCATCGTAAATGAAATGTAAGATATAAACGTTTCAGATTAATTTATACACATTTACCATAGTGCCAGATAATCATCTATTCGCCAAATGGAAAGGTGTCTCCTTAGCTCTAGAATCTTGCATGACTACAGATCTCAATTGCAGATCTAATGAAACATTAGTCCTTATTAATTACATAATTCAAATATTAACTACATCAATGACAAGCCTAAGGCCCTAAGGGGCTGACCTAATGTCTCAGGGGCTCATGATGGCCTTGCCTACATATGTGTAGCGCAGAGACTTTGTAGTTCGAAGACTATACTTTCTACCAACTTAATTTGGTTGTCCTAAACAAAAGATGCATTAGTCGCAACATTCGACCACTTTACACACATATCTTTAGTTTCACAAAAATAAGAGGAATAAATGTTTTTAGGGTAGAATATTATTGCTAGGCAATCACATAGGATCTGCCACAATATCATAACCAACTATATTACACACATAAACCTAATCAAATAAATTACCACCTGAATTCCAAACCGTTGGTTTAACTTAGGGCTCATTGCTCAAATCTAAGAACATGAATAATTGAATCTCTTAGTGCATTTCATATAAAGGTTAGTAAAAGATTTAACAATGTCTCTAATATCAAACTAAATGGATTAAAAGAGTCTACACCTACTACTCAACACAAAACACATGCATGACCAATTTAATACAGTCAAAATCATAGAAGAAAACTTGAAAACCTTTTTGCATATATAAATAAACCATCAAGGCTAAACAACAATTAACCATTGATCATGAAGGATCACGTATTCTAGGCTATAGTCATAATAGAAAATTTATAATTGAAAAATATAATTATTCTTCTAAATATTATACTAGCATTATGACCCTTAAGCCATAGCATAGATCAAAATCATTAAATCTCTAAAACCTAAGAAGTTCAATATTAAAAACCTATATCAATAATATTTACATACACCTTCCATTAGCTACTATTTATACAATCTCTAATTTACTATATGAAACCTAGATTCATATTATTTTTCTATCTAAAAAATATTTCTTATTTGCAAAAAAAGAAGGATTATAATCTCAATTTCAAATTCAAACAAGACAATATAACATAGCCCATTGAATAACTAAAAGAATACGTAAACAATATATATCTATAAGCTAAAGCTCATGTTTTAAACAATTATCAAGAGAGTAAAGATATATTTGAATCTCACCAAGTAAATTGGCAGATTTAATATATGTTCAAAGACAATAAATACTTATATCATCTTATTACATCCTTACAACCTTGCAAAATAGTTGATAAGGTTGGTTGTTTGACTAAAGATGATGTTGAAATTAAACATAACAAGATTAAACAACATTCAGCCCTAATCAATAATGTTTAACTAATGCAATAAGAAAGAAGGGCCAAATAAATATGTTTTCCTCTTCAAAACACATTATTGTCCCATTACCTTAGACCCATTAATATGGAAGCATGATTCTTAATACTTCACCAATTTCTTTGTGAACCAATTGATTAATAATTAAATAAAACAATATCACAACTCAACTTGTCTAAGCTATAATTTGTGATCTACCCAAAATATCAATCTATAATACATATCTACCTAGAATATCATTCCATACTAAAAAGACCAAAAGATAAAGCACCATTCTCGTTTCTACTAACTTAATTGTCTCAATGAAACTCAGTTAATATTTCATAACTAACGAACATGTTAGTAAGATTATCATCAAAAATATTGTTTCCTCTAGTTAATCTATCTAATTAGTCAAATACAAAGAAATACAAATGTTGACTAAAGAATAATTCTCATAACTATAATTTAGAACTAAGACTTTGGCTTCTATTTTAATTACAAATTCCAAAGAATAGTAATCTTCGATGCTGTCGTAAGATATGGAAAGAAAATGGATATAGTAAAAAACTATTATTCAACAAAACAACATCCACACTTACTTTATTCTCTATTCTTTATTGAATTAAAATATAGATAAGATATATGTTTCTATAATGAAATATGGTATAAATTACCATTATGTGAAAATAACTAAAAGTCCACTTGATAAAAAAAAAAATATTCTTAATATAAAATTAAAAGACATAAAATGGTACATAACCTATTTCTTTATTATCAAAACTTATAACCAAAATCATTCTAAACATAATCTATTTCTTAAATTTCCAAAACATATTAAATTCTTTCTTTAATTTTAAGGAAGTAATTCTTATTAAATTAACTATTAAAGAGGAAAGATTTCCGTTTTAAGAGAAAAGTTCTTATTAAAAGAAATACTTAAAAGAAGGACGATTTCTCTTTTTTAAAGGAAAGAGTTTTAGTTTTCTCTTTTTTAAAAAAAATCAGCTAGCTTAAGTCTTTACTTTCTAATTTGACTATTTAAAAAGGATAAAAGAAAATCAATGCATCAAAAGAGGAATTAATGAAAGAGCATGCAGAATGCCTCAAAGAGATGTTATTTCATGTAAAGCGATGATTGCAGTATTGCACATAATGGATTTAAGATTCTTTGAATAATGAGAATGCAAGACATGCAAATAATTTGGCAAAATGCTCCAAGGGATGATTGGGGTGACATTTCTAAATTAGAGAATCAAAATGATTCATTTACAAAAAAAAGACAGCTATTAAGAAGCAAGGCACAGTTTACCCTGTAAAAGGATCTAAGGGTGGCACATCTGATAATTGGGCTAGATGGGATGATATTTAGGATGATGACAAGCATGACTTTTATTTTTTAAGAGATCAACAGGTAGACATTCTAATCATACACATGACAAGAATGGAAATGCAGGATCCTTTTTGATTGGATGTTGTTTCAAAAAAATGTGTTATAGTTATAGCTACATGCTACATGATTTCTTGCATAATCTGTTAGGTACATTAGTGTAAAGGTATGAGGGATTTATTTATGGTAGCTACCTTAATACTGCCTTGTTGTCTCCTACCTTTCTTGGTTTCAAGTTCTGTATTACAGATAACATTGGAAATAAGGAGAAGACAAAGGGATCAGAGGCACTGGTCTTTAATTTCTTGGAAACATAGATTATATATGGGAATAGATGACAAAAAGCCTTGATGAGATTCAATCTCATGATAAAGGACATGCACAAAATGTTTGTTAAGAAGGCTTAAAGTCTTTCATGAAAATGCAAGCGGCATTTATAGACCCAGACTCCACAACCATTGGCAGCATAAGGTAAAGTGTAATTTTATCAGGAACAAAGTAAAGTTCTCATCAACATGCATGCAAAAATAAGTGAGGAAACATAGTTTTGTCTAAGTTTCTGGGCCAAAACAAATACTGAGAAAAGGCTGATAATTAATTAAGAACATGTCAAATATGTTTCATGCGGGTTGAATGGAGAATTGGGGATTGAATGGGGTATACAAATTCTTCAAACTTCAACAAGAAAATAATCAAACATTTTCAGTGAACCATTGTTATGAAAGGATTGAAACAAAATCCCTTAAGGAGATGATCTATGGGAAAATGAGATTTCATTTTAATCATAATTAGAAAACACAGACCCATTTCAAAGATACATGCACATTCAAGACAGAAATAGAAATTATTCAAACATTGCATACCTGGAGTTCCCAAATTTTTTTCCTAGGTTTCCTTATCATCAAATCTGCTTTTCTCTTCCTCTTTCATCTCTTCGTATTCTACCCTGGTGATTTTTCCTCCTCGAGTTCCATCTTTTTCTCCTCTCTGAAATCTAATCAAAAACCTTCTAAATATGCATGAACATGCAAAGACTGAATCCTTCTAGTTTTCCTCGTGCTTTCCCCAAAATCCCCCAAAGAAATGATAATAAATAAAAGTCACTCTTCTTCTCCTTAACTTAGAAATTTGTCAGGAATAAATGTTTTCCATGAATCTTGCATGGCTGCCACTACCTTGTGCATAAAATAGAATTAATGCATTAAAAGAATCTTTTCAAAACAAATTAATTGAAAATGCATATATTCTAATTTATACGTTGCATGTATTACAAAATTTAATTATTTTTCCAACAAGGGAGAGGTTTTAAGAATCTTCACAAAAATCAAATGTTTAGAATTAAAAATAGCAAATGAAATATATTTTCTTCCATAACTCCTACAAAATAATAATAACCCAAAAAAAATTGGAAAGATTCCATCAAAGAGATGGATAACCACCACTTCTTGTTTGATTAAAATTAGAAATCAATTAGGAATGATAAAGCATAAAATAACTATCTATGATTTTCTTATAGAACAATACTAACTCGTATAAATAATTACTCCAAAACAATACAATTAATAAAATATCATAATTAGTAAATAAGTTTCAAGTATACTCTATACCTCTCGGTGGAGAGAGTATTCCTCACCTGAGTCAAACTTAGTCAACGATCATTAAACTGCACATTCATGGTGAGAATGGAGGGGCACTACATCTTCCCCCCTAAAATTTAACTTCCTCCTGGAAGTCGCAAACTAGGGTGGAAACATAACACGTTAGTTCCAACATCAAAGTTGATTCATTTCATAAAAATAATATACACTAGTTTGCCTATGGAAAAGATTTATAAAATTGTAGACACCCAAATTTGTCCATGTCTAACGACACCTTGTTAAATCACTAATCCATTACCCAATTAATTAAATAAATTTTATTTATTTAATTAAAATCCCATTCTCATTCATTTAGCCGATTAATTAAATAAATTGTATTTATTTAATTAATTCCACATCATGTCTTATCCCATTTTATGCATTTATCATATTAATTAAATAAGCTTTATTTATTTAATTAATATCCAACTCATATCCCACTAATTCAAATACTTTATTTGAATTAAGCCTTTATCATTTATCACATTTTAACACTTGTCCATTTCCCATTTATCATGTGTTGTAAGACAACTTTCATTTAAAATCCTTCACATGCACAACTAATTGGACCTAAATTTAGTAACTTTCAATCTTAGCCATTCACATAGCCTCTGAATCTCCACCGTTGATTGATCTTGGTTGAGTCCTATATAAACAGCCTCTCACTCCATATGAGACATCCAGAAATCATATAGTATCTAACAATCCAGCAATCATATAGCAACTCCATTATCATCTTGAGCATTCGAGCATTCGAGCTTTTATCATCCATCAATGGCAGCTTTCAGCTTTGTAATTGCTTATCGTTGAAGAAGCAGTCCACATCTCTCTCTCAAACAAGGAATCGCACGGTCTAGGTGATGTTATGCTTGAATTGCATTATCCTTTGATTTCATTTAGGTTAGATTCCTTGATGATGGTAGGGTTAGGGTTTCACGACTATGTCTGATCTGCCACACCTGACTTTCACCTATCACATTTTGGCACGCCCGGTGGGACTCACGTCCCTGATTAACTCATTTTTTGGAGTTGTTTCTTTGAAGATCAGATTTTGCAGGTGCTCGCAGAAAATTCCAGTCGCTTTCGAACGAAAATCTGCCGCTTCGGGATTTCTACGTCGCTTTTGAGCTGGAACAGGCCGCATATTCCTCTCTGGATCGCCTTTGACCGAACAGACGTCGTCTCAGGTAAACCGAATCGCTTTTATCATTAAAATGATCGCCTCTAATGTATGCGACTGTGTTAAATGTATTTGCCGCTTTTGATCTAATAGCCGCCGCTTTTGCGCATAATCAGACCGCTTTTAATCTAACAGGGGCCGCCTTTGCACAAATCAGCATCGCTTTCGACCTAACAGTGCGCGCTTTTATTCTGATATGATACGCTTATGAGCTAATAATATTCGCCTGTGCAGGTTAGGGTTTAGATTTTTGTTTTGCAGAGACAGGTCGCCTTCGACCTACAAGAGGCCGCTTCTGGTATATCGGGATCGCATATGACACGACAGAAGCCGCTTTTGAATTCGCTTATGGACTGATATTGTTCACCTGTTAGGCTAGGGTTTTTGTTTATCGGCTGTGTTTTTGCAGAAACAGGTCGCATCCAGCCCTCAACCAATCGCTTATGGAAAATATGAATCGCTTATGAGCTAACAGGAGTCGCATCCGGTGTTGTTGCGCGTCGCATATGATTCGCAGTATTTCGCCTCTGTTAAAATAGAGGTCGCTTTTGATCAACAGTGAGTCGTATCTGGTATAGCTCTGTTGTTTTTAAGCCTGTTTCAGTTCCAGTTTGATTTTTGGCTATTAACTGGCTATTTGCGTAGCATCTTATCGATTTGTCCAAGAAAGGAGGTTATCAAACTACTGACATATCTGTTGCAGGTTCGATCGGTCCAAGATTTGTGGTTTTTTTTCACTAAATTAGGCATATTTGGGCTTGGTGCTTAAAATGAATTACTGTTTGCTCCGTGCTTGATTTATCTTTTTGATTGCTTGCATGTGCCTGATTGTAACCTAAATTTAATGACAAAAGTATCCTCTCCCCTTGCCTATCAAATGGATCTTGGGTGCATGAGAACTTGTCATTATCTTTAGAGGGCCTGCCTTCCCGGTGTGAGAAGGGATACGACCCAAGCGGTAACGGGCTAAAGCCAAGTCCTTCCGAACCGCTATATAAGAAAAGTGTTTGTGTCGAAAGCCACAAACAACGGGTGCAGTTGTGTTATACCGACAGCCAACCTCCCCCAAAACCCTCCAAGGCGCAACCCTTGGAGGCTGGGAGACTCCATAACGGAGAGTAGCGCTGCCGCACGTATAGCCACCCGAACGGATGCCCTTATTAGCAACTTTGTGTAGTAGCCAAAAACCTTCTATCTGTTGACGCAGAGGGCAAAACCCTTGAAGCGGCCCCGATTCATGCGGTTCTTAGCCGAGGTAGCAGGGACAATCTAAAGGTTTGGAGAGGGTCAAGCCTTATAAGAATCCTGGATCTTGGTATGTGTGAGAAGTGTGTGCAAATGTAAGGAGGAGCCGGTGCTATCAAGATCCTGGAGCTACCCGCTTTGAATAGGCGCAGCTAGGGGATTCAACAGATACTGTCCTATCCTAGCCTAGGTTGTATCAGTTTGTGCTTGTTGTAAGTGTGAGTGACTGTTATCATTGTTTTCTTGCTGGAAAAAACTGCAAAATCAGACCACTGTTACACAAACACAGTCGCTTTTGAACCTAAACTGCTCGCACAGATCATCAACATCGCTTCTGAACTATAGTGACTCGCATCTGCCTGAATTGCGTCACTTTTAAACCACAATTGCCCGCATATTGCTTAAACAGAGTCGCTTTTAAACCACAGTTGATCGCCTTTTGCTTAAACAGAATCGCTTTTGAACCACAGATGATCGCCTACTGTCTGAACCAAGTCGCATCTAATTCATAACCAGTCGCATATTCCCTGAGATAAGTCACTTTTAAGCCACAGTTATTCGCCTGATTCCTGAACAAGTTTGCCTATGAACAACAGACTGTCGCCTTTAGGGATATCTGAGTCGTCTCTGAACTAATAGTAATCGCCTTTGAACCAACAGTTGTCGCCTCTGGAATAGCATTCGCTTCTGGTTAGCACTGTCATTTTCCTGTCACATCTAAACCAGGTCACATTTAAGCTATCATTAATCGCCTTTAGCATCCTGTGAGTCGCCTTTGAGCTATCATCAGTCGCCTGTAGCTAAAATTCCTGCAAATCTCAGTGCATCAGCTGAATTAGCCTCAGGACCAGCTTGCTTGAACCTCAAACATCAGCTTTCAGACTTATCTTTGATCAATAGCAAATACCTGGACTTTGTCTCCTATTTTGAGCTTATCAATCAATCACAACTCATGAGCTTTTCCATCTTTTGAGACCCCAACCAGCAAATCAGACATCAATCCAATCATTTCAATCAACAAACAACCTTCAGTTTTAGCTTCAGCCAACAAACATCCTTCAGCTTTAGCTTCAGCAAACAATCTCTTTTAGCTTTAGCTCCAACAAACATCAACAGCAAACAATCTTTCCCTTGAGTGATTGAGCTACCTCTAGGGACAACCAACAACAACTCAGCCAAAACAAATCAACCAAGCAAACTTAGCCAAACCAGCAAACCAAAACAGCAACCAATCAACCAACTATCATCTTTTGGGTCTCAAAACTTTGACAAGCTCAACTTCATCATCAACATCATGCCTCAAACTAGGAGTCAATATTGAGCTGAAATAGAAGCCAAATTGAAAGCTGAAATGGATGCCAAATTGCAAGCTGAGATGAAACAATTCACAACACCTCTTAAGGACGCAACTCAATTCACAACTGGTATGCCTTCTCATATGTTTATACCTCAAGGGTACACTAGGGGCGAATCATCTTCACAACAAATGCACCCTCCACCATTCTTGGAAACTTTCGAAGAACAATCTCAAAACGACTCATCAGAATTCCAAGATACCTATCTATGGGACCAAGTTGAGAAACTCATGATATCTGAGCCTGATCGCTGTTTTCTCCAACTTGCTCACATGGGTGCTAAACTACCTAAAGACTTTGATATATCCACTATTAGAGAGCACGATCCCAACAATACTGCTGTTGTTGCGAATAAACCATCTACTATAGTCACATCATCTTCTACTACCTCGCAAACACCATCCTCATTGCCTCTTGTTGCTTCATTTGAGTTACCGCGATCAGAGCATACCTTAGAACCATTGATAGTGCCCACCAATGTGCTTCCTTTCATGTCACAAAATCTCAACATCCCACCTTTTCATGTCCCTCAACATATTTCTCCTTCTACCATGACTGTTTCCATGCCTCAAGTCACACAAGCTGTCCATGTAACACAAGCACAAACACTTTGAGCATCACAAGCAATTCCCATATCTTACGGTGTGCATACCTCTCAAACCATTCCAACAACACATGTTGTCCATGCTTCACAACCATTGCAATCTACCACATCTCATACACCAACTGCTAATTCCTCCATGTTATCCTATAATCCCAATGTTAGTCTCATTGACATGAGTGATTCCCTCATTTCTCAAGCCAATCCAAACAATAAGATCACTTATGTAGATCAACTTACATCCATGCTGTCCTCTTCTTCCAATCCTTCACACACCATCAATCCCTCTTATGCTACCCAAGGCTTCTCTAATATCACTCAACACATGACGTATACCAATCCTCATATTGTCCAAAATACCAATCCCAATGTTCACCCTTCTGTTGTATCTACCAATCCCTCCGTCACTTACCATGTCATGAATTCAATCCCAACTTCCCAACCATCTGCTACTATCAATCCAACATCCACTTCTCATGTAATGCACACCCACTTGCCACTTGTGTCTCAAGGACAGCAATCCTTTAACACGTACATGTCACATACCACTCCTTTGACATACATTGTGGGCACACAACCCCAACAAACAGTCACAGCTTCGTACATCCCACAACCACAACAAACTGTCACAACTCCACATATACCACAACCACAACCGCAATATGTCTCATATCACACTCAACCCCCTTCGCAACAACAGCAGTTATCCTCAGCTGATATCCAACAGATGATCGATGAAAGGGTAGGACAAGGCAAGAAACCTTTCTCTCTCGAAAACATATGCGCTTATCCATTTGACAAGTCTCTTAATATGATACCTTTTCCACCACACTTTGAAATCCCACAATTTGATAAGTACAAAGGGAAAGGAAATCCGGATGACCATCTTCGAGCCTTTTTCGTGGCATGTCTCGACGTTGCCTATGATGATACATATCTCTTGAGACTATTTCCTCGAAGCTTAGTAGGACAAGCTCTCGAATGGTTTTCCCATTTACCTCCAGGAATTAAGACTTTTTCAGAATTGGCAACCAAGTTTCGATCACATTTTGCCTTCAACATTGAACATGAGGTAAACATGAATGACCTTGTCAACAACAAACAACGCAATGGTGAAACCTTTTCCTCATTTACCCAACGATGGCGTAATATGGCTAGCAAATTATCATGGGAAATCCCTGAGAAACAACAACTTGACATCTTTGTTCAAAATCTTCATCCTGAGCTGTCATTCCAACTACAATTGCAAAGCACTAGCACCTTTGACGAACTAGTTTCCAAAGGAGTTATTATTGAACGAGCCTTAATTGCCAAAGGAACTATCAAGATCTTTCGTGATAACAAAGATTCTCCCCAAAATTCCAATGATAAGTCTCGCTTTTGGAACAAGAACAAGAATGTTGTCAATGATGGTATTGTTGATACAAAGAATATCCAAACTATGAGAGCTCCTATCAACATTCAAGCAGCCTCTCCACCAAGATAGTCTTTTCCACCACGAAGAAACCAACGCCAAACTTCTAATCCACGCCGACAATTTACACCATTAGTGGAACCCATGGAAGTTATTCTTCGAAAGCTACTTCAAGCCGGAGATGTTATTCTACCCGATGCACCACCAAACGGCGAACCACTCTTTCGAGCTCCTTGGTACAAAGAGAATGAGTATTGTGATTACCATCGAGTTAAAGGACATAAAACAAATGGTTGTATGCGCTTAAAACATGTTATCCAAGACTGCATTGATCAAGGTCTAATCAACGTCACACCTTCAACACCTCAACCTGCTCAACAATCCACATCAAACTATGATCTAGAGACTTTCAAGAATCCACTTCCATCTCATGATCAGACAAATAACCTTCAAGCTGGAAATGCTATTCCCTATAGCTATGCATCATCTACCATTGGCCGCATTGACCATGCTCGCATTTCTACCATTACCGTCCAAGGAGCACCTGATTGTGCCGTAACCACACGAAGAGGTCGAGTTACCGTTCAAGGAGCACCCCCTCATCCTCCTCGACCTCTCTCTGACTATAACCTCTTGGATCACCTTGGCAAAACACCTGCACACATATCTATCCTTGAGCTGCTCCGCATATCCCCCGCACATAAAGCTATCCTTGATAAGGCCTTACAAGAGTCTTCGGTGCCTAATAATATTAATATCACACAATTTCAATCCATGGTCGCTAGCATTGCAGCCCCTTGTCATTTAACCTTTTCCGACAAAGATCTTCAACCCTCAATTCATCCGTCACACAATGAGGCCCTCCATATTGAAGTGTTTGTTAATCAACGCCGTATCAAACGAGTCTTGATAGATGGGGGAGCTGGTCTAAATATATGTTCTTTGAAACTCATCAAACAATTGGGATATTCGGAGAAAAATGTAGACACCTCCAAGGTTATTACCATCAGAGCATATGATGACGCTGAAAGAGATACTGAAGGGATCATCTTATTGCCTATTCAAGTTGGACCGGTCATTAGAGAAACTCGCTGTCAAGTCCTTGATATTGATCTGCCTTACAACATCATCCTCGGTCGCCCTTGGATCCATACCCTTAAAGCAGTTCCATCTACATATCACCAATGCCTTAAATTTCCACATAAGGGTGTTGAAGTTACCATTCAAGCTGATCCCAATCCATTTGAGTTTTGCCGTGCCTTTCAAGCTAAATATCAGAGTCTAAACCGTATCCCTCTCAACACCGAGGCATATCCGTCTTCCTCCTATGTAGACCCATCCGATCTCCTCAAGCCCTCATCTAGCAAAGCCGCTTCCAACCTCCATATCAAATATACCGAACATGGCCCTGGTGAATACAAATTGCAGGAATCCTGTTGCGTTGGCACCCTTCCATTATCTCCTAAATCCCACGGTAAGCCCTCTACATCTAAGCCCACTTCATCCTCCGTTGTTATCAAAGCTCCCCCTACCGTATTCATTAAAGGTGGTTTCTTGGATGACGAAGACATTGAGGACATCGATTCTTGGATATTCTTTGATGAAAATGACCAAGTCCAACTTGAAGTAGAGCGATACAACAACGGGTTTCGTATCATAAAGAACATGGGCTATAAAGGACACAGCGGCTTGGGATCACAGGAACAAGGACCTATTGAGCCCCTTATTGTGTCTAAGAAGTTTAATAAGCAAGGCCTTGGTTACCAACCGGAGGTACCGCGACCCAAAGACATTAAGTGTATTTCTGATATTGACGTTGGACCTTCTTCGGTAGGAGAGACTTCTAACTCGGATACCATCGATGACTCCTCCCTTCATATCACCGACCTCTTTCAAGAACATTCCATCTTCATGTTTTCCGCAACCTCTTCTAGCCATCATAATCCCTCCATTCGCCTCTCCCTCGTATATCCTGACCTCATCGATTGGGACCAACAGGGGGCACCGATATTAGATACATTTGAAAATGACGAAGCCATTGCAGAATTCATGGGTTTGAGACAAGGTATTCCATTGGGTGATCATAAAGCAGGTTTCATGATGGAATTACCTAAACTAGCATATTTTGGCGGAAGTATCAAATCCTTCAGTTGCAAAAGTGAAATAAACAAAATTCAACAAAATAGGTCACTAGGTGAAAACCGCAAGGCGCCTCTTGACCGTGAAAAAGTAAAAATAAAGGACGTATCCGAAGGTGAAAACCTCTCTGAGGAGCCTGAGGATGAGGGATTTGATCTTCCTATTGCCGCTGATTACCATGAGAAATCAACTGTGCTAGTTGAAAAATCACAAGACATGAACTTGGGAACAGAACAGAATCCGAAGATCACCTTTTTGGCAGCATCACTATCAGAGCAAGAACGAAAGAACTTCACAGCATTTTTTCTGAGAAGAGCTATAAATTTTGCATGGACTTATGCAGACATGCCAGGACTAGATCCTTCACTTGTGGTACATCATTTAGCAGTATTCCCTGATGCAAAGCCTGTCAAACAAAAATTGCGCAAAATGCATCCACAAGTTGCCTTATTGGTCAAAGCAGAAATTCAGAAACTGTTAGAAGCAAAGTTCATAAAGCCTATTGATTATCCAGAATGGGTTTCAAACTTAGTACCTGTAGCCAAACCAGATGGACGAGTTCGCTGCTGCACAGACTTTAGAGATCTTAACAAAGCATGTCCTAAAGACGATTTTCCATTACCAAGCATAGACAACATTGTTGATCTTACAGCAGGACATGAAATGCTATCTTTGATGGATGGATTTTCTGGTTATAATCAAATCAGAATAGCAGAGGAAGACCAAGATAAAACATCTTTTATTTGTCCATGGGGCACATATTGCTGGGTTGTAATGCCTTTTGGTCTCAAAAACGCTGGAGCTACCTATCAACGAGCTATGACAGTTATTTTCCATGACCTTTTTCATACTATCATGGAAGACTATGTTGATGACATCCTAGGCAAATCTAAGACAAGGGAAGGACATCTACAAGTATTGGCACAAATTTTTGATCGATTAGAAAAATATCAAGTCAGACTAAATCCAAAGAAGTGTGTATTTGGCGTAACATCAGGAAAACTATTGGGATATATTGTGTCTCGACGAGGAATAGAAGTGGACCCAGCTAAGGTAAAAGCTATCATAGAAATGCCTCCACCAACGAATCTCAAACAGCTCCGCAGTTTACAGGGTAGGCTACAATCTATCCGCAGATTTATCTCACAACTCGCAGATAAATGTCATCCTTTTCAGCATCTTCTTCACAAGGGTGAACCTTTTAAGTGGGATGAAAAGTGTCAACAGGCTTTTGATAAGATAAAAGAATACTTGGCAACACCTCCTGTGTTAATACCTCCTGTACTTGATCGTCCATTACTGCTTTATATATCATCAACAACCGCAGCATTGGGTGCACTTCTAGCTCAACATGATGATTCAGGAAAAGAACAAGCCATCTACTACATTAGCAGAACTCTTGTGGGATATGAACTCAATTACTCATTCATGGAAAAAGCTTGTTTAGCATTAGTGTTTGCTTCCCAAAAGTTGCGACATTATATGTTGAACCAAACAACAAAGCTCATCTCTAATGTGGATCCCCTCAAGTATCTCCTTTCAAAAGCACTTCTCACAGGGAGATTAGCAAAATGGGTTATGATCTTGAGTGAATTTGACATACAATACGTGAATTGTAAAGCTATCAAAGGACAAGTCATTGCTGATCAATTAGCTGCAGCACCTATCACAGACATTCAGCCAATATATCCCGAATTCCCTGATGAAGGATTGTTTAATTTAAGCTCTCCAGCACGATGGCAGCTATACTTTGATGGGTCATACACTCAACACGGATCTGGAGCAGGTATCTTGTTTGTCACTCCCCAAGGAGACTGCATACCTAAATCATACAGAATAGCATTCCCATGTACCAACAACATAGCAGAGTATGAAGCTTTAATAACAGGTTTGCGCATGGCAGTACAATGGGCTATCAAACAGTTACGAGTCTTTGGTGATTCTCAGCTAGTTATTAAACAGGTCTTAGATGAATATCAAACAAAAGACGAGAAGCTTCTTCCATACAAGCTAATGGTGGACGATTTCAAGCAATATTTTGAGGACATTACCTTTGAGCAAATTCCAAGACTACAAAACAGAGCAGCCGATGCCATGGCTATGATTGGATCTCTTTTAGACATGCCATCCAACACCCATAAATGTGAATTCTTGGTCGAACAGCTTTTGATCCCAGCATTTGAAGTTCCACAGTCTGAGCTCATATGTGAGATTGTTGGTCCCAACTCGTTGTGGTACAAAGATATATACGAGTATCTCCATAATCACACCTTGCCTCTTCAACTATCCAACACCCAGCGTAAAACTTTTATCCGTCGAGCCTCTCGTTACACTATCTTAGGAGACACCCTTTATCGCCGGAGTCTTGATGGTATCCTTCTTAGATGTCTTGACTCCGAGGAAGCAAAAACGGCCTTACGTGAAGTACATGAAGGTGTCTGCGGTTCGCATTCCGCTGGCCCTGGCCTTGTTAAGAAACTTCTGCGAGCAGGATACTACTGGCCAACTATGGAAAAAGATGCCCAACAATTTGCAAGGAGATGTCTACAATGTCAGAAACATGGAGATCTAATACATGCACCAGCACATGAGCTTCAGCCTATTGTCACTCCATGGCCTTTTTCGCAATGGGGACTTGATCTTGTGGGTAAAATCCATCCTACTTCATCAAATGGTCATAAGTTTATTATCACTGCCACTGAGTATTTCACAAAGTGGGTAGAAGCCATACCAATGACCTACATCACAGGTAAACAAATAGCTAAATTCATCCTACATTACATCATCTGCCGTTATGGAGTTCCTCAAGCTATTGTCACAGATAATGGCCGGCCTTTCAAGAACCAAGAGGTTAGAGATCTTTGCAATAAGTTTCATATTCAACATAGGTTCTCTACGCCTTATTATCCTCAGAGCAACGGTCAAGCTGAAGCCTCTAATAGGACAATCATCAAGATCCTTAAAAAGACTGTTAACGAAACTGGTCGAGATTGGCATCTACAACTGCATCCTGCTTTATGGGCATATAGAACAAGTGTCAGAACTCCTACTGGCGCCACACCCTATGCTCTAGTCTATGGCACTGAAGCTATTTTGCCTATCGAGGTTGAGATCCCCTCTTTGCGCATATCCTTGCAACATACTATCTCAGATGAAGAATATCGAGTGTCCCGACTCCATGATCTTGAGCTCTTAGATGAACGCCGCCTTATAGCATTGAACCATCTTCAAGTCTATCAAAACCGGCTACGCCGCAGCTACAACAAAAAGATCAGAGAACGCAGATTTCAGGTTGGCGACCTTGTCCTTAAAGAAAACCAAAGGAATCAACAGCATCGAGAGAAACAGGGCAAGTTTGAACCAAATTGGCTTGGTCCTTTCATTATCACCGCAGTCTATGGATCTGGTGCATACACTTTGTCAACACCTGAAGGCATTCCCTTGGATGAACCCGTCAACAGCGTTCATCTCAAGAAGTTTTATCCATGAATCTCAGCTATCCCAAAAAAATAAATAAATAAATAAATAAATAAATAAAATATTCCAAAAAAAAAAAAAAAAAAAAAAAAAGAGATAAATAATCCGTCCAATGGTGAAAACCTGGTAAACAGGCACCTTGGATAAGTACCATAGTGAAAACCTGGCAAACAGGCGCTATGTGTAGTGACCAGCTTCCCTCATTTGTTTGGTTCGTTTGATCATTTTCCCCACTGCATCTTGTATAAGCCATCCTCATAAGCCCTATCGCAACCTCACACATCGCCTTTCCTCTTCATCCTTTGCCAATGCTAACTATCATACTTGAGACATTGTCGTGATATTTATATCTTTTGGCACCTTAGCATCTTGGCCACATCTTTTCTGCATTATCGCTTCTGCATAATAAACCTCATCCCACACTGGGGGCATTTGTTGAGCCTTATTTGGAAGTGGATCCTGTTATCTCTAGCTCATAACACATCAAACAACTCAGCTTACAACACAGCACACCTTATCAACTTCAGCCATGGCACATGTCCACCAACAAATACGACCTAACGACTTGCAACCAGGACTCATACCTTTACAACTCCATCCACATTCATCCAACAATCGCAACAAACATCGCCTGATCAAACATCCAATCGATTAGCCACATCAATAAGAACTACATCCAGCTCTATCGTTGACGCCTTGATCCCGTGGATACAGGGTATGTAGGCAATCTGAGATGCGAAGGAAGCACTCTGATTCAGGCTAAGACGATAGCCCCTTTCATCATTCATCTGTCATCTTTTCTTCTAAACATCTTTCACTCTCTCAGCTCACATTCTTCTATCTTTCATCACTTACATCATCAATAAAACCCAGAACTACATATTCATCATGTCTCATCTTCATCGTCAATGTGCTTTGATCCCGTGGATACAGGGTATGTAGGCAGTCTGGAATACGAAGGAAGTTTCCAGTACTCAAGCACAGATGATCCCCCCATCTTCTTCATCTTCATTCATCATCCATCTTCTTCTCTTTGATCAGCTCAAACAGGAAGCAAACCATGTGTCTATTGCAAGCTCCAGCACTATAACCAATCACAGGTAAGCCAGAAGCTATTTGTCCGCATGCCTTAAGCCAACATTTGCTATAGCCATTTATCAACAACTTTAGCCTTCAACAGGATGTAGCTTTCCTCTTAACAAGGCGCCAGCTTAATCTATCCAAGAGCACCCAACATTTGGCAAGAGAACGTGATGACAGTATCTTTTGTTTTATCTTTTGATTTATCTTTTGTCCCTTTTCTATACCTAGTCAAGACTGCCATGATCTCTTTATATCTTGGTATGTTGCGATGAAGTAAGGACTGGGGCATGGTCATATAGCTTTCGTATGCCGTGTTTGCGGGATGATCTTATTCTCTTCCTATGCGTCTTGGTATCTTGCACGTGTTGGGATTAGCATCTTACATATCAATATCTCTAGCATCTGAGAAGCTAAACAGTCTCTTATGCATTGGAGACTATTCTATGTTAAGACTAACTCCATACATATAACCAGCAAGCTATCATTATGTGTAGTGGAGATAAGTTCAAACCATTGTTTGTAGCGTCAAAGTCCAACACTAGCTGCTATTCCTATCTTGTGCATGTTGGCTCAACATCTTGACCACATGCGTTCCGACAAGATTGTAACATGCTAGTTGCGCATTGGATATCTCGACACCTTGGTCTCTTATACCCTGGTGCATAACATCCATATGTTATATCAAACATAAGGACTGCATTTCTTTTCATTTTGAGCAATTACTTGAAAGCTGCCCATCCTCATCTTATCTTATTCATTCTATCTATCCATTTGTTCCGTCATCCTCCGCCAAGATCAATCATCTCCATCATCCTTTGTCCATATTCCCGCTCCTGCAAAACAAGTGTTAGCCATACATATGTCCATTATATCTATATCTTTCATTACCATCTACCTATATGCATACATCTATCCATATCATTTTCTTTTACATATTCACATATTTTCTATCAATTACCATTTGCATAAACATCTATCCATAATCCATCTATAATCCATACACATAACATGCATAGCCATCATAATATCAACATCACAACCATTATAACATCATATAGATCGCCAAAACTGCCATATATATATACATGTGTGTCAAAATACAAGTGTCTATAATACAAGCTGAGCCCTGAAAAGAATGAATGTACAACAATGGCTCTAGGCCTCATCATGATACAATGCCAACAAGGTATGCCCTAGCGACTACTGCCAGCTCCCTCGCCCTGACCACCACCACCAACAGGTCCTATACCCGGTCCTCCATCTCTCGGTGGCCCCATCACTGAAGCTACTGATCGAGATCCACCTGACCTCCGTGAGCTCGAAGCCCCTGACCTGCTCCTGAAGCTAGGCTGTCTCTGCTCTGCCGGCACAGCTCCATAATATAGGCCTCTATAATACTCAGCCTCCCCCTGCACTCTCCGAAGCTCGGCCTGTACCGCTGTCAACTGTGTGGCTAAGTACATGGTAGCTCCATCAGTCCCCAAGGCAGTCACTGCTCTATCCCACTCACTAGTCATAACTTGCAGCTGCTGTACTGCCCTATCTCTCTCAGCTCGCAGACTATCTCTCTCAGCTCGCAGACCATCTCTCTCTGCTCTCATAGCCTGCTCCTGCTGTACTGCAGTATCTCGCTCAAGCCTCATCATCTGCTCATGCTGCCTAGCTGTATCCCTCTCTCCTGTAACTCTTGCGAGCGCACCATCATCCTGTCCATCTCCTCTCTGAGCTCCCAACTGTAGCTGAGCCTGATAAGCCTGTGCCTGTGCTCTCGCATGCCTCAGACTGATCACAGCCTGATGCCTATCCATCTCCACTCTCCTCAGCCTCATCTGTGCCCGCTGCCTCCATCTCCTCTCCTCTCTGATCCGTCTCCGCAGCTGCTGAATACCCACATCATCTCCTGCTCCGATCTGTGCCTGTGGCTGTGCTAATATAGCAGGCTGGCCTGGCACCTGCCCTGGCATCTGTATCCCTAGTGCAGCTGGCACTACTGCCTGTGCTGGTGGAGCCCGTCGTCGTCGCCTCCGAACTGGTCTCTCCATCCCAATCTCCCCAATCTCTCCATCCCGTGTCAACCGAGTCGGCCTAGCTGTCGCCCAGTGTGCATCATACTCTGGCAACGTACCTGGATCTGCAGGACCCTGTCTCCACTGCCATGCTACTGGCTGCAATCCATCTCTCTCTGCCAAGGCTGTGTCCACCACAACCTCTGGACCCCAATCAAACACCTCCTGTCTCGTCCTCCCAAAAACGGCATCACCTACAGGTACTGCCTGTGCCTCTCCAAACTGTCTCAGGGCTCTCTCTGGCAAATAGCGCTCTATAATGTACACGCCGCGTCCAAAAATGTACCTCGCCTGTCTCGCATAAGCAAGCTCAGCATCCTCCTCCTCCCACTGCTCACATCCTAGCCATGGCCTCCATACAAATCTGTCTATCTCATCCAACCTCCGTCGCCAGTATACCACCCCTCGGCGCTGTCGATACGTCAAGGCTCCTCTATACATCCATGCAAATGGCTCTCCTGCTGCTCTAGCGACCCATCCCTCTGGTCTCATCACCGGAATGTGCTCATAAGCCCATACGTGCAAAACTGTCACTCCTGCTGACATACTGGCTCCGAACATATATGCACAATCATGCAGGTAATGATAGAGCTGTCCCAACACGCACTCTGCCCATGCATATCTCGTGCCATAGGAGAACATGCCCTCCATCACTGTCCCCCATCCTACAGGAAAACCTCTCGCTCTCCTGTCACCCACTAGCCATCTAATGATAGCCACTACCACTCGCTGCAACCTGTCACAGAGCTCCTCCATCCTCCCCATCGGTATCTTTGAACCCTCTGCTCCGATGTCTGGTGTCCCAAACAATCTCCTGAATGCAGCTGGGCCCATCTCTGGATCATAATCTACCCGATCCCCATCTATCGGAATCCTCAAAATCCGGAACACATCCTCTAAGGTGATGGTCGCCTCTCCTGTCGGTAACAAGAATGAACTGTGCTCGCTCATCCATCGCTCCACCATCGCAGTCATCAGCCCTCGATGTGCCTGCACTGGCTCTAATCGTGACACATGCTCCAAGCCCAGGATCTCCAACACCAGTAGCTCCTCTGCATCCAACTGTCTCACTAACCGCAAATCTCTCGGATGGGGCTCCCGTGATAGCAATGGCGGTAGTACATCCTGCATCATCCATTTACTCTTGTCAGTCCATCCCGTTAATCATTCATATCAAAATCTGCCTATCTATCTGCTATTCTATCCTACACCTACCCTATGCGGTTCCCTTTCCCACATGCAACCTTTTTCCTGCTCACTAGCGACCCCTGTTACTACAGGCGCCTCTGTTTTGACCAAACGCGACTTCTTTTACATATGCGCTCACTGTTTTCCTATAAGCGACCACTATTACCATATGCGTTCATCCTTACTTTATCTGCGAGCCATATCCTATGTGCGAGTCTTTTTACCCCTCACGCGAGCCCTTTTCCTATATGCGCCTATTTTCTCATCATAAGCGAGCCCGCTCACACTAAGCGACCATTTTCGCCCTATACGCGCGCTATCTACCATTTGCGATCTGTTTCTAGTCCTATGCGAGCTAAACTACCCTATGCGACTACTATCTGCTCATAAGCGACTAGTTTCCCTCCATACACGCATTTCGACTGCGTTTTTCCCACCAACAGGATGCAACCTCGTTTTCCCTAAGCGACCTACCCGCGCCCATAAGCGACCTGAAATACTCTAAGCGACCTCTACTCCTACATAAGCGACCTATATGTGCCATGTCCTAAACTAGTCGCTTTTGGTGACGTGTGTGAATTAATTACGCTTCTAGGCTATTAAATGCACGCTTTTGGGAAAAGTTTTGCGACATACCGGTGCGCCTGCTCCCTCTGGTCGTCCATGTGTCCTCACCCGCTCCGCACGATGATCTCTGCGTGGAATCACCATCCTGCTAGCTCTGCCACTCTCACTCTCAGGAGCTCTGGATTTCTCTAGGTTTCTCAGCACAAATGAGCACAAATGAGCCTATTTGCCCTTGAAGCACCTACTTATAGCCCTTCTCCAAACCCTAATTCTTCTATACCACAGCCTATTTTCTTCCATGCCACCCCCCTTTCCTTCGCGTCTGCCCTCTTTTTCGCCCTTTCTTCTATCGAGAGCCAACCCAGTCCTTCCTGGTTCGCCTGGCTTACCTCTCGAGGGGGCATCACCTGCCAGTTACACTGGGGCATAACTTGTTTATTGAGCGCATCTCACATCTTCTTTGACACAACGTTCTATCGAACATTGTATCAAAGAGGGGCAAAATGTAGACACCCAAATTTGTCCATGTCTAACGACACCTTGTTAAATCACTAATCCATTACCCAATTAATTAAATAAATTTTATTTATTTAATTAAAATCCCATTCTCATTCATTTAGCCGATTAATTAAATAAATTGTATTTATTTAATTAATTCCACATCATGTCTTATCCCATTTTATGCATTTATCATATTAATTAAATAAGCTTTATTTATTTAATTAATATCCAACTCATATCCCACTAATTCAAATACTTTATTTGAATTAAGCCTTTATCATTTATCACATTTTAACACTTGTCCATTTCCCATTTATCATGTGTTGTAAGACAACTTTCATTTAAAATCCTTCACATGCACAACTAATTAGACCTAAATTTAGTAACTTTCAATCTTAGCCATTCACATAGCCTCTGAATCTCCACCGTTGATTGATCTTGGTTGAGTCCTATATAAACAGCCTCTCACTCCATATGAGACATCCAGAAATCATATAGTATCTAGCAATCCAGCAATCATATAGCAACTCCATTATCATCTTGAGCATTCGAGCATTCGAGCTTTTATCATCCATCAATGGCAGCTTTCAGCTTTGTAATTGCTTATCGTTGAAGAAGTAGTCCACATCTCTCTCTCAAACAAGGAATCGCACGGTCTAGGTGATGTTATGCTTGAATTGCATTATCCTTTGATTTCATTTAGGTTAGATTCCTTGATGATGGTAGGGTTAGGGTTTCACGACTATGTCTGATCTGCCACACCTGACTTTCACCTATCACAAAAATATAACTTATATACTCCATTTCAAACATAATCTACCCTTCTAGTTTTCAATGTCATTAGTAATACAATCAAAACTTGAATTTCAAAAATGATTCCAGAGTACATAAACCACTCAAAATCCTTACATGTTAGCATTGACACCCATCAGTTTCTTCAAGACAAAGAAAACATTGCACTTTTTTTTTAATCCTAACTAGTAGAAATTCTCATATCATAAACATATAAAGTGTTCAATTTTCAAATACACCACCATTACAAATCCTCTTCCAACTTGCTGTTAAGCAATCAGTAGGTCAGAATGCTACATTTTCACAAAATATAAACATATTTATATACATAAAAAACACATTTTCCATAAATATCCATCATTTATAAACAAAACATTTTACTTTAATTATTTTACAACACTAAATCTCATAACATATTCAAAAAAGATCATGATTTTTCACCTTTTTGAAGCATGGAGATACAACTTATCATTTCATAAGTACAACTTATCATGATTTACCATACATTCTTCACATACACACACATTCACATCACCGGGAATCACATCACAAGGCTACACCAGGGTCCATCTGGATACTGGAAAGTAGCATACTAATCCATGATACATAATACATGAGCCAAGAACCAAAATCCATCTCACATAATCCATACCTCACACTCATTGACTTGTTGGTGTTAGGTCACACTCATAGGGTGAGACCATCTAAACAAGCCATAATGACTTCTCTCTTGTTGTATAAGGTGGTTAGCCTCCAAGAGATAGTCATCATACATAGGTGGGTAGTGGGTCCTAGTTGTATAACAGCCTCACATACCCCCATCCTCAAGGTTCCCTGCGTCTGCTTCCTCGTATACACTCACCAAGTCCGTCTCATACGTCCTTGGAGAGGAATCACAATACAACACATGGCCGACATTGAAAATAATAAGGATAAACTAGTTTAGCCACCAAAGTCATAAAGAAAGATTTAATAAAAATTCAATTTCAACAAGAAAGCAAGAAATGTGCACAATTTCAACATTAAATCAAATGTAACCACGAATGCTACATGGAAATAAGATCATAAAGTGTGGCTAAACCATCACAATCAGATAGAAACAAAGTGCCAACCATCACAATCGATAGAAAATCATCAATAACCGTAGAGAAAGTCCACAATCTTCGAAATTGCACTGTACAATACTGTGTGACTAGATACTAGCCACCAAACGAGGAAGGAGGGAACAACGTCAGGCTATAGAAGTAGCCCTCATGTGGTGCAGAGTGAGCACACCATCCACATGGCTCAGAGTGTACTCCTTGGCTACACCCTGCATCACGTCGTCACGTGGCATGGACTAGCCAAGTGGCCCACGCACTCCTTGGCTTACTGCATGGAATGTGCACCTCGGCCACATCCCGCATCATGTCTAAGCGCGACATGGTCATACACCAGTTGAAGAAGGCACGTACTAGCTGTATACCGCATGGTAGTGTGTTTGTGGCTCTGCGGAAGTAGGCACGTGCAGAACACACCCTACATAGCAACACCTCATGGAAAAGGCACACGTAGGTACTCACCGTAGCTAGAGGTATACATGGCTAGGACATACCCATATGCTAACCGACCCAACACTATCAAAAGCAAACATGGATATCCCTCTACAAGTGTGCGAGGCTCCATTACGCTCATCACATAAGTAGGCTATAACACAATCTCATAGTGCACCTTCATGTGTCTAAGCACGTGGCATCGTGTCCTCGAGCCCTGCTCGCTACCATCAACAACACAGCATCATCACCAACATTGTGTCAGAATATCAACGAGGTGTGGCATCATACCTATTGCATCATGTCGGAACATGTGCAAATACAGAATCTATCTTAACATGGTTAACAAACATCCCTCCATATGCTGGTAATCAAATATACATGGGGCACATGGTCTCACTTGGGTTATCCATGCAGGTCCTAGACCCCGGCCCCCAAGTGACGACACATGTCATCACATAGTTCCAGTTGGGTTGTCCATGCAGGTCCTAGACCCCGGCCCCCAACTGACAACTCATGTGGCATATCATACCTTTCATGAAGACAAGGTAGATGATTATCCAAGAAAAGCCATCCGGATGCTCAAAAACTGTGGGAATTAGGCTGGCACATATGGATCAAGTACCCTGATCCATCATAAGGGAAAGTAGTGAGTATGTTTCCTCAGGTTCAGTTAAGTACTCGAGACCGCTCTGCACCGTCATAAGTGTACACTGCACAATCCGCCCAAGGAACTTTGTGGCTGCTACTACCCCTTCACAGACTGGGGGACTAGAGAACCAAAGAATAGAATCAATGAATCTAACTTTTGGCTACTCTTATATATATATATATATATATATATATATATATATATATATATATATATATATATATTTTCAACCACACAAGGGTTGGCCATCAATCGGGTAACAAGCATACAAACACACATAATGGTATGGTTAATCCCACACCCCTAATACACATATTCCCCATGGATGGATACCTAGTATCACCATCCCATGGGCACACAAAGCATGTACGGGGTATTCACAACACTCAACCAATGCACAGTTACTGGTTTCTCACATTTATAGGGGAAGATTATATTTACATACACAATTTCATTACTACCATAAGTGTATTTATTTCCATAACCAATGTGATTTCCTTCGCAAAGTTATAACATTACTTGTTACCCCTTCCCTTTCCAATTTTCTCTCACTTATACTTTTCTACATACCACATGATGCTGAAAGTCAATATCGTGATCGTCTATCCAATACATCAAGCTGGGTGTTTATATTAAAGCATGATATCCAACACAAGGATTCCTATCACATGCATAAAAAGTATTACTATAACTAAACGTGGTCGATAACATTAATCTGGAGATCCCAGTGTTGCAAACCTAGCTCTGATACCAAATGTAATGCCCCGCCATGCAACCCTAGAGATAAGTCAACTAAAGCAATAAAAGGCAGAATTTTTTTTTTTTCTTAAATAGAATTAATGATAACAAAAGATAACATAGTCTGTTACAACAAGTTAGCTAACATCTCTAGGGAAAACATGACTGCATTAATGAAATTAAGCAATACTCAACCACATACATAACTCATTCAATTATGTATAATTACATGACTACATTTCTAATTACTAACATGGTCTAACTAACAACCATGGTTTGTTCTAATCCAAATGCATCAACTGAATACACACACACTTTTAATAGAAATAACAATAATGAAATTAATAGGGTGATACAAAATTTAACTTGGTAAATTTTAGATTATAAATCAGAGTTTATCAATATTCATCGTAAATGAAATGTAAGATAGAAAACATTTCATATTAATTTATACACATGTTTACACATTTACCATAGTGCCAGATAATCATCTATTCGCCAAATGGAAAGGTACCTCCTTGGCTCCAGAATCTTGCATGACTACATATCTCAACTGCACATCTAATGAAACATTAGTCCTTATTAATTACATAATTCAAATATCAACTACATCAATGACAAGCCTAAGGCCCTAAGGGGCTGACCTAATGTCTCGGGGGCTCATGATGGCCTTGCCTACATACGCGTAGCGCAGAGACTTTGTAGTTCGAAGACTATACTTTCTACCAACTTAATTTGGTTGTCCTAAACAAAAGATGCATTAGTCGCAACATTCGACCACTTTGCACACATATCTTTAGTTTCACAAAAATAAGAGGAATAGATGTTCTTAGGGTAGAATATTATTGCTAGGCAATCACATAGGATCTGCCACAATATCATAACCAACTATATTACACACATAAACCTAATCAAATAAATTACCACCTGAATTCCAAACCGTTGGTTTAATTTAAGGCTCATTGCTCAAATCTAAGAACATGAATAATTGAATCTCTTAGTGCATTTCATATAAAGGTTAGTAAAAGATTTAACAATGTCTCTAATATCAAACTAAATGGATTAAAAGAGTCTACACCTACTACTCAACACAAAACACATGCATGACCAATTTAATACAGTTAAAATCATAGAAGAAAACTTGAAAACCTTTTTGCATATATAAATAAACCATCAAGGCTAAACAACAATTAACCATTGATCATTAAGGATCACGTATTCTAGGCTATAGTCATAATAGAAAATTTATAATTGAAAAATATAATCATTCTTCTAAATATTATACTAGCATTACGACCCTTAAGCCATAGCATAGATCAAAATCATTAAATCTCTAAAACCTAAGAAGTTTGATATTAAAAACCTATATCAATAATATTTACATACACCTTCCCTTAGATACTATTTATACTATCTCTAATTTACTATATGAAACCTAGATTCATTTTATTTTTCTATCTAAAAAATATTACTTATTTGCAAAAAAAGAAGGATTATAATCTCAATTTCAAATTCAAACAAGACAATATAACATAGCCCATTGAATAACTAAAAGAATACGTAAACAAGATATATCTATAAGCTAAAGCTCATGTTTTAAAAAATTATCAAGAGAGTAAAGATATATTTGAATCTCACCAAGTAAATTGGCAGATTTAATATATGTTCAAAGACAATAAATACTTTAATCATCTTATTACATCCTTACAACCTTGCAAAATAGTTGATAAGGTTGGTTGTTTGACTAAAGATGATGTTAAAATTAAACATAACAAGATTAAACAACATTCAGCCCTAATCAATAATGTTTAACTAATGCAATAAGAAAGAAGGGCCAGATAAATATGTTTTCCTCTTCAAAACACAGTATTGTCTCTTTACCTTAGACCCATTAATATGGAAGCATGATTCTTAATACTTCACCAATTTCTTTGTGAACCAATTGATTAATAATTAAATAAAACGATATCACAACTCAACTTGTCTAAGCTATAATTTGTGATCTACCCAAAATATCAATTTGTACTACATATCTACCTAGAATATCATTCCATACTCAAAAAACCAAAAGATAAATCACCATTCTCGTTTCTACTAACTTAATTGTCTCAATGAAACTTAGTTAATATTTCATAATTAACGAACATGTTAGTAAGATTATCATCAAAAATATTGTTTCCTCTAGTTAATCTATCTAATTACTCAAATACAAAGAAATACAGATGTTGACTAAAGAATAATTCTCATAACTATAATTTAGAACTAAGACTTTTGCTTCTATTCTAATTACAAATTCCAAAGAATAGTAATCTTCAATGCTGTCATAAGTGTTACCTGTTGAGTCGCCATAAATTTATTTATTGGTTGGTAATATCTCTTGAACAAGAGCCGGTTTACCATGTTATATTTTTTTGGTCATACCTTTGTTTCTAAAATCGGCTCTTGATCCTTCAAATTTGACCCGTTTGTCGTCTTTGTAGACAAAGTTGCTTAAGGTTTGAACCTTTGAACCTGAACCATTCTCAAAAAGTTCAAAGTTCAATGGTTCAATATGTCTGAAGTGTCTCATAAAGCAAGTTCTCGTTTTGTTTGTCTTAAACGTCTTTGAACTTTCGGGTTGAACTTGAACCTTCCGCTTGTACTCTGTAGGGAGGTTCAAGGTTCAATGGTTCAACGGTCTTAATGTTCAACATTCACTGTCTTCTTGTAAGTCGGGTCACACAGTTACCTTGCGTAATTATTGAACTTGAACCTTCCACTCGTACTCTATAGCGAGGTTCAATGGTTCAACGTTCAACAGTTCACTGTTTAATAGTGGAAAACCTTTTACCAAAGCCGCGTAACTTTTTGTTGGTCTACATAACATTTGTGTCTTTGAACCTTCGTATTGAATCACCACGTTGAACCATGTCCTCAAGGTTCAATGGTTCAATAGTTTGAAGATTTGGTGATTTTGGTCCCGTTTGCTCCTGCGGCTTTCTAAGTCAAATTTAGCGGGAAAGTTGGAGGAAAATTTGTTAGAAACTCATCATGAAACCAAGAGCTCTAATTTAGTGGAGGCTACAGATAATCATTATACTTCATGATGGCGCGTGAGTAATACTTGCTATTAAATGAAGAAACCAGAGTTTATGTCTTTTCAAATATTTATGTCACGTATTGTTCCGAGCGATAATTATTCAATCTGGTTAGTGCCATTATTATCTAAGAACAAGCCAATTTTAGCAAGTAAACATACTGTGCAACGTGGAGAAGGATAGCGCCGGAAGTGTAAGGCTCTTGTCATTCAAGTTTTCGCAGTGAATTCAGATATCCTGAAGGTGAGTTATGTTTCCCCTATGCTATTCCAAGTTCTTATGCTGGAAAGAAGAGTCTCTGGAATTTCTGTCATTTTCAAAATTCGAAGTGTTTCTTATAATCGTCCAAGTATGTCTTTGAAATCTACATGTTTGGGGGATGAACATGGCCCCAGTCTTACTTATTCTCACTCAAAATTTGGAGATACTACATTGGTTCAATATGATTTAGAGGAATTTAAAGAAAGAACTAGAAACCCTGTTCAAACCCCTACAATGAGGAAAATTGTAGATAGTGGCTTAATTGAAGCTGCAGCCTTTCCTCAGGCTATATTCTGTCCAGAGTTAGTTCAAGAGTGTATGAACAGATACGACCCCCAGGATAGGTGCGTCAGAAAAGCAAACAGGGATGTGTTATTTCATGTCGACAGACAAACCCTCATGTTTGTGATGAAGATACCGCCTAAGGAGGCGTATTCTAGCCTTGACATTACTACCTCCAATGGGTATTTCTTAGAAAAGAAATCAACTTACAAAAGTGTAATAGCGAGGAACTGGCTGTTAAAATTTTAGAAAGGCAGTTCAAGGCTGCCCAGGCCACTTACCAAGGATCATTTGATAAAAGAAGGGATATCGTAGTATTGTTACACAGACTGACAGGCAATCAGCATGCCTACTATTGGGAAGATTAGATGTACTTTTTCATACAAGTCAAGCTTCAAGGAGAACAATATTTGGATTGGGCCGAAATAGTGGCTGACTATCTACATCAGGGTTTAAGCAATTGTCTGGGTAACAGAAATTTCTTTGTCTTCGTACCTGTTCTATTGTATAACATCCACAAGAGATTGGTTCGACCTGCCCCATGCGCCCTTGGCTGAGAACAGTAAGATTTATGAATATTATTCACAGTTACAGAGAAAGAATTGTTATGAAAATTATAAAAGGGTCAATGATGTCTTCACTGGAAAGATGACCTATGAACTGGCCAGCAATTCCGGTAAGAGAATGACCAGTGAAGCAATGTAACTGATCAATATCTACGGTAGCTTCTTCATCCAATTTTCTGAGTTCACGTACATACGAGTTGGAGGATTTGATGGTGAACCTGTGAAGTTACCTAGATATGTATTTGATCGTTTTGTGCTAATGGAGGTATGTAGGCAGCTGGCACATGTTGACAAGAAATTTTCATCAAAAAAGGGTTTTGGTATTGCTTTTCCTATTGAACTTGGGCATTATTCATGCCATTCAAAATCTGATGCCTTGAATCTAGAGGTGAACCTCAAAAGGTTCAATTTTCAATTCTTCACTGCCAGGGCTCAATTCAACAATAAACAGTTTGTCAAAGATAACCTAGATTCTAGAATAGGGCACTCACACCTTCCTAAGCTGGAAGATTATTGGGAAGACTATCTAGATGAATTTGAGGTTAGGAGAAGGCTGTGGTGTAGACTTTCTTTGGGGCAGATAATTACCCTTAATTTAAACATGGACGTTTCTAGAATTTTTAATGATGATGAACAAGTGGTTGATCCATAATTTGAGAAAGTAGAACACTTACCCATTCTAGAGGTGGACTGGAGCAAGAAAGAGGAAGACAGAATTGAAATTAAAACCCTTCCTGTGATAAGGAGGACTGAGAAATGGTTGAGAGAAAAGAGACAGGAAGGGCTTCAGAATAAAACTGTCCAACAATTCTCTTCAATGGTCGCATCATCGCTTCCCATGGACTCTTCTAATCAACCTCTTGCTATCTATGGTGCAGGTGCTTCCAAGCCATCAACTGAGAGAAGCCCTGTCACCAAGAGATCCAGAAGAGTCCTCACGGATATTCTACCATCTCGTGTTACCAGGTTGAGGACAAAAGGGAAAAGAAAGAAGCAGACTTCTGAAACAATAATTTTTGATTTAAATTAAGAGGAAGAATCAGAAGAGCCTATGGGTGACAAAGAGGCAAGCCCAAACAGAACAGAGGTAGTTGACACTGGGTTACAGTCAAGGGCCATTCTGGAGAGCCCTGAGATGTTAATGATTTCAAATGAACCCTCTGATGGAGAGAACCCCAAGAAGACAACCTCAGCCCCTGCACCAAAATGGCTAGAAAGTTCTATTTCTGATAAGAAGAAAGTGATTCCTTTTGTTATCCCATTGGAGGACATGGTAAGCAAGTGTTTGGGGAAAACCCCCAAGTCCAAGAAACTCAAGACGACATCCAGGATAAATATTGATCCAAGCACTGGTAACTGGAGTGCTGAAATTGCTAGGCCTGTGACAGAGGAAGAGATGCAGGATCCAACAGTGCATGATTTCACTGTGGCGAAAGTGGATCTTGGTACTGCCTCTAGAGCTGCAGATGTCCACCACCTCGAAGCTTCTACTAAGAGGATGGTCAGTCGAACATGGAAAGATGAAAAGGACAAGAAGGAGCTGAAACAAACTCTTCGTTCAATGGTAGAATACATAGAGGCCATTAACAACCCTAACCCGCAGCCGATCTCACAGCTTCCCCTATCTTTTGACCTGAAGTCACCTGTCAACCAAAAGATGTTATACCAGGTTCATAAAAACAAAATGGTGACAAAAATGTTTAACAGTTGGTTGGATAACATTGAGCAGAAAGGAATTGAATACATCCATGAGCTCAAGGGTATATATGACCTGACTACTGCCACCGTTGAAGATTTCAAAGCACAGGTCGTTGTTTGGGCGAAAGATGAGGGCAAGTGGGCGAATGTAATAAATTAGATGGATGAAGTTCAAAAATATGGGCTGGAGAAGTTTTTGGCAGAAAAGAATCTAACTGGTGTGGATGAGGATTTGTTATATGTGAACAAGAAGAATATTGAGTGGAGGAACTCCATATCTCGACAAGGGCACTTTGAACTCACAAAGCTAATTAAGGAGATAACGGAATTCACTCAATCACTGCAACATGATTTGCAATGTATCGATGTTAAATACTTAAAAGACGATGGAAAGCCTGTGGAAGATGTTGAAGTAGTGGTCCAGTCTTTCAGAGATAAAATCAACTTTGTTAAAGAAAATGATAATATTTTAATTGAAGATTTCTCCAGAATTTCTAAAGTTGAGTCACTGCTTTATCTCTGCATCGACGCACTCCCAGAACACAAAGAAAAATTTGGGAAAATGTGAAGGGAAAAGGAAGTTTGGAAATCAAGAATGAAGCATATAGGTATACCAAACTTTCCTAAAATTTAGGAGTTCGTTGCTGCCTTTCAGGAGTGGAAGACCCAACATGCTTCCTAGGCTACCGATAGCAAATCAAGAGATGCTGATTCGTCGCCCCAATCATAATCTCATTGGCTTGTTCTCTTTTCAATTCCTCTTTATGTTATTTTCAGCAAAACTTGTTTCTTTAAAATCAGTTGTTTAAACTAAATCCCGTACGGGTCAGAGTTATGTTAACTCTGGATTTAATTTACTCAAGGACATGATTAAGACTTTTATATTTATAGGTTTTTTAAAATCTGGAGAGGGATAAAAAAAATTAGGAAAAGAAAAGGAGAAGAAAATTTTTAGCAAACTGTTCAGAGTTTTACATTATGTAATAATTGTCTGAGTAATTTTCATCTATGAATGGGAAGAAGAAACAATTACTGCCTATTTGGATCTGTGCATCTGAATGTGTGGAATTAGATTTTCTGTGTGAAATCTCCTTTCATCTGGTAATTGCTCTTTATTTGGACACTTGTCATATATGTTTTATTCTTTATTGGTTCAGCAAGTTCGAATGAATGTTTTCATGTATTTCAATGTACCAAAGTAGAATCTGTGCATTCTATCCTGTTACTGTATAAATTTATCGCGTTCATGACATGGCTATGTATGAATGTTAGTCTGCCTTAAGCATTTTCTGGTTAAAAATGCATTTGGATAGTTAAATAGATTGAATTCATTGAAAACTTTAAAGGGAGCTGTACCTAAATTCAGAGGGGAACTGAGTTAAAAGGTTCACCCATTTGTTGTTTAACTCATTTGTTCTTCAAAAGAGGGGTATAGAGTCAGAATAAATTATTTTCAGAATAAGGACAAATCTGTTAACCAACAGTTTTTGGCGACTCTGCTGGGGAAAATCAAGACAAAATCATTAATTAAAGATTGGTCGCCTAAATATGAAGCAACAATGGTGCTTCCACATGAAAACACAATTCCTGTCTTACAACCCACTCTTGGATTTCAAGACGAGTAGGAAGATATTATTGGCCAATTGAATACCCTTGCTTGGCGTACTCGTCAGAACACTGAAGATTACAAAAGAGCAAGCAGAGTATTAGAACAAGAAGAGGAATTGGCTGATAACCTGAGATTGCTATTACTCAGGCAGAGAAGAAGGCAGGCACGAAATGCAGCAAGAAACCAAGTCCTTGAAGCACAAAGAAATCAAGAACAGAAAAGAAATCCATAACTGCCTATCCAGTTTCAATATTTTAAGCTGGCTTCTAGACCGTATACCAAGTCTTCCAGAAGAGAGGGAGTTGAGGACCCTACCTTTCAAGCACTGCAAAATCTTAATTTTCCTTATATCCCTACTCGTGCAAGACCCCCTAGTCCCCCTAAACCTTCTACTTCCCCTGTCTGTCAAGCTTTAACTCTTTCAGGCACCGTTATCCCCTCGTCTATAAATTTTCTACCCATGGCTCACCCTTGGGGAGCTGCCATAGGTCCTCTGAACCTAGGGGCTAACCTAAATCCTTTACCCAAAAATGTGAGAGAAAATTTGCCTAGATTCAATGGAGACGGCAAACAATCACCAGAAGAACATTTGTGTGCTTTTGCAACAGCATGTAGTGTCTTAGGTGTACAACACCAAGATGTTGCCATAAGGCTCTTTGTGCAGACTTTGACTGACACTGTGGCACAATGGTTCTACCACCTAACTAATTCCCCAATTACAAATTGGAATGAAATGAAGACTGCTTTTGAAAATAGGTTCAAAAGTGCAGAGGATGAACATTACCTCCTTGCATAGCTGACTCAGCTTAAAAAAGAGATTCATGAACCTATGAGGGAGTTCGTGGCTAAGTTTAATAGAATTGTGAACAAAATCCCTACTACTAAAAGACCGTCTGGCGAAAATCAAAAATGTTTCTTTATTAATTCTATGCCTCTTGATATTAGCTTCCATCTCAAGAGAGGTGTAATTGCTGACTTACCAGCTGCACAAGCTTTAGCAGTCGGGTTGGAAGATGACCTCATTATGGCTGGTAAATGGAAGAGAGAGGTCCAGGTGCCAAATGCCCAGCCCTCATCATCTACGGATCCTATAGTGCAAAGGTTGGTTAATGATATGATTGCCTTGAAAAGGCAACTATCTAAAGCTGGTGCCCCCTTTCAACAACCGTATCAAGATATAAGTAGAAGGAATTTGAATCAACAAGCAAATACTGGTAGAGCTTTACCCCTGACATCAGCACAACCAAGACTGACTATTGAAGCTCCTCCTGGGAGGGGAAACATGTGTATTTTTCACTTGACTACTGACCATGATGGAAATTCTTGCCCAGAAATGCTCAGGTACACTCAGATGACTGCTACCCAAGATATGCTAGGGGAAGCCACAGAAGAAGAGAGGAACTTTGGGGAACCTGGTGGCTCTGAGATACACTTCCTAGAATACGAGTCTAATTCAGAAAGGGGAGGTGAAATATTGGTAACCCTTGAAGGTCCTTCATGCACTGTGCTCACTAGGAGTCAGAGGAATATGAGACCCTCTAATACTCAAGAAGTACATGGCAAAGGTAAGGAGCCTTTAACTAGAACTCATGATGCTAATATGAAGGCTCAGGAAAATAGATTGCTACATAGAAATGATCTAGATGCTTCTTTTGATATTGTAGATTTCTGTAAGTCTGCAAAAATTTAAATTTCTCCTATTGAGTATCTCAAGTTGAAACCTACTGAACTTGACAAATTAGTCAAACATGTTAAAGGTAGTCCTACACAAACTGAATTTGAGAATCAATTAGAGGTTGATACTGAATCCCCCATTGCCAGACTATTTGCTTCCTCATCTGAGTCATCCTTGTCCACCCCTAAAACAACTCCCCATCATCAACCAATGCTCCTTGTACCGATTTGAAACCTAATCCTTTCTATGTGTCTTTGTTTATCAATGGCTATAAACTTAGTAATTGCATTATAGATTCAGGAGCCTCTGATAACATTATGCCTTCCTCTGTGGCTAAAGCCCTAAGGTTATCACTCACAAAAACATTTGGTAGGTGTTATTCTATGGATGGAAAACAGGTTTCCTTGCTTGGGCAGATTAAAGATGCACGAGTTGCTCTTGCAGCTTACCCTAACAAAAGAGTCAAATTGACTATTTTGGTAGCAGATATCCCTGCCAGTTATGGAATGCTTTTGAGCAGGACATTTTGCAAGGATTTGGGTGGACAAATCAAACTGGATTGGTCAAAGGCCACAATCCTAGTGGGGAAGCAGAAAGTGAAGCTGGAACCTGAGCCCAAATGCAAGTTCACTGTCTATCCCTCTGATGATCCCAAGGCACAGATTTTGTTTGAGGAATGTGAATTTGGCAATTATTTTCTCTCCTCTGAACAGAGCTGTGAGGTAGACCCCAAAAAAGAATTAATGCAAAGGTCTGTACATTCTGATGATTTATGGGTTATGGAATTTGACGGCAGTTGTGCTACCGCTGGTTCAGGGGCTGGAGTTGTGTTGATCTCACCTGAAGGTGAAATTTTTTCTTATTCTTTTAAGCTAGAGTTCAAAAACACCAACAATACTGCAGAATATGAAGCCTTATTGCTTGGACTATTTGAAGCCAAAGAAAGGGGTGTGAAGGTACTTAATGTGAATGGTGATGCTGAACTAATTATGAAACAGGTAAGAGGGATCTTTGCTGTTAAGAATGAAAGACTAAGGCATTACAGAAACAGGGTATGGGATGAGATTGAATGTTTTGATGCCTTCTCCATTGAAACAATTCCCAGAATCAAAACTCCCAAGCAGATTCTTTAGCAGTATTAGCTTCTCTCCTTTTGCCACATCCGGATTTCAAAAAAGATTCTTATAGAATAGAAATGATATATCGTCCTAATGTCCCCGACAATGCTGAGAGCTGGCAAGTTTTTGAAAGTGATAATCAGATCAGAAAGTTTTTAGAAAATGCTGAAATGTTCCTGGGGACCTATTTTGAAGGTTCCGAAACAGAGTGTAAAGAATTCAGTCCTGACCCTGGGATTAACCCAAGAGATAACATGATTCAGTTAAAGGGAAACAAAATCCCTAAAGGGATAGTCTCTTTAGAACATCTATTTTCTCGAAGGGATGAATATGTTAAAGGCAAACCTCCCTGTGTTACTGATAAAGCAGAGGATTATGAGAAGATAAATATTGGGGATGAAACTAATCCTAAATGGGTATCCATTGGTAAGTGCTGCTCTTCGAAGGAGAAAAACAAATTGATCAAATTGCTAATCAAATATAAGGATGTTTTGGCCTAGTGTTATGATGATCTCAAAAATTTTAGACATGGGCAGTTTCAACATCATATTCCTTTGAAAGCAAATGTAGCTCCATTCAGACAAAAGCTGAGAAATTATAACCCCAAAGTTGCTGAAGCCATTTTTAAGGAGATTGATAAGATGTTGAAAGCTAGAATTATCTATCCAATCCATCATTCCACTTGGGTGGCAAATATTGTTCCAGTACGAAAGAAGAATGGAGAAATAAGGATCTGTGTTGACTTCAGAAACATAAACTAGGCTAGCCTAAGAGATAATTATCCCTTGCCTGTGATGGACCACATCTTGCAGATAGTTGTCGGATCTGAAATGATGTCTATGCTGGATGGTTTCTCAGGATACAATCAGATAGGTGTAGCTGCAGAAGACCAACATAAGACTGCTTTCACCACACCTCGAGGAACTTTTGCCTATAGTCGAATACCCTTTGGCTTAATCAATGCAAGAGCAACTTTTCAGCGGGCAATGGATTCATCTTTTAGAGACCTGAAGAATAGAATTATTGTTATTTACCTTGATGATCTGACTATTTTTTCCAAAAATAGAGAAGATCACTTGAGAGATCTGGAGTCTATATTGCAAAGGTGTTGAAGCCATGGCATCTCACTCAATCCCAAGAAGTCAGTTTTCTGTGTGACTGAGGGAAAATTGTTGGGACACCTAGTCTCAAAAGATGGAATCAGAATTGATCCAGAGAGGGTCAGGGCAATTCAACAGCTTAGTCTCTCTTCAAATAGGACTGGAGTCAAATCCTTCTTTGGTCAAATCAATTTTCTCAGGAGGTTCATTCCCGACTTTGCTAAGATTACAAAACACATTGTTGGGATGATGAGCGAGAAACAACCTTTCAAGTGGAATGAAGTTGCTAAGAAGGCATTTGAAGACATTAAGGAAGCAATTGCAAACACTCCCACTTTGGTAAATCCTAACTTTCAAAAGGATTTTATTATTTACTGTTATGCTTCAGATCACACTGTGTCAGGTATTTTGTTACAGAAAAATGAATTGGATGAAGAGGTTCCCATAGCTTTTATGAGCATTCCTCTTAAAAAGCATGAGCTGAAATATTCTTTGGTTGAAAAACAAGATTTCACTGTGGTTAAAGCTGTTAAGCAATTCAGGTATTATATACTTCATTCCCATTCAGTTGTTTTTGTTCCAAATTCAGCTGTGAAAAGTATTTTGACTCAACAAGAAGTAGGACTAAATAATAAAGCAACGTGGGTTGCCAAAATTCAGGAATATGATCTGGAAGTTAAGCCTACTAAGTTGATCAGGGGTCAAGGTTTATGTAAGTTGATTGCTGAGAACAAGGAACAAGAAGGAGAAGGAACCCCCACAGTTTTATTGGTAAGCTTGCAGGACCCATGGTTTCTAGATATGGCACATTATCTTACATATGGGGATTGTCCTAATCACCTGACTCCTAAAGAGAAAAGAAACCTGAAGCTAAAAGCTGCAAAATATGTTATTTGGGGGGATGTCCTTTATAAGAAAGGATTAGATGGAACTTTCCTGAGGTGTGTAGATAAAGAGCAGCAGAATAAGCTCTTAGAAGTTTTCCATAATGAAGCATGTGGTGGACATTTTTCTTCTTCAGTTACAGCTTTCAAGATTCTCATAAATTGTTACTACTAGCCAGGGATGTTTAAGGATGCATATAGATGGGTGGCCAATTGTGAAAAATGTAAAATGTTCTTAGGGAGGCCACAACTTGTAGCTCTACCTCTGAGGCCTGTTGTTATTGAAGAACCCTTTAAACAATGGGGATTAGATTTTATTGGGCCTATCTCACCCCCTTCAAGTGCAGGGCATACTCACATCTTAACAGCAATAGATTATTTCACAAAATGGGTTGAGGCAGCCCCTGTAAGAAGAACAACTTCAAAGGTGGTTTGTAATTTTCTCAAGGAAAATATTTTGGTACGATTTGGTGTGCCCCAGAAGATTGTAGCAGACAATGCTACCAGTTTCTCTTCAGTTGAAATGACTTCTTTCTATTATGAACATAGTATTTCTCTCTCCCATTCGTCAGATTACTATCCCCAAGGGAATGGACAAGTTGAGTCTAGTAACAAAAACCTGATTGCTATCATGAAGAAATTGGTGAATGACAACCCCAGATATTGGCATAAGAGGTTGTATGAAGCACTCTGGGCCGACAGAATAACTCCTAAAAGAGCAATTGGGATGGCACCTTTTGAATTAGTTTATGGGATAGGTGCCCAATTATCTTTACCTCTGGAGCTATCTACAGCCAAGCTGCAAAGTGTGATTGACGATCAGTATTTCAAAAATTCCCTGGAGAAGAGGATTATGTATTTAACCAAAATTGAAGAAGAGAGAAACGAGTTGGTTGACCGAATTACTGTGCATCAGACCAGAGTCAAAGAAATTTTTGATAGGAAGACAAGACCCAGGAAGTTCATGGAAGGAGATGAAGTATTACTGTGGGACAGAAGGAGAGAACCCAAAGGTGCACATAGGAAATTCGACTCACTCTGGAGTGGGCCTTTCAAGATTCACCAGGTTTTGGGTCAAAATTCTTTTAAATTGGAATATCCTGATGGAACTATTTTACCCCTGTCCTATAATGGACAGGATCTCAAGCTGTACCGTCTGTGAACAGGGTCCCCTGTTTTGTACATAGTTTCCCCTTTTGTTTGGTTTTGTGTTTTCCTTTCCCGTTTTTGTTTTGTCCCATTCTGTTTCCTTTCTTCTCTATTTTCCTTTTCTACGAAAACAGAGCTTCTGAGTTCTCTGCATTTTGCCATAAAATGCAGTCCCCAGTCAGAGCCAATGTTACCTGTTGAGTCGCCATAAATTTATTTATTGGTTGGTAATATTTCTTGAACAAGAGCCGGTTTACCGTGTTATATTTTTTTGGTCATACCTTTGTTTCTGAAATCGGCTCTTAATCCTTCAAATTTGACCCGTTTGTCGTCTTTGTAGACAAAGTTGCTTAAGGTTTGAACCTTTGAACCTGAACCACTCTCAAAAAGTTCAAAGTTTAATGGTTCAATATGTCTGAAGTGTCTCATAAAGCAAGTTCTCATTTTGTTTGTCTTAAACGTCTTTGAACTTTCGGGTTGAACTTGAACCTTCCGCTTGTATTCTGAAGGGAGGTTCAAGGTTCAATGGTTCAACGGTCTTAAGGTTCAATATTCACTGTCTTCTTGTAAGTCGGGTCACACAGTTACCTTGCATAATTATTGAACTTGAACCTTCCGCTCGTACTCTATAGTGAGGTTCAATGGTTCAAGGTTCAACAGTTCACTGTTTCATAGTGGAAAACCCTTTACCAAAGCCGCGTAACTTTTTGTTGGTCTACATAACATTTGCGTCTTTGAACCTTCGTATTGAACCACCGCGTTGAACCATGTCCTCAAGGTTCAATGGTTCAATAGTTCGAAGATTTGGTGATTTTGGTCCCGTTTGCTCCCGCGGCTTTCTAAGTCAAATTTAGCGGGAAAGTTGGAGAAAAATTTGTTAGAAACTCATCATGAAACTGAGAGCTCTAATTTAGCAGAGGCTACGGATAATCATTATACTTCATGATGGCGCATGAGTAATACTTGCTATTAAATGAAGAAACTAGAGTTTATGTCTTTTCAAATATTTATGGCACGTATTGTTCTGAGCGATAATTATTCAATCTGGTTAGTGCCATTATTAACTAAGAACAAGCCAATTTTAGCAAGTAAACATACTGTGCAACGTGGAGAAGGATAGCGCCGGAAGTGTAAGGCTCTTGTCATTCAAGTTTTTGCAGTGAATTCAGATATCCTGAAGGTGAGTTCTGTTTCCCCTATGCTATTCCAAGTTCTTATGCTGGAAAGAAGAGTCTCTGGAATTTCTGTCGTTTTCAAAATTTGAAGTGTTTCATTACAATCGTCCAAGTATGTCTTTGAAATCTACATGTTTGGGGGATGAACATGGCCCCGGTCTTACTTATTCTCACTCAGAATTTGGAGATACTACATTGGTTCAATATGATTTAGAGGAATTTAAAGAAAGAACTAGAAACCCTGTTCAAACCCCTACAATGAGGAAAATTGTAGATAGTGGCTTAATTGAAGCTGCAGCCTTTCCTCAGGCTATATTTTGTCCAGAGTTAGTTCAAGAGTGTATGAACAGATACGACCCCCAGGACAGGTGCGTTAGAAAAGCAAATGGGGATGTGTTATTTCATGTTGACAGACAAACCCTCATGTCTGTGATGAAGATACCGCCTAAGGAGGCGTATTCTAGCCTTGACATTACTACCTCCAATGGGTATTTCTCAAAAAAGAAACCAACTTACAAAAGTGTAATAGCGAGGAACTGGCTGCTAAAACTTCAGAAAGGCGGTTCAAGGCTGCCCAGGCCACTTACCGAGGATCATTTGATAAAAGAAGTAAGGGATATCGTAGTACTGTTACACAGACTGAGAAGCAATTAGCATGCCTACTATTGGGAAGATTGGATGTACTTTTTCATACAAGTCATCCTTCAAGGAGAATAATATTTGGATTGGGCCAAAATAGTGGCTGACTGTCTACATCAGGGTTTAAGCAATTGTCTGGGTAACAAAAATTTCTATATGTCTTCGTACCTATTCTATTGTATAGCATCCACAAGAGATTGGTTTGACCTGCCCCATGCGCCCTTGGCTGAGAACAGTAAGATTTACGAATATTATTCATAGTTACAGAGAAAGAATTGTTATGAAAATTATAAAAGGGTCAATGATGTCTTCACTGGAAAGATGACCTATGAACTGGCCAGCAATTCCGGTAAGAGAATGACCAGTGAAGCAATGTAACTGATCAATATCTACGGTAGCTTCTTCATCCAATTTTCTGAGTTCATGTACATACAAGTTGGAGGATTTGATGGTGAACCTGTGAAGTTACCTAGATATGTATTTGATCGTTTTGTGCTAATGGAGGTATGTAGGCAGCTGGCACATGTTGACAAGAAATTTTCATCAAAAAAGGGTTTTGGTATTGCTTTTCCTATTGAACTTGGGCATTATTCATGTCATTCAAAATCTAATGCCTTGAATCTAGAGGTGAACCTCAAAAGGTTTAATTTTCAATTCTTCACTGCCAGGGCTCAATTCGATAGTAAACGGTTTGTCAAAGATAACCTAGATTCTGGAACAGGGCACTCACACCTTCCTAAGCTGGAAGATTATTGGGAAGACTATCCAGATGAATTTGGGGTTAGGAGAAGGCTGTGGTGTAGACTTTCTTTGGGGCAGATAATTACCCTTAATTTAAACATGGACGTTTCTGGAATTTTTAATGATGATGAACAAGTGGTTGATCCATAATTTGAGAAAGTAGAACACTTACCCATTCCAGAGGTGGACTAGAGCAAGAAAGAGGAAGATAGAATTGAAATTAAAACCCTTCCTGTGATAAGGAGGATTGAGAAATGGTTAAGAGAAAAGAGACAGGAAGGGCTTCAAAATAAAACTGTCCAACAATTCTCTTCAATGGTCGCATCATCGCTTCCCATGGACTCTTCTAATCAACCTCTTGCTATCTGTGGTGCAGGTGCTTCCAAGCCATCAACTGAGAGAAGCCCTGTCACCAAGAGATCCAGAAGAGTCCTCACAGATATTCTGCCATCTCGTGTTACCAGGTTGAGGACAAAAGGGAAAAGAAAGAAGCAGACTTCTGAAACAATAATTGTTGATTTAAATTAAGAGGAAGAATCAGAAGAGCCTATGGGTGACAAAGAGGCAAGCCCAAACAGAACAGAGGTAGTTGACACTGGGTTACAGTCAGGGGCCATTCTGGAGAGCCCTGAGATGTTAATGATTTCAAATGAACCCTCTAATGGAGAGAACCCCAGGAAGACAACCTCAGCCCCTGCACCAAAATGGCTAGAAAGTTCTATTTCAGATAAGAAGAAAGTGATTCCTTTTGTTATCCCGTTGGAGGACATGGTAAGCAAGTGTTTGGGGAAAACCCCCAAGTCCAAGAAACTCAAGACGACATCCAGGATAAATATTGATCCAAGCACTGGCACTGGTAACTGGAGTGCTGAAATTGCTAGGCCTGTGACAGAGGAAGAGGTGCAGGATCCAACAGTGCATGATTTCACTGTGGAGAAAGTGGATCTTGGTACTGCCTCCAGAGCTGCAGATGTCCACCACCTCGAAGCTTCTACTAAGAGGATGGTCAGTCGAACATGGAAAGATGAAAAGGACAAGAAGGAGCTGAAACAAACTCTCTGTTCAATGGCAGAATACATAGAGGCCATTAACAACCCTAACCCGCAACCGATCTCACAACTTCCCCTGTCTTTTGACCCGAAGTCACCTGTCAACCAAAAGATGTTAGACCAGGTTCATAAAAGCAAAATGGTGACAAAAATGTTTAACAGTTGGTTGGATAACATTGAGCAGAAAGGAACTGAATACATCTGTGAGCTCAAGGGTATATATGACCTGACTACTGCCACCGTTGAAGATTTCAAAGCACAGGTCGCTGTTTGGGCGAAAGATGAGGGCAAGTGGGCGAATGTAATAAATCAGATGGATGAAGTTCAAAAATATGGGCTCGAGAAGTTTTTGGCGGAAAAGAATCTGACTGGTGTGGATGAGGATTTGTTATATGTGAACAAGAAGAATATTGAGTGGAGGAACTCCATATCTCGACAAGGGCGCTTTGAACTCACAAAGCTAATTAAGGAGATAACGGAATTCACTCAATCACTGCAACATGATTTGCAATGTATCGATGTTAAATACTTAAAAGACGATGGAAAGCCTGTGGAAGATGTTGAAGTAGTGGTCCAGTCTTTCAGAGATAAAATCAACTTTGTTAAAGAAAATGATAATATTTTAATTGAAGATTTCTCTAGAATTTCTAAAGTTGAGTCACTGCTTTATCTCTGCATCGACGCACTCCCAGAACATAAAGAAAAATTTGGGAAAATGCGAAGGGAAAAGGAAGTTTGGAAATCAAGAATGAAGCATATAGGTATACCAAACTTCCCTAAAATTTAGGAGTTCGTTGCTGCCTTTCAAGAGTGGAAGACCCAACGTGCTTCCCAGGCTACCGATAGCAAATCAGGAGATGCTAATTCGTCGCCCCAGTCATAATCTCATTGGCTTGTTCTCTTTTCAGTTCCTCTTTATGTTATTTTCAGCAAAACTTGTTTCTTTAAAATCAGTTGTTTAAACTAAATCCCGTACGGGTCAGAGTTATGTTAACTCTGGATTTAATTTACTCAAGGACATGATTAAGACTTTTATATTTATAGGTTTTTTAAAATCTGGAGAGGGATAAAAAAAATTTAGGAAAAGAAAAGGAGAAGAAATTTTTTAGCGAACTATTCAGAGTTTTACATTATGTGATAATTGTCTGAGTAATTTTCATCTATGAATGGGAAGAAGAAACAATTACTGCCTATTTGGATCTCTGCGTCTGAATGTGTGGAATTAGATTTTCTGTGTGAAATCTCCTTTCATCTGGTAATTGCTCTTTATTTGGACACTTGTCATATATGTTTTCTTAATTATTGGTTCAGCAAGTTCGAATGAATGTTTTCATGTATTTCAATGTACCAAAGTAGAATCTGTGCATTCTATCCTGTTATTGTATAAATTTATCGCGTTCATGACATGGCTATGTATGAATGTTAGTCTGCCTTAAGCATTTTCTGGTTAAAAATGCATTTGGATAGTTAAATAGATTGAATTCATTGAAAACTTTAAAGGGAGCTGTACCTAAATTCAGAGGGGAACTGAGTTAAAAGGTTCACCCATTTGTTGTTTAACTCATTTGTTCTTCAAGAGGGGTATAGAGTCAGAATAAATTATTTTCAGAATAAGGACAAATCTGTTAACCAACAGTAAGATATGGAAAGAAAATAGATATAATAAAAAACTATTATTCAACAAAACAACATCCACACTTACTTTATTCTCTATTCTTTATTTGAATTAAAATATAGATAAGATATATGTTTCTATAACGAAATATGGTATAAATTACCAATATGTGAAAATAACTAAAAGTCCACATGATAAAAAAAATAAAGTATTCTTAATATAAAATTAAAAGACATAAAATGGTACATAACCTATTTCTTTATTATCAAAACTTATAACCAAAATTATTCTAAACATAATTTATTTCTTAAATTTCCAAAACATATTAAATTCTTTCTTTAATTTTAAGGAAGTAATTCTTATTAAATTAACTATTAAAGAGGAAAGATTTCCTTTTTAAGAGAAAAGTTCTTATTAAAAGAAATACTTAAAAGAAGGATGATTTCTCTTTTTTTTAAAGGAAAGAGTTTTAGGTTTCTCTTTTTTTCAAAAAATCAGCTAGCTTAAGTCTTTACTTTCTAATTTGATTATTTACAAAGGATAATAGAAAATCAACGCACCGAAAGAGGAATTAATGAAAGAGCATGCAGAATGCCTCAAAGAGATGTCATTTCATGTAAAGCGATGATTGCAGTATTGCACATAACGGATTTAAGATTCTTTCAATAATGAGAATGCAAGACATGCAAATAATTTGGCAAAATGCTCCAAGGGATGAATGTGGTGACAATTCTAAATTAGAGAGTCAAAATGATTCATTTACAAAAAAAACTGCTATTAAGAAGCAAGGTGCAGTTTACCCTGTAAAAGGATCTAAGGGTGGCACATCTGATAATTGGACTGGATGGGATGATATTTAGGATGATGACAAGGATGGCTTTTTTTTAAGAGATCAACAGGTAGACATTCTGATCATACACATGACAAGAATAGAAATGTGGGATGCTTTTTGGTCGGATGCTATTTAAAAAAAATGCATTATAGTTATAGCTACATGCTACATGATTTCTTGCCTAATCTGTTACGTACATTAATGTAGAGGCACGAGGGGTTTATTTATGGTAGCTACCTTGATACTGCCTCGCTGTCTCCTACCTCTCCCTGTTTCAAGTTCTGTATTACAGATAACATTAGAAATAAGGAGAAGACAAAGGGATCGGAGGCACTGGTCTTTAATTTCTTGGAAACATAGATTACATACGGGAATGGATGACAAAAAGCCTGAGTGAGATTCGATCTCATGATACAGGACATGCACAAAATGTTTGTTAAGAAGGCTTAAAGTCTTTCATGAAAATGCAAGCAGCATGTATAGACCCAGACTCCACAACCATTGGCAGCATAAGGTAAAGTGTAATTTTATGAGGAACAAATACGCTGATAATGAATTAAGAAAATGTCAAATATGTTTCATGCGGGTTGAATGGAGAATTGGGGATTGAATGGGGTATTCAAATTCTTCAAACTTCAACAAGAAAAGAATCAAACATTTTCAGTGAACCATTGTTGATGAAAGGATTGAAACAAAATCCCTTAAGGAGATGATCTATGGGAAAATGAGATTTCATTTTAATCATAATTAGAAAACACAGACCCATTTCAAAGATACATGCACATTCAAGACAGAAATAGAAATTATTCAAACATTGCATACCTGGAGTTCCCAAAAAAATTTCCTAGGTTTCCTTATCATCAAATCTGCTTTTCTCTTCCTCTTTTATCTCTTCGTATTCTGCTCTGGTGATTTTTCCTCCTCAAGTTCCATCTTTTTCTCCTCTCATAAATCTAATGAAAACCTTCTGAATATGCATGAACATGCAGACACTAAATCCTTCTAGTTTTCCTCGTGCTTTCCCCAAAATCCCCCAAAGAAATGATAATAAATAAAAGCCACTCTTCTTCTCCTTAACTTAGAAATTTGTCAGGAATAAATGTTTTCCATGAATCTTGTATGGATGCCACTACCTTGTGGCATAAAATAGAATTAATGCATTAAAAGAATCTTTTCAAAACACATTAATTGAAAATGCATATATTCTAATTTATACGTTGCATGGATTTCAAAATTTAATTATTTTTCCAACAAGGGAGAGGTTTTAAGAATCTTCACAAAAATCAAATGTTCAGAATTAAAAATAGCAAATGAAATTAATTTTCTTCCATAACGCCTACAAAATAATAATGACCCAAAAAAAAATGGAAAGATTCCATCAAAGAGATGGATAACCACCACTTCTTGTTTGACTAAAATTAGAAATCAATTAGGAATGATAAAGCATAAAATAACTATCTATGATTTTCGTATAGAACAATACTAACTCATATAAATAATTACTCCAAACAATACAATTAATAAAATATCATAATTAGTAAATAAGTTTCAAGTATGCTCTATACCTCTCAGTGGAGAGAGTATTCCGCACTGGAGTCAATCTTAGTCAACATTCGTTAAACTACACATTCACGGTGAGAATGGAGGGCCACTACATCCCACGAAGGAGGAGAGGAGAGTAGAAAATATTTGGCAGAGAAGGATGGCACGTAGTGGATATGATTCCATGAGATAAGAGAGGGATGGTGAATGGAGTTGCGGAAGGAGGATGATGCTTGTGCCATTGAGATGTTGGAAGAAGAGGAAGAAGAATTGACCCTGTGCACATTTCATGGTGATGGAGTTCGCTGCATGTTGGTTGCAACCTAAAAGGGTTATTCTATCACTCAACTCCATTTTTGTGAGCCTATGCTCACAAACTTTCTACCTGGCATGTCTGATGTGGGAGCATATAGGCGAATGGGCAATCCAGCATCAACCAAATAGAATTGTAGGTTTTATTTCAATTTTGTTTAGTTTTTTAGGTTCTAATGAATTTTCTCGGCACTATGTGTGTTTGGCACAGTCGGGGAGGTAGTTTGGCATTATTACTTGAATTCAGTCCCAGCACACGTGAAGTTATTTTCTGTAAAATAATTTTTTTAGGAGCTTGATGAAGTTCCATGGCAAATCCTTTGACAGGCAGATTCTTGATTCCATCTTGGAATAATACGTGAAGGTTTTGTGAGAAAATACCTTCAGGTTTTGAATATTTTAATGTTTGCTGACTTATGCTGGCAAATTGGAAAAAGATTAATATATCGAGTTTCATGATGGTTGAGACCAAACTCTTTGGAGGAAGTCTTAGGAATATTAAGATGCTCATCACTGTCCATTTTGGTGATGTTTCAAGCTTCTAGTGAAAAGCTATCACAAAAGTTGGTTTTTTAGTTTCGTTGATTAATTGGTGAATGGCATTGCTTGGTGTAGCTCACATATTTTATTCCTTCTGTATGTGTGACTGATTTATCTGGAAAAGAAAGATTTGTGTATGACATGAAGATCAAAGTTCATCCACAGGAGGCAAAATTTTATTATCGATTGTTCGCTATGCTACCACATATGATTGATGTTCGTAGGAAGTCAATATATATATATATATTCCAGAGGTAAATTGATGTGCAACAAATAACAAATAAACTTATAAGGGTCAATATAAGTATTTGGAGCAAATATGACATGTTACTTTAATGACTTTATCGTTCCTTCCATACGTAAATTGTTATTAGAAAAGGTTGCCTTTAATAAGCCTGCAGATTAGAACAAACCAAAAATGGAAAATATTGTTTATTTCCAACGTCTCATCTTCCATAAGTACATTGGAATTCAACGCCTTAGAAAGAAAATATCTCTTAAATGCTTTTCAAAATAGAGTTTCAAGTGTTAGAACTGAGGCATCATTTGAAAAGGAAGAGATTTGAATGCAGCAATTCAGCTGCTAGAATGAATGAATGGCTACTAGAGATTAAAAAGGATAAAAAGGCAATTAAAACAAGATACTTAGCTATGTTGGAGGAGAGGAAATTCGATGCCATACAAGAGGTAACGAGAGACTGAATAGAGGCTTGATGCAAATAGCAAAGAGATGCTGAGAATAGCCTGGGCATAGGACAACAAGAGAGATAAAGGAGTGAATGTATGTGTAGAAGAAATGATAGATTGTGTTGAGAGAGGCCATTGAGAGGCCAATACTATACAGTTTGTTGCAGATTTGTTGTAGATAATTTGCATATGAACTGTCAATAAAATGTTCAAGGATGGTTTTTGGTTTCCATTGTGATACAATTTCTTTGTTGTTGAAGTTATAGTGGGAGTGATTACTTCCTACACCGAATAAATCAGAAATTTATATTGTTATCTATATTTATGCTTGCAATTTGAGAATTTATGGTGTTGCAATCTAAATTTTAGTGAGCTATTGTTTTGTAAGTTGCAATTGTGTGAGTGATTTTGGGAGAGGAGTGTATCTTCTTCATCAGGTCATTAGAATATTTATTATTATCTTTACGATATATAAAACATCAATCATAACATATTCAGTTATATTTGAATATAAGTAGCATGGTATTGCTAAAAGTCTTTCATTCTCTTTCCAAATGTATATTGGATAACTACAATTTCTACTTTCCTATGCATATTTTATAACCTTGTCTTTCACTATGATAGGATTGTCACGAAAAGCACCTAGGATCTAGACCACATATGGGATAGCTAATGTGGATGTAAAGATCAATCTTGAGCACTTTCCTACACTCCTAAATAGTGATCTACAATAGCATAGCTATGTGAATTAGAACATGGGGGAGCTATATAATTTGTAGCTAACATAAGTAAAATTCATTTGTCATAAAACATTTCATTAGTGAATAGCAACAATTGAAGTAATTTAAAATTAACTATCTCTCAAGGCATTTATAAAGTTGGACACCTTGTTAGTCTCATTAATTTTTATTGTAACCTTCTATTAAATTTTACACATTTCACTATTACTAATCCAATAAGCATAGGTTTGTGTGAGAGCATGAACTTAGATATCAACAAATTGTTTACTTAATTAAAGTAACAAAATCATTGTGGTTCACATTTTGGAATATACTACAAATCAGACTTGACCCTATACAATCATAACAAAATATTATTCTTATGCTCAAGTGAGTTACACGTCTCTACTCCAATTTTAAAATACCTTAAGTTTAAATCCTTATCAATTTTAAAACCAATTAAATACATTATTTTATATTTATATTTTCCACTTATTATTAATTATCAATGCCCAACTACCACTTACTTACCTAAACTAATTTATGCATTTAATTAAGTTAACCTAAAATAACACTTTTATTTGCCCACTATAATATTTGATTATAGAAACAATATTTGTTGCTTATTTTGTGAGAGAATTTAGGCATAACATCCACAGATGCCTAATAAAATGATGTAGAATTCCAGAAGACTGGAGATAAAAAAATGGAACTTGGTTCTTATTTATTTGGATGTTTTGACCACATTGATGAATCCTACACCAGATCAATGAGACACCATTCTCTTAATCTCTTTTCGAATTAATTGCTCTGGGAATGGATGGATGGATCCTTTTATAGTCTACGATGTTGGGTGACCTGATTTTGGGTCTACAGGTGGCTTATAACATATGAGACTACCTCATACTCCCAGTATGCAGGAGGCACCTAATTGTGCTTCTAATGAGTCTTACATACCCTACCTCTGCAGGATTTCAACTTGTGACCTCTCTTTCAAGAGGACAAGTTTTTGACCAATGCATAGTAAAAGTTTAAAGTTGTGTCACACTTTGGGCCAACTTATCTGCATAAATGAATTTAAGTATTTCCAACTAAAAGGCAATTTTGGTGAAACTTATGTTCTATCTAGATTTATTCTAGCTAAATTAGATCTAGGCCAGAACTTTTCCAATTGAAACCATCAACTAAAAACATATGTAGCATCACTTTGGGGCTCATTTACTACAAAAATGAAATTATTTGAAAAACTTGATGGTTTAACAACTCCTACTTGTGAAAATAATCATTTTAAAAGAATCTAAAAATACCCTTTTGTAGATCAATCAATCTACTTTGTGAAAATATAATTTTTTAAACATTTCAATTAGTGTTTATGTTTTATTTTTTATTTCTACTAAAAGTAGGTCATTAGCACCAAAATATGGTGTCGAATGTCCTCTCAAGAGAAAATAGTAAAGTTTATCAAAAAAAATTGAAAAAAATATGATGCACTAGAGGAGAGATTCTTTGTCAAGATGACATAATTTTTTTCCTATTTTGGATAAATAATGAAGACAAAAGTTGGCGTCGCATCGAAACAATTGTGTTTTCATTACATATGACTTCCAAGATTTATTTAAAAATATATATTTATCAAATTTGGAAAGAAAATAATCCATGCACTAAAGTTATGAGATATGAATACACCAAAAAATATATAAGGAAAATAAATAAAATTTACTATATAAAGTGTGATGTCCCATTCAACCTTATTTTCAGCATTTTATCAACAGCTAAATTATAGTGTCAATTTTATAAAATACTACATTTAAATAATTTTTTATTTTTTTTTTAAAATAGAAACATGAAATACACTAAAAAAATCTTCATTTTATTAGTTTACATCATTTTGAAATTCACAATATGTCACTTTGTAGTGATTCAAGTTAAAAAGTTAGAACAGTGTTGGTTGTTTACTTTATAAAAGTGTTACACAGGTTTGTGCATAGAGAAAATCATTTGAACACGTATATAACTACCTGTATATTTGAGAGAAATATTTGCAAAATTCTCACATTAAGAAACCAAATATTTCTCAGCAGACCATTGAACAACCAATGTTTGGCAAAGATGGGCAATCTACCATGCCAAGACCTCCTATCTCAACACTGCATCTAAACAGAAATATTAATGCCCTCCATTATGGAAACTATGTTAGGTGACCCAAACACAAATGACTATATTTCTTGTGAAGTTGAGTGTTACAACATAGTTATATCTATGTCATTATTACATGGAAAAGAATTCAAGTTTTATATGGCCGGAGTGAGCATATTGAAGGGCATACTGAAACTATTTCATACATTTCAATAACAAAATTGGTTAGGGTTGGATGTTGCTTCAGTTGGACAGTGAGATTGTCGTTGTTTATATACACCATCATGTGGACAATGTTTTTTTAAAAGGTGATAAGACACCCATACTATATTGATATAATGCAATTACATAGCGAACCAAGAATGTATCATTTGGTTGGTAATAATTAAAAAAACATCCTCAAACAGCACAAAAGAAACATATCAAACCAAAAAGACCAAAAAACATAACACCATAGCCAAATAGATACTCAGAATTTGAATCATGATGCTCTTCAGGGGCAACAGTGGGAAAGGAAGAGAAAAGGCAAGAGTAACCAGAGCATTGGGAGGACCTAGGGCTAGGTCCAAGGCATGGTGGTGCAAGAACTGAAACACAATGAAAGCCTTCGTTGCTCTATCTACAAGGCCAATAGGTAGCTGAAATATTTGGGTATTTAAGGGGTGATTGAATACATTGAAGCAATCCAATCTAAGGCCCCGTTGTAAACCTATGTAAATGCATGTAGCATGATGTGGTGTCTACAGAAGATGTCTATCGAACACCCCACCTATAAGAGCCTCCCCTCCTCAAACTCATACACTGCTAGCGTTGCTCAACACTTGTCTGCACTTAGGAAGGAATTGCATATCATCCCGCACCCAATTGTATACGAGTACTCTTGGTCTTGTGTTAAATCAAACACATTAGCCATAAAAGTAGCAACAATTTCAAAACCCTTAATATGCCTATCACCAGGCTGAAATAGATAATACTTGAGCACACATCGTATTGCAAACTCCACACTATCGCATTTCACCTCAAAAATATGTATGAGGAACACCGTGTTCATGGCACCTTGATATACTAGTTCACCATCAACCTGAGGAAGGAACACATGCAAATATGGCAACCAACGATCCATTTCATATAGCAATAGGGTTAACAAAACATCATGGAAAGAAATTCATGCATTGTCACTAATAAAAAACTAGAAAAAAATTTAGCTGAGTAAATTTCATACTAAACTATATTATATAATCCCTTAAAGAGTGGCTTCACATTAATGCAAATGTTCTTAAGAAGGTGCCCGAGAACCAAGGATGCATCATGGCATTATTTGTGGAGGTTGGCTTGAATACACCTAACACATGCATTTAAAGTTCTTACAAGATGATTGTTACCAAATTGTGTTTGGCAGCCCAATTAGGCTGGGCTATAGCAGTTGTTTTCTAATTCTTTTAGGAAGCAAGTGAGTTCAAAGGAAGGGGTAACAAAAAATTTAAGTGCATAAGGCATCCAGTCAATATCTACTGTCTTGATGGAGGACTAGTTCGAAGATCATGTTACCAAGATCATTTAACAGCTCAATTAGAGTTGTTACATGATCCGAATAAAATGAAAAAAGTGCCCCAGCAAGGCAGGAGGTATTCAAAGGATGGCAGGTAAATTGAAGCTAAATTGTTCTTTGCAGATCATGATTCAGATGTGCTCATTACAGTCTATTCATTGCAGTTTGGTATAGTTTCAGAAAGATACTTATAACTTATCAAATTTTCATGATTATAAACACATGTTGCATGCAATAAACTCCAGTTCATGTTATGCAATTAATTTACAAAGAGAAATTATACATAAGTCACTACATGAGATGAAATAACTATTATATTCAAAAGTGAAGTGTTTATATGATCCCACACAAGCCATGGGAGTAACTATATCTGATAAGATTTACAATAACAAGTACAAAGCATATAAAAACAAGGATGGGACCCATCATTTCTTGAGTGAATGACGAATCCCATTGTTTGAGTCTGCATCAGCATACCTAGTTATCCTAGTAATAGCTCCAAGAGAAAACCTACAAAGGGAGGTAGAAAATGATGTTAGAGCTCGGGGTACTATCTCTGCTTCTATATACAACAATTCAAAGTGTAGTTATTCTACATCTGATCAGCAAAATAGAACAAATAAACTAAACATCAGATGCAAAGGAATGAAATAGGAGAAAGAATATCAGATCAAACAATCAGAAAGAGGCTTCAGCCTCTATGTTTTCATCTAACATGTTTGTTCATTATGCAAACATAGGTACCTGAAGACCTTGCATCAACATCACCTCTTATAACAGTCATAACTGCAGATAGAATAGTCATATTGAACATGCATGAAGAGCATAGAGATAGTTCAAATGATACAGGAATATTGAAAGAGCCCAATAGAACATATCATCAAAGGACAACAATTGTACTATCAAAGGAGCAGTCCACCAATGATAAAGATAGCATGAAGTATCAAATAGTGCTTTATCTCTGACAGAGTATAAGTTTTAATGAAGAAATAGTCCAGCATAAAGGGCAGTCACATAAAAGTGTTAAATGGCTTCCATCAATACCAAAATAGCATGAAGAGCAGTCCTAGAGAGAGGTCCTTATCATGATAGTGGACAGTAACCCATGAAGATCAAGAAGGACAAATAACCACATCAAAGGAAGGAACAACAACATTCATTGACTATCAGACATGGAGAGAAGCAATGCAATAGAAAAGCAGTGAACATTTACAATATGTAGTGCCCTCATGAATGACATCTAAGAGAATAGTACAATATTCATCACCTTTTGTTGTGAATGAGGTGTAAAATTGCTATTGAATGAGTAGCCATTGGGGGGCTTCATGGTCATCACATAGATAATACTCTTGATTACCACAATCATGCAAGAAACACCATACAACCTCAATGATAGTCAAGGAAAAAATCCATGAGGTATAAGAGGACTTTCTACCTTTTAGGGGACTGTTACAATGATAAAGAAAGTAATGATGAAGCATACAAATACAGAACAACATCATGATAACAGTAGAGAAGGACTCTCTCTCCTTAGCTTTCACCCTCATTGATATGAAGAAGCAATGAAACCTTCAGGACACCAATCACAATGGAAAAAATGCATGACAAACCTCCAAGAGCAGCCCATCATACAGGGGCAATCAGCATTGGTCAGTCATGACAACACAGGAGCATCTTCATTTTTTACAAAACGGAGATCTATGGAACAGCATATGCAAGCATGTAAAGAAGTCAGCAATACAAGTTAGAAGGAGCAACAGGTATAAGGCATGACAACCCAAACAAAGAGGATAGTAGCCATTCTTACCTATTAAGGAAGTAGCAGCCAATATAAGGAGGGTCTGCTGAGATACATGAAGTCATTAGATCTAAATAATGTCAAAATCATATAAAGATCTTCGCATATGAGAAATCATTTCTTGAAGTGCAAAACACAAAGCATACAAAGAACCTGAGCCATAATAGAACAATATACCAAGAGTTCATATAAATCCACTAGGGTTTGTCAAAATGAACAACAGAGACATAAAAGCCTTACTATTTTATGCAAGATTCCAAGTTTTCATGGTACATATCAAGAGCTTACCTCTGCAAAGTAAGGATATAGGAACTAAAACCCTAGTAGATTTGTCAACGAATATGAAGAGAAGCAAAACTTCATAGTTTTCATACAGCCAATGTTCATTAGAGAGTAGCAATAATAGAGGAGAAGGAACTGCAATATGTTTAGGGGTATTGCTTGTACAAAGGAGCATAAACAACAGTGTTTTCTGCAACAAACCCTACTAGGGTTACTTACACTGCTCCAAATATAAGATGTCATAAAGAATGTCAGGGTTAAGGCTTCTTTTCTTTTGTATGAGGAATTCCTAGCCGAAGGCATGAAGGGCCTTATTCCTATAGAAAATGCAAAAAGGGAGTATTTCCATAACCTCATCTTGGAGCCATACACAGAGAAACTAAAAGCCCTTTTCACTATTTTCCCAAAGAAAAGGTAGAGTCCAAATTCCGTAGCATAAAGCTTTCAAATGAAAACTAGCAGTAGAAATGAGGCCTAGTTCATCATATTCATGTTTTGACAATGACCAGAGCAGAGAAGAAGGAAGAGCACATAGAAACAAAGAAGCTTTCCTTGTCTTTTCATAGTAAAGCAGTGAAGTAAGGAAGTATTCTCATCATTTTTTACATGAAAAAGCACAGTGAAATGAAAAGGTCACTTACAACAGTACAAGAAAATGCCAAAGATAACTCTGAAACATCAACATGAAGCCTTCGAAGGCTAGCACAGAGAGCTTCAAAACCCTTGCATGGTGGCGCACTCACAGCAGAGAGCCCAAAAGATGAAAAGAATGAATTGAATAATGATTTAGGGTTTGTTCCTTTTTGCTTGAAGTGCCCTAGCCCACGGGCTAATCACCTTTTGAATTTTATTTTCTTTGAAAATCATTGCAATTCAATTGAGTCTGTGGTCAAGACTTATCAAAATCATGAAACCTAGTAAAAGATGCCTCAAGAGCCCGTGAAAGACAAAGTTGACATAAAGGAATGGTGACAATTTTTAACCTTTTAAAAGGTTTTCCTTTTCAAACCTTAAAGCATCAGAAAAGCAAATGACCCCATGAACATCAAGTCATGATGCCTAATGGCAAAGGTAGGCCAAGGGGAGTCATAAGGGATATGATTTGATTTTGCGAAGTTTAATGTTGTTATTTAAACAATAATAACCTTAGAGTCAAAACAAAAGAGGAGATATGACTAAGGTTAATGGGTTAGAATGAGGGCCTTTTGCCCTTAGTTGACCAGGGGCATTTTTTGCATTCTCTTATGAGTCCATAGGCAGATTGAAGAGATTATTTTTGTATGAAGGATGGAGGGGGTATTTTTTGCCTCTAAGGCTATTAATGTAATGTAACTCATCTCATATTTGTGCATAAATAATAGGCAAAAGATATTGTATTTTAACAAGTATTAAGTGCAATAATGTTATAAATTGCCTTAATACTTGTTATGTAATAAACATAGGGAGAAACCATGCATTACACAACACTTATTAAATCAATCACATGGATTGCATTTAATAATTGTTAAAATAGTTTATTTTTGCCTCTTAATCATGCAAAAATAGGAGAGGAGTTGAACTAAAGTGTAAGATCATGCAGGAGAGATAGTTTGAGTTCTATTTTTGACTAAGGGTCAAACATGACTATTTTTAGCAGTTTTTTGGTCAAGGACCTAGCCACTTGGAGTTTTGAGCTATTTTTGCTCATCTTGGAGGAGTTTTGGGGCCTAAAATTTAGGCTTTTCAGTTGTGCTCACCCATCAACTTGGAGTTGGTGTTTGGGACTCATTCATGCATATTTTGGAGTCCAATGGAGTTGGAGTTGATTTCCCATTCACTTTTGGGGACAAATTTTGTATTATAGGAAAAAAAACTCATGTTTTTTTCTCTAGTTCTTGCTTTTTTGCCTTTGCATATTGCAGAGAGGGAGATTGTCTTGTAACTCAACCATTTTTACAGTTTTTCAGTAGCAGCAGTTTATTTTTCCAGTAGTTTATTGTTATTTTACAGAGATTCCTTCCATTTTCTAATACAATCAGGGGTTCTTCTATCCGATTTCAAGTGTCTTGTTATTTTGTGAGTGATTTGATAGGAATTTTTTGTGTTTTGCTTCAAAACCACTGAATTGTTTGTCTCATTTATTGGATGCAAGTATACAAATTTCAATTTATTACAGGTCACAGCTTGTGTAAGATTTCTCATGCCTATCTGTGAATTACTTATGTGGTGAATTTGATCAGTTTGGATTGTAAGAACAGTTGTATTGGAGAATGTTTGTGAGTCATATTGCAGATTAAAGTCAAAATATTGGTGCATCACCCCCTTTAGATAGATTTTCAGTTTAGTTTTCAGTTTATTCAAGTTTTCTTCTCTTTTCTCCATCAATTTACTGATCTAAAGGGCATTTAAAGGTAGCCAGCTCTTCCAGAGATTCATTCTCATAAAAAGCAAACCTACATTCTGAGAATGTTCCCATGTTGCACAGGATTGCCAAGCTTGAAAAGGCTTAGCATTCAGGGTGCAATCCTTTGTGACAACAATGATATCATCCATTTTCAATTCACACAAGGAATGTCACCATTTTGAAATTTCCCCCAATCATCCTTGAGATCTAGGAGAATGATGATTTATCCAATGTATAGGCTCATTAAATAAGTAGTAAATATGGCCTCCAATCAGCCAACTAGCAAATGACGGCTTGAAGAAAAAACCATCACCCACTTCATCCCAACATTCCTAAGGATTTGAAGTCCATTAATGGGCTATAGGATTACTTGATTCTAAAACATATGCCATTAAAGGCAAGGTTTGCTTCCTTCATCTTTACTTGTCATTTCCACCTAACAATCCTCCCCTAATAAATGTTTCCTACACACCACTTTGCCAGCATATCCTAATGATTATCTAATGTGGCAAATCACTAGTGGTAGCCTCCTACTAGTCATCAAAATAGTCTTTCTTGATCTGGTGGCTAGACTTGATCCATCCTAGCTTTTGTACCTTTAGAGGATAAAATTTTACCAGGATATCACAACAGTCCAATGGATTTGACTTTCTTAATTGATGTTAGGTTCTCCCATGTCTATGAGATATTTCCCTCAAGAGGATTGAAAATAACTTCCTTCTACATTTGTTCAATAGCACCATTAGGCAAGAAATATGCTACCTTATTACCCCCTCTATAACAATGTGAGATTTGGAAGGAGTCCAACTTCTCAATTAGCTCCCAGGCTTGGTGAAGGATTTACTCTATTTGCCAATTCTCCATTTTTCTAGTCTGAGTTACCCTTATAATAATTAGTCACCTTGAATCCAAATAGTCCTAAAACCATGTTCTATCGCCAGTTGAAGTCCATGAACAAGAGCTGAGGAATCTTCCACATTATTAGTCCCATTAGATAGTTTAGTATATTTGGCCATTAGGAGCTTCCCCGCATAGTCTCTTATTATGCATCATGTACCTGAGGGCCCCAGATTACCATGACAAGCTCCATCAAAATTTAGCTTGACATATGGTTGTTTTGGCGGGCACCATTTGAGACAACTCCTGTCCACCTTCTGAGAGATTCCTTGAGATGAAAAAACATAAGAATTCTGATTGGGATTCTCCCAATTTTTTACCATTAGGTCATCCTATCTCAACCACTTTGTATTCTTACTTCTTGTTATTCTAAGTTTAGCATTTATAACCTCTGAAATGGCTACCTCCAAATCCTTACACACCTCTTGACTAGACTTCAATTTATGTCTGAAAATCCTAAAGTTCCTTTCCTTCCATAAACGCCAGATTAATATCGATAGACTAACTACCCACAAACATTCCAAAGTAGAATCAGGAGATAGATTAGGCCAACTTTTGCAAAATTGTATCAAGGTTTTTGGAAGTGGTGTAACCTAATTAAACTACCTGAAAAGCCAGCTCCAACATTCCCCACTGAACTTACAATGGAGTAGAAGATGATCGATGCTCTCCTTGACTTCCCCACACAAAACACATCTAAAGCTTGCCCCAATAGACAACTTCTAGAGCATTTCTCCTATAAGGATCCTCCTATGAAGAGCTAGCCAGGTACATGCACTAGCCTTAGGTAGTATAACATTTGACCAGCATAAATGTGATGGCTAGTCAGATTTCTCAACTGAAGATAACAATTTATAGCCTTGTTTTACCTTATAATTCCCTAAACCACCCCTCATCCATATCAACTCATCCTCCTTGTGAGACATGAACATAATTCTGGAACATAGAATATCTCTCAGCAAGATCTTTTGCTTATGAGGAAAATCACAATCCTCAAAACTTCTCCAGACCACTTTATGTGGAAAGCCGCTCATATCTAATGCACAATAATTCTAAACCTTTTCTCCCCATTGTAATTTTAGATATGCTTCAGCTTCTTTTAAGTTCCCTCTAGAAGATAATTTAGGCCACCCATTCTATGAATCAACCCAAAAATTCATTTTTGTTCCATTATGGATAATCCAAGAAATCTTTGGTAAGATTACTTACCTACTCCTTAAGATGATATTCCACATTGACGAACCCCACAAAGGATTTTTAACTGTAAAGATCCTCTCAAGCTCTTTATTATCGAAGTATTTTGATTGCATCAACTTGGCCCATTTTTTATGGGGCGTCTTATACATCCTACATGCCAGTTTTTATCCTAATGCTAGTTTTTGCAATTCCTGATTGATTATGCCTACCCCACCTTGAGATTTTAGTTTGCACACCTTCTCCCATGAAATTAAATGAATTTTTTCATATTAGTGGAACCCCACCATAAGAACTTTCCACAAATTTTATCCATCTTAGAAACAATGCCTCTAGACAACTGTAAAGTAGACATCATATAAGTAGGAATTGCTATTAAAACAACTTTAATCATTGTCAATCTCCCAGCTATGGTTAGCCACTTCCCTTTCTAGATGCCTATTTTGTGTATCAAATTTTGAATAATTCCTTTTCCACAAATCTTTTTTGTATCTACCATTGAATAATGGGATCCCAAGGTACTTGCTAGGTAAAGACTCTACTTTAAAGTTAAAGATCCTAGAAATCTCCTTCTTCCTTTCCTCTTCTGAGAAAAAGAGGTAAATCTTTAATTTCTTCTCATTAATCCTTTGACATAAGGCTTCACAATAAGAATCAATGACATTTTTGATGGATTGTGATTCCTTTTTAGTAGCTCTGCCAAATAATATAGTGTCATCTGTGAATAATGCGTGGGTAAAAACTTCATTCGAATTCTTCAAAGTCACACCTTTCCATCGATGTAACTTGTTTACATCCCTAATGGCCCAAGTTAGTGCCACTGCCATTAAGATAAAAAGGTATGGTGAAATAGGATCACCTTGCCTTAAACCTCTAGAAGAAAAAAAAGGTCTTCTCTCCAAGCCATTAAAAAGAACTGAAAAATTGATTCCTGTGACACATGTTGTTATCCATTTGATACACTATCTGGAGAAGCCTAAGGAATTCAAAACATTAAACAAAAAAAACCCAGCTAACTCTATCATATGTTTTGGCCATATCCAGTTTTATAACCATGCTTGGCTCCTTCCCTTGCTTTATTGAATGTAAGATCTCATGGTGTAAAATTTCACCTTTGGTTGTTTCTTTACTAGGTACAAATCCTCCCTATTCCTCTTATATGATTACTTCCTCTTATATGATTGCTATTAATATAGAAGCCAATCGGGTCTCCATCGCCTTAGAGATCACCTTGTATATAAAGTTGCACAAGGAGATTGGTCTAAATTCCTCAAAGAAGAGTGGCAATTTGACTTTAGCAATGAGTATAATATTTGTACACTTGATCTCTTTAAGCACATTATTGAATTTTATTGATTCTTCAACTACTAAAAAAATATCCCTACCTAAAATGTCCCAACACTTTTGAAAGAAAAGACCAAACCAGCCATCCGGACCTGGAGCCTTGTCTCTAGACATGGCAAAAACTACAACTCTAACCTCTTCCGGAGTAAACTCCTTCATTAGTTTAGCATTTTGCTCATTCGACACCAATTTAGGCACACTGATATTGCACATTCCACCTTGTCCCAAAGAAACTTCCTTAGATAATAGATTTTTGAAAAACTCCATTGCTTCTACCTTGATCTCATCCATAATGCAATTCACCACCCCATTAGTATTTCTAATTCTATGAATGGAATTTGCATGATGTCAAATTTGGAAGAGAGATGGAAGAATGCCATATTTCTGTCACACTCTTTTAACTAGGATTCTCTTTACTTCTAGCGCCAAAACACTTCCTCCCTCATTAAAATTTCCTCTAGCTCACCCCTTAAGGCTTTCTCCCACTTATATTTATCAAAATCCATACCAAACTGAATGATTTCTTGGGTTGTGACACTGAGATCATGTGGGATTCTATTTTTCTCTATGAATATGTTCTTAAAATGAACTCTATTCCATTCACAAACTGTAATTTGTTGACTAACTAAAACATCCTAGAACCTCTCACAAATGGATTTGATTGCCACCAAACATGTAACTGTGGAATAAAATCTAAATTCCTTAACCACATCTCCTGAAACTTAAAATAACACCCTTGAACCTTCTTGTCCTCTCCTATATTTAAACTCATCATAAATGATCTGATCTAGAAAGACAATGAATTTCTACTATGTAATTAAGATTACCTTGCAAACACTGAGAAGAAATAAGGAATCTGTCTAATCTTTCCACTATTCTCAGAAAATCCTTTCGTCAGTTGGTCCATGTAAATTTGCCATTCGTGGGTCTACAATCTATGAGATTATTTGAGTCAATAAAATCTTTGAAATCCTTCTACACTCGTGAGGGGATAGATATTCCTCCTGATTTCTCTGAATCATCTAACACCGCATTAAAATCACCTCCTAGAATCACCATCTCATTTCTTAAGATTCTTAATAGCCTGCCCAGATGACTCCATAGATGTTGTTTTTGAGTAGAACCCGTACCTTCCCATACACACACATGATCCATAAATCCTTAAAATTTACCACTTTTAGAAATTTACCTAAGATCTAGTTTTTTCTTCATCCTATTATCTCAAATTTAGGAAGATGCTTCTTCCAAAGGATCGCCAATCCTCCTAAAGTTCCACAAGTCGGTTGCGAGATTTACTCCCAATCCTTCCACTTGCCAAATACTGATAATCCTTGGTTTGTCAAAAGTTTTGTTTCCTTCAAAAGAAGAATATCCGCTCCAACCCCATCAATTTGTGATTTGATGAGGCATCTTTTGTTAGGGGCATTAAAGCCCCTAACATTTCGTGTTAGAACTCTCATTACTCTCGAGGAGAGCATTCGTCTCCCCTCTTCTTCAAAGCTTTATCAATGGTTGTTTGTATCCCCCCTACTATTTCCTTATGTGTCTTCAATTTATTTTGTCTAGAGCTCCTCCTTGACGGCATAGGATTACTCCCGATCCCCTTTGGCTCCATATCTATTTGGGAAATACCCAAGGTTTTATACACCTCGTCTTCCCCATCCTCTTGCAAAACTTCATTAGCAATCTCATCACAGATATCATTTGTGAATTTTTCTAGTGCCTCCTCCAAAAGTACCTCTAACCCAATATTATCTATTTCTATCAGATTTTCTCTCACTTCTGCATAATTCATCTTATTAGTATCTCCTTCTAATTCTACCTGAGGAGCTACACCTTCGTCTTCCTCAAAATTCTTATCTTCTTCATCATTGTCCTCCATTACATTTCCTGCTAGTCTACACTCTAAACTCCCAGTCTTGAAATCAAAATCTTCCTTATTTATAACTTTATCCCTCAACAGAGGGGAGAAAATCACATGAAGGTTTATTTTATCATCCCCCACATGGGTTCCATCCAATGTTTCCTCATTCTCAAGATTGCATAACCTATGTTCTATTTCCTTCAGACAATCTAGCTTTTATCATGCCACTGATTTCTCTGGATCATTTTTTTCCCATATGACCTTTCTTCTTCCCTCAAGACCTAGATCCTAGGGGGTAGTCTACTTCAAAAAGTCCACACCTTCATAAAAGATATCCTAAACCTAGAGCCCTTCAAATGTTTCAAACTAAATCTTTTTTAGAAGTTCCTCATTTGTCTTCACCAGGAACCACATTTTGATTGTAGAAAGCTAGGTGTTGTTCCTATGTGTGTCAATTTCTTGGCAATTCCCCAAAGTGTTACATATTTTTCTCAATATCTCTGTACATTCCTATACTCAATGGGGAGGTTTGGAATTTGTATCCAAAAGGGGAGGAAATGAATTTTTTCTTTACTTGTGAGAAAGTTAGCTTTCCAAGGTTGGCTGAAGATGGAAGTCTCCCCAAACTTCCACAAGCTATTCTGTAAAATTTTGTCTTTCTCTTGCTGTTTGGAGCATTTAAAAGCAAAAAAATTGTCCCCCAGATCCTCCATTTCTTCCATTTGACCCCAATGCTTATCTAACCACTCATGTAGATCAATAATAGAGAAGTGGGGAGAGCGTACCTTACATATTAGTGTCATCTTCTTCAAGGATTCTACTCTCCTCTCAAAAATATCTCTAGATAGTTGAACTCATATCACCAGGGATTTTCTGGAAATAACTTGTGGAGGACTTTATTGAGGTCTGTAATAGCAATTGTCATTATTTCTTGAAGCCCTTGGAAATCTTCATCCTCCTTTTCATTGTTTGAGCCTAGCAGTAGAACTATAGGCTCCAAAATTTCTGCACCTTCATAAAAGATATCCTGAACCCAAATCCCTTCAGATGTTTTCTAGAAGTTCCTCCTTTGTCTTCATCAAGATCTACATTCTGATTGTAGAAAGCTAGGTGTTGTTCCTATGTGTCTCAATTTCTTAGCAATCCCCTAAAGTGTTACTTATTTTTCTCAAGATCTCTACATCCCTATACTCGATGGGGTGGAAAGGAATTTTTTCTTTACTTGTGAGATAGTTAGCTTTCCAAGGTTGGCAGAAGATGGGAGTCTCCCCAAACTTCCACAAGCTATTCTATACAATTTTATCTTTCTCTTCCTAATTGGAGCATTTAAAAGCAAAAAACCCTCCCCCAGATCCTCCATTTCTTCCATGTGACCCCAATGATTATCTACCAGCTCCTGTAGATCAATAACCGAGAAGTGGGGAGAGAGGACCTTACCTATTAGTGTTGTCTTCTTCAAGGATTCTACCCAAACTTCAAGTTGTAGAGATCTTGAGAAAAATAGGTTACACTTTGGGGGATTGCCAAGAAATTGAGATAGATAGGAACAATGCCTGGCTTTCTACAATTAGAATGTGTGTCCTGATGAAGAAAGATGAGGAACTTCTGAAAAAGATTCAGTTTGAGATGTCTGAAGGGCTCTAGGTTCAGGATATCTTTTATGAAGGTGTGGACTTTTTGGAGCTAGTTTATGCTTCTAGTTTTTTATGCTAGGCTCAAACAGCAGAAAGGAGGGAAAAGATTACCAAGGGCTTCAGGAAATAAAGACAAATGGTATTACAGACTTAAACAGAGTCCTCAACAAGTTATTCACAAAAAATCCCCAGTGATACGAGTTCAACTATCTGGAGATATTTTTGATAAGAGAGTAGAATCCTTGAAGGCAACACTAATAGGTAAGGTCCTCTCTCCCCACTTCTCGATTATTTCTTTATAGGAGTGGGTAGATAAGCATTGGGGTCACATGGAAGAAATGGAGGATTTGGGGGAGGGTATTGTTATCACCTAAATATGCACCCAGACTAATTTGCAGGAATTAATCTATTTGATGAAACATGGGAGGGCCTCTAAAGTTGTGGGTTACTCTATGAGCAGAGGTCAACCTCCGGAGAAGGTTGGCTTCCTATGGATATCACCTAAACTACTACTTTGATGGAGAAAAGGGGAAGAATATGTTTATCTTAAACAAAAGTGGTAAAAATGAATTGAAAATGGGTGATACACCAAGCTAACAAGAGCTATGAGATACTAAGACTGACATAAACATGGTTATTTATGACGAACACTGAAAATACACAACATGTTATTGTAAGTTTCTGCATAAGTGTTTCATAAATAGGTATGTCCTGCATATCCTTTCAAGAAGGAAAGATAAAACTTTCACAAACTAGAGGTTTCTATGCAATCCTAAGACATAATTTATAACCTGCAAATTCCTACTTTTGCAAAAAAGGCGTAAAATGAGACAAAACTAAAGGAGAAAAAGGTAATCTCACAAATAGCTCAGTCAATCACCTAGTAATATACAATTCTTGGAAGAATAAGAAGGTAATAAGAATCTTCAATAATCTCAAAGGTAAAATCTGAATTCCATACTCCAAAAATGATGATGAGTTACAAAAGATGCTCAATATTGTAACAAAGGACTGTATCAGTCACAATCTCCAGAAAATATTTTACATAATAAGAACTACCTACAATGAGTCAACCAAAATGACTATAACACCACTATCCAATTGGTTCCACAAAAGAAGGAATGTCAAAACTGATTTGGGTTGGATGCCCAGAAAAAGCCTAAAATCTAGCCACTAGATCTCATCCAAAAGAGTCCAAAATGCAAGGAAAAGTCCATCAAGACTTAGTCAAAAATGAAAGATCATGAAAATAAGTCCAAAAAGGACTCTAAGAGCAATAAAAACCCTCCTAGATACTCTCACCAAAATAAACCAACTGCCAACTGCCCTGGAGACCCAGTCAAACCTTCTAACCTCCAAGACAAAATAAAATGCCATATTCTTGGCATGTGTCTGCCAACTCCTCCATATGCCAAATATAATCTCTCAAAGATAAATAAAAACTCTCAATGCTCTCCATCATACTGTCCTTTGCATTAAAAGAAACAAGAACTCTCAAATGATTTATAGATCACCATCTTGAGGTTATTGTTTTACATTGTATAATATTTGCAAGGAAGAAATAAATACAAAGAAAAAAAGGCACCAAAGTGCTCAACCTAATACAAAGGAAGTAAAGACTTAACAAAGTCTTAACATCTTACGGCCACCTCATGGCATTTACCTAGAGACCACATTATGCAATATGTTGGACCACGGGTCATTTATAAAAGATATACAAAAATAAAATGTAACAAGGAAAACTTCACTCGAGCTTTTAGGGTTATGAAACCCTAGACAACAAAAGACATTTTCTTGCCCTCTTTTTGCATTTTCATTTTGTGCAATCTTGCTCTACATCTTTCTTACCACCGACAAGGGTTTGATCTCTGAGCTTCCTGTAGATGATTTATCTGCTATTTTCACTTGTAATTTTGACACTCTGCTCCAATAATTTAAGGTGAGTTGACTATTTCATTTTTATAGAAAAAGAAATGCAAAAATCCATGATTTTCCTTTAGTTTTTAGTCACTGTATTTGATGGACTCCTTTGTATCTTTCACTGCTGAGATGGAGGATCTTACTTAATGCAGCAATGACTGTATTTCAAAGGTAAAGGCTATAGAAAATGATGAAAATTTGTCTTTTCAAAGTCATTTCTCCTTACTGTGAATGTGATCTATGTATACTTTTGTTAAGGCCATGATGAAAAAGCACCTTTCTAATAATCTTTTTGACTATTTTGACAATTCACCAAGGGTTTCTTATAGAACTGGGGTTTTCAATAAATCAAAAACCCTTAGTACCTTTTGAGAACACCCAAGAAAAACAATAGCAGTCCCATTTTTTTAAGCTCATATTGGTTTCTTCGCTTAATTTCCTGTCACTGAAGAATGAAAGCCTTTTGAGAACAAGGTTTTGATGACATAAAACCCTCATTGTTGTTTATTTCTTCTGTACATGTGGTTATAACAGCAACTGAAAGTTCCATAGATGATTAAAAATAGCTTTACTTCTATCTAAATCTCTATATTTCAGTTCATTTTGAACACTTCTGTTGTAGCATTTTGAACACTATCATCCTTTTGATATATGCTCTGGTAATAGCAAAAATGATTCTGTAGCTTTCTAAAAAAATATGGACAGAGTATGCAAATCTTGGGCATGCTTCTTTTCTGACACTCTGATAGTGACTTCCGTATGATGTTCATAGCATTTCCTAGATTTATGTACTCTCTCATTCTTGCATGACTGTGCCAGCTCTTTACTTGATGATAGACTGCTATCTTGAAAATGACTGTGACTGTTCAGCATGTACTTCCTAAGTATGCCCTTGTAGGTCATTCATAGCATTCTGATTGGCTTCTACACTGTCAAAATGCATGACTATATCTCCACTCTTTGTCATTTCTGTATATCTTGCTCACTACTATCAGATCACCATCTATTGTTGGGTCTCTTAACTTCCACATGACTGTCTCATGTCTGTGATATATCCCAAGAAGCATTCTGTATCTGCACTTTTTTTGAAACTATTCTAAAAATAAAGTGTTCTGGCTTGAAAGAACAGCCACTTAGATCTAGAAATGTGGTAACTGGTCTGCAGCTATACATATGAATCTATATATTTTGCCTACTTTACATATATTCTCTAGTTTATATCTAAAATAGACAATAGCTACAAAGATTCTGGCTATGCAATTTTCCTTTTGGTTGGTGATAACTCTTGATGACAGTCATTAATGACCTTCATTGATCGATAATTGTTGTAACTGCTTTCATAGATGTGGTATCAGATATCTATAACTCTTGAACACAAACTATCACTACACTTGCATTATCTGAACTCCTCCTGGTTGTCATCTTGTGTACAACACTTCTCATTATTGTGCCTTCTTATGTGACAACATCTTTAGCAAATCCATATGCAATTAGTATTCAGGTCTGTAGCTTCATATTCTACATGCCTCAATTATTGATGACTGTATATTGTCCTTGCTCAAAGTGCTCATGCATCATGCTTTTAGTGTTAATACTTATCATCATCTTTTGTTGTAGCATACTCTTTATTTTTATGAAGTCTTTTGAGATGTTTGAATAGATAATAATGAACAAAATGAGATATGGACTATCTTTTCTTTACATATTTGACTGCTCATGTTCATCTAATGATTGCTTTCTATGCATCTTTGGCAGCCAAACAGTCCCTTGCTCAAATGACTCGCATGATGTCCTCTTGAAAACTAAGGACTGAGTTGATACTCCCAAGACATGTGACAGGCCTTCTAAGGATTATACAAGCTGACCTATAGAGATCTTGAAGAGTAAAACTTCATCATTCTTGTTTAATAACATTCTATTGTTACTATTGACTATGACTGCATTCTTTCATTCCACTATATTGTAACAGTCATACTGTTGTTTCACTCTCACTATTATTATTGCCTTTGTAAGTGTTATTATGATATTCATTAATGATTTCTCTCAATTAATCTTTTGGTTGTCTTCACACTAGACTACACCTTTAAAGATGTCATGTCTACTGTTATGAATATCATTGTTCTTCCTGCACTGTAGGTGACTACCTTAACCCATTCAACAAGAACTATCACTGTCATGGACCCCACACATTACTGACAGACCAAGAATACCATGACAGGCCTATTAAGAACTAGCAAACCTATTTTTCATGACTATCCTAAAGGCAGTTTTCTTTATCAGGGCTACATTACCTTCTATGTCAACTGTCCTCCTTGCATCTGTAATAAATACATATGAAATGTTTCTATAACACTTAAGAGCTGGGCTCAACCCTTGTGGGAGCCACATTTCCTCCACTCATAATGTAACCTGATGAATCAAACAGAAACATAATTACACCTGTATCTGCACATGAAGAAAACTTGTTAATAAAAACAAATACATACCCTGGATGCATTAGATAACTTTAGTAGTTTTCTGGTACATCTAAGGTATGCATGACTGATTTTTTACATCTTGTTGAAAAGCCTATACATGCATAATGAATGTGTATATAATGAATGTAATTAGTCATTGCTTAGAGCAACATTGCTCTAACACCTTATCTCATCTTTTGCAGGGAACTAGGACAATGGACAAGGAAGCTCAAGGCAACAACACCACCGACTAGATAGACCAGTCATTCATGCAATGACTGGTTACCCTCATTCTATACCCCTTTATTTACTTTCATTACTTATTCATGTATATGCTTTTCTCAATTGGTATTGAATAAGCGAAAGTTAATCTCACGACTTGTGCCAAACAATGGATATTTTTTCACTCAATAAAGATTACTTTTCTCTGTTATGTGCACTTGTGTCAATGCAATAATCCATTATAGCCCTTTTGTAATCCTTTTCTGATTTTGCTTATACAATTGAATGTAACATTGGAAAGTAATAAAATGAATTTCACTTCCTTGTTTAAAACAATAGGCTCTACCTGATTGAGCTGTAGTGAAAATCTGGGTAACATTTCTGGCGACATCTACTATATGTTTGCCTGCTAAACATTAGACCAGCTGCCTAGACCTTATCCATTGGGCACAGGGTCACTCAGAGACTTCAAAACACTTTTGACAAACAATTTTGACTTCTGTAACTTGGCATGTCATCTATGAAGAACACTTGGAAACCCAAAACAAAAGCAAAATTGTTGAAAGCAATCTATCTAGCTGTGCTGAATCAACACTTAGGGAAAAATAAAAAGGCATCTAAACTATTGTGCGGCAACACTTATTGAAAGTAAGAAACCTAATCTACTATTCACAAGGCAACTCATACCTCAAGAAACCTCTTTAGGTGTATCCCATTGACTGGGATTGGCAAATTTTCTCCATCCATGTTCGATAACTGAAATGCATTATGCTCTTTGCATTCAGTAATGATAAACAGGCCACTCCACATGCTGTCAAACTTGGAATGCTTTCCTGGCCTACTTTTCAACTCATCCCATTTGAGTACCATATCACCTTCTCTAAAATTTTTGGGAGTGGTTTTCTTATCAAAAACTCTTTTTGTTTGAAGCTAATGATACTCCATAGCTTTCACAGCTTTATCTCTGATCTCTTCAAGCTCCATAAGCTGAGCATATCTAACAGCCATAGGATCTTCTTCTTCAAACATATCCAGCTGATTCATCATTTCAAGAGTTGGTAGCTCAACAGACAAAGGCAGCCTTGCCTCTTTTCCATAAACTAACATATATGGAGAATTTCCAATAGACCTCTTGGGAGTTATTTTATCTGCCCATAGAGCAAATTTCAGATTGGTGTGCCAGGTCCTCTGGTTATCTTCCATTGTTCTTTTGATAATCCTTATGAGATTCTTATTTGTGGATTTTGCCAAACCATTACCCTGTGGGTAATAATTCGATGAAGTGTTTAAATAGATTCCATTTTTCATAGCCCAGTCAATTACCCTCAATCCAACGAAGGCTAAAGCATTGTCTGAAATGATTGATTCAGGTACTCCAAATCTAGATACCAAATCATAATAAAAGTTCAAAACAACATTCTCATTGGCTTCTTTCAAAGCCACTACTTCAATCCACCTTGTGAAATAGTCTATTGCTGTAAGTACCCACCTGTGACCTGCACTTGATAGTGGGTTAATGGGACCTATAAAATCAATGCCCCATTTCATGAAGGGTTGTTCTACTTGAATTGGCTGCAGAGGTAAAGCTGACATCCTTTCTTTGCCTGCAAAAATGGCACATTTTACACATTTTCTGGCCCATGCATGGGCATCCTTGAATAAGCTGGGCCAATAATAGTCAGCTCTCATTATCTTCTAGGTAGTAGTCCTTGGGGCAAATTGACCCCCTGCTATTCCATCATGGAACTCATGCAGCACCTTGTCAATCTAATCATTGTCAATGCATCTTAACAACACACCATTAAAATCTTTTCTAAAAAGGATATTATTGACTAAAACATAAGGAATAGACTGCAGTCTAAAGTATCTCCTTTTAGCTCTTTCTAAACCTATTGGACACTCACCGGTTTGTAGAAAATGAGCCATGTCTCTAACCTAACCTATTCCAACTGTTGTTGTATCATTCTGAGGTTCATTTTCAACGATTAGAAACACTTCCTCCTCCTTTTCTATTTCATATTTAGACCTAGTAGCAAGCTGTTCACTGAGCCCTCTACCCCTGAGAAGCTTGGTTATTTTGATATCTACATCATACTCCATGACTTTGGTAATCCAACCAGCCCTTTTCTCATTGACATCCTTACCTAACAGAAACTCTTTCACACCAGGGTGAGCAACCATAAAATGTACCTTGTTGTTAGAAATAAGATGCCTAAACTTCTTTAGACTCTTAACCACTACAAGGACATGCTTTTCAATGAAACTATACCTCTGTTCATACTCCTCTAGTTCTTGACTAAAGAAAGCAATTGGTTGTTCAAAACCTTCATTTTGCTGTTGTACCAGAATTGCAAAAATTGTATCTATGCTGCCATAAGCATACAAAATAAAATCTTTTAAGAAATCAAGATTTACCAGAGTTGGTGCAGTTGATGAGGCTTCTTTTATGGACTCAAAATTGAGTTTGCCCTCTTTTGTCCAGTTGAAAACTACATTTTTCTTACATAGAGGTCAATGGCTTCAATAAATTTGCAATGTCAGGTATAAATCTTTGCAGAAAATTAATTCTGCCAATAAAACTTTACAGCTCTTTCTTGTGGCTGGGTAAAGGCAGCTCCAGAATAGCTCTTACTCTTTCTGTATCAATGGTAACTCCCTGTTTTGACACAATGTGTCCTAAAATCTTGCCTTCATGCACAACAAAAATGTATTTCTTGGGATTGAGAGATATCCCAAACTCTCTACATCTCTCAAATACTTGTTTCAGGTGGGATAAATGTTTAGCTGCATCCTTAGAGAAAACTATGATGTCATCAAGGTACACAAGTACCAATTTATAAAGAAAACCCTTAAAAGCCATATCCATAGCTCTCTGAAAAGTAGAGCCAGCATTTGATAGGCCAAAAGGCATCCTTTTGTAGGCCATGGTGCCCCATTTTGTGGTAAAAGCAATTTTAAATTGATCTTCCTCCTTGACTAAAACTTGATTATAACCTGAATATCCATCAAGTAAGGAGAATCTTTCTAAACTAGCCACTACTTGCAAAATCTGCTCCATTGAGGGTAGCGGGTAGTGATCCTTCAAGGAAGCTCTATTAAGGTCTCTAAAGTCAACGTAAATTCTAATTTCTCCATTCTTCTTCCTCATGGGAACAAGATTAGAGACCCAGGATGTATGCTTGATTGAAAAAATGATATTTCCGTCAATCATCTTGGTTAATTCCTTAATCATCAGAGGCTCAAGCTTTGGATTTAAAGGTCTTTGTTTCTACCTTACAGGTTTTGCACTTGGCTCTAATTCTATAGTATGTTGGGCAATCTGGGGATCAAATCCCTTTAAGTCTGAATATTCCCAAGCAAATACAGCCTCAAATTCTTGACAAAGAGCAATAAAGGCTTTCCTATCTTCAAGTGAATAGATTTTACCAATTTTGAGAAGCTTACCTTTGAAAATTTCCAGCTCCTCATAATGTTCTTCTTTGACCTGCATGCTAGTTTTGCTCTTTTTCAGCTGGTCATCAGTGCCAAAAATGGACTCCAAGGTTACCAATCCCCTGGGCAGCTTATTAGTCCTTAACTGAATGACTTGATCATCACCATATTGTTGTTTAAGCTTGTTTTGATTCATCACAGAAAACTCATCCTCCTCTAAAAGTAAACGCAAAACCTGGTCATCACTCTCAAAAACCTACCAATAAATGTTATTGTCAGGAATAGAGGGTCAATCAATAATCTTCACATGAGGCTGTACCTTTTCTCTCTAAATATCACTAGGGATATCAAACTAGGCCCCAATTGTAGCTAACCTATCTGCATGATTATTCTAATTTCTTAGAATAGAGATTAGATTGAAAGCATCAAACTCCTCAATCATGTCCCATACCCTATGTTTATAGCATTTCAAAACATCATTTTTTGTAACATACAGCCCCCTCATCTAATTCACAATAAGTTCGATGTCCCCATATACCTGCAAACAGCCAATTTTCCTTTTCCTTGCCCACTACAAACCTTGAATTAACCCTTCACATTCAGCAGTGTTATTTGTACATGACAAAGCAAAATGAAATGCAGAGTAATATCTATCACCTTATGGAGACACAAGCATTGTACCTCCACCTGATCCATTCCTGTTCCTAGAGCCATCAAAGTACATTTTTCATACCTCATCTTGATGTCATATCTTCTATTCTGCACTCTTTACAAGGTTTGGAATTACTGTTTCAGGTTCATGTAGCATATAAACCCCCATACCAATTTCTTGAATGTGTCCCTCAGGATAATCCACAATATTTTCTACTGCCCACTCCTTTAACAACACTTCTGGTATACTTTCAGCTTACAGTTCTTGAGTAGAAACAAACTCACTATCATTAGAAATAATGCAATTTGCATTAACAAAGCTTGGCACATAAGGCTCTATGTGATCCTTGGCAAGCAATTTGGATTTTATGGTCACTTTTGTACCATGTCAGGTCCTAAAAAACATGTGGGACCAATCTAAGGATAAATATCCTCCTATCTTGGCTGTGAACTCTCTTGACAAACACATGGCAAAATAAGGAGGTAAATCTATGATGAACACCTCTTGAGAAATGGAAACATTTGGACAAGTATGCAATGTGAGACCTAAATCTTTTATCACACCTACAGTGTTAATAGATGTACCATCTAGCTAGAGCACACCCTTCTCAAGGGGCTGGTATTTCAGTCCTAATTGGTCTGCAATCTGTTTTGGCATTACAGAACTACTTGCACCACTATCCACGATGTAGTTATGTACTAATTTGTCTCCTATTATCAATGACACATAAAATGGAAGTGGTTTAGCACTCTTATTTGGCTGTTTATTATTGTCCTGGGATGAATTTGTAAGGACAGCCCTAGCTGGGTCAACAGTTGCATCATTCAACACTTTTAAATCAGACAAGGTAGATTGTAACATGTCCTTTTGACCCAGGATAGCTAAGGAATCCCACATAGATATTGTCACATTCATTTTCTTCATATTTTCAATGATATTAAAAGGTGAAGTGACGTTTACCTTTTGATGTGACTTTACAGCAGCAATATCAACTTGAATATGAGGTTGTTCTTTGGTAGTTGCTTGAATGTTCCTTTGCAAAATATGGGGAATCTGGGATGTAGAAGGATCAACAAGTCCTTTTCCTTTGTTTGTTGGTTGATCTATCTCATAACCCCTCTTTTTAACTCTCATATTCACTGCAACTGAAGTATCATCTCTGTTCACACCACAAAACTCATCTCCCTGCCAGTTTAGGAAGGCAATATCATTTTGAGGCTATTCTTGCTGCTGTATAGCCCCATCATTAGGTGTGTTTGGCTATGAAACTGCAACATTTTGTACCATTAAGGCCTGATTTATCACTCCATTTGAACAGGTTGTCTGACTGTGTGGTTGATTGCAGGGAAAACACCGTTCATACTTAGCTGCAAGGTTGTTCTAAATAGGGATGAGGTCTCTAACTACATTAATGGGTGCAGGATTGTAAGGCTGGAAAGGCCTCTGGTTCACGCTCTGCCTAGCACCCTGGTAATTGCTTTGATAAGGTGGCCTATTAGCTTGGTATGGCTTGTTTTATCCTTGATAAGGCTAATTTTACCCTTGGCTTGCTTGCTCATAAGGCTGTCTATTCTAGGACTGCTATTTTTTTATATTTGCCAGCTCATTTCCAAAAGTTTGTAGAATGTTTTATATCTTTTGTTAACTATTTTTTTATCTCTCTCAACTCTTGTGATGAGCTGGAAATAGCAGCCTCAAGATTGGCAGTACTTGGTAATGCTACTACAGTAGGTAAAGGGGCAAAAGATGGAATTGGCAAAGGCATTGAAGCTTGAATCTCAGAAAAATGGGCACTAGTGGTCTAGGTTCTATTTTCCTAGCTTGAATCAAGATGTTTTCTACTCTAATAGATGTTTCATATGCATCAGGTAAACTTGTACCTCCCATTGATTGTATCATTACTAAAATATCACTATTTAGAGCTTTCAAAAAATACAGAAATGCATATTCTGATGAAGGCTTTACCGTGGTAGGAATTCTATTCCATGTCTTCTGAAACTGGAAATTGAAATCCATCATTTGCTCCTGGGGAGCTCTCTTTATTGTAGTCAATTGTTCAACCAGTGATAAGTTATCAGACTTATCTTGAAACTGCTTATTCAGCTTATCGCCTAAGTCATCCCAAGTTCCAATGGTTTGCACTGGTAGACTCCTGAACCACTGTAATGCTTTCATTTAAATGAGACAGCCAATAGCCTGATGGTTACATTTTCTTGAGTTACATGATGAACACCACATAGAGAAGCCACATCTCTAATGTGTTCAATTGGGGTACTTTGATCCTCCCCTGTGAAATAAGGTAGGCTCTTCAAGGCTGCCATGGGTATATTATCATGCTGTGTCAAGTTCAATGGGCTGGCCCCATCAAATGCTACAAACAGCTGATTCCTTGCCATTGGAATAGTTGTAGGTGGGTTTTCTTGAACCGGTACAGGAGGTGCAAGTACTACTGGTTTGAAACTTGGTGGGGTTGATTGGACTCTTTTTGAAACTGGAGTCCTTATCACAGTTCTACTCTATCTTCTAGGCGGAGACAACTGCAAGTAATCAAAGGAACTCAAACTCTGAGTTTGTATCTTTCTCATAAAAATGTGACAACACTGATCTACTGGACTTTTCTTTAGTATGAGTCACCAGATATGCAGAAAACTACCTCTTAAAGGACTGATAATACTAGTTGCATATCAAAACTAGCAATATGCTTGAAACATAAGTACTGTTAAGACTCGAACAGTCCCACCGGGCATGCCAAAAACTATTATCACCTAAATATGCACCCAGACTAATTTGCAGGAATTAATCTATTTGATGAAACATGGGAGGACCTCTAAAGTTGTGGGTTACTCTATGAGCAGAGGTCAACCTCTGGAGAAGGCTGACTTCCTATGGATATCACCTAAACTACTACTTTGATGGAGAAAAGGGGAATAATATGCTTATCTTAAACAAAAGTGGTAAAAATGAATTGAAAATGGTTGATACACCAAGATAACAAGAGCTATGAGATACTAAGACTGACATACACTTGGTTATTTATGATGAACACTGAAAATACAAAACATGTTACTGTAAGTTTATGCATAAGCATTTCATAAATAGGTCTGTCCTGCATATACTTTCAAGAAGGAAAGATAAAACTTTCACAAACTAGAGGTTTCTATGTAATCCTAAGACACAATTTATAACCTACAAATTCCTACTTTTGCAAAAAAGGCATAAAATGAGACAAAACTAAAGGAGAAAAAGGTAATCTCACAAATAGCTCAGTCAATCACTTGGTAATGCACAATTCTTGCAAGAACAAGAAGGTAACAAGATTCTTCAGTAATCTCCAAGGTAAAATATGTATTCCATACTCCAAAAATGATGATGAGTTACAAAAGATGCTCAATACTGTAACAAAGGACTGTATCAGTCACAATCTCTAGAAAATATTTTGCATAATAAGAACTGCCTACAATGAGTCAACCAAAATGACTATAATGCCACTATCCAAGTGGTTCCACAAAAGAAGGAATGTCAAAACTGATTTGGGTCAGATGCCCAGAAAAAGCCTAAAATCTAGCCACTAGATCTCATCCAAAAGAGTCCAAAATGCAAGGAAAAGTCCATCAGGACTTAGTCAAAAATGAAGGATCATGAAAATAAGTCCAAAAAGGATTCTAAGAGCAATAAAAACCCTCCTAGATACTCTCACCAAAAGAAACCAACTACCAACTGCCCTGGAGACTCAGTCAAACCTTCTAACCTCCAAGACAAAACAAAATGCCATATTCTTGGCATGTGTCTGCCAACTCCTCCATATGCCAAATATAATCTCTCAAAGATAAATAAAAACTCTCAATGATCTCCATCATACTCTCCTTTGCATTAAAAGAAACAAGAACTCTCAAATGATTTATAGATCACCATCTTGAGGTTATTGTTTTACATTGTATAATATTTGCAAGGAAGAAATAAATACAAAGCAAAAAAGGCACCAAAGTGCTCAACCTAATACAAAGGAAGTAAAGACTTAACAAAGTCTTAACATCTTATGGGCACCTCATGGTATTTACCTAGGGATCACATTATGCAATATGTTGGACCACGGGTCATTTATAAAAGATATGCAAAAATAAAATGTAACAAGGAAAAATTCACTTGAGCTTTTAGGGTTATGAAACCCTAGACAACAAAAGACATTTTCTTGCCCTCTTTTTGCATTTTCATTTTGTGCAATCTTGCTTTGCATCTTTCTTACCGCCGACAAGGGTTTGATCTATGAGCTTCCTGTAGATGATTTCTCTGCTATTTTCACTAGCAATTTTGACATTCTCTACTCCAATAATTGAAGGTGAGTTGACTATTTCATTTTTCTGGAAAAAGAAATGCAAAAATCCATGATTTTCCTTTAGTTTTTAGTCACTATATTTGATGGACTCCTTTGTATCTTTCACGGCTGAGATGGAGGATCTTATTTTATGTAGCAATGACTATATTTCAAAGGTAAAGGCTACAGAAAATGATGAAAATGTGTCTTTTCAAAGTCATTTCTCCTTACTGTGAATGTGATCTATGTATACTTTTGTTAAGGTTGTGATGAAAAAGCACCTTTCTAACAGTCTTTTTGACTATTTTGACAATTCACCAAGGGTTTCTTATAGAACTGGGGTTTTCAATAAATCAAAAACCCTTAGTACCTTTTGAGAACAGCCAAGAAAAACAACCTCAGTCCCATTTTTTGAAGCTCTTATTTGTTTCTTCGCTTAATTTCCTGTCATTGAAGAATGAAAGCCTTTTGAGAACAAGGTGTTGATGACATAAAACCCTCACTATTGTTTATTTCTTCTATACATGTGGTTATAACAGCAACTGAAAGTTCCATAGATGATTAAAAGATAGCTTTACTTTTATCTGAATCTCTATATTTCAGTTCATTTTGAACACTTATATCGTAGCATTTTGAACACTATCATCCTTTTGATATATGTTCTGGTAGTAGCAAAAATGATTCTGTAGATTTCTAAAAAAAATATGGACAGAGTATGCAAATCTTGGGCATGCTTCTTTTCTGACACTCTAATAGTGACTTCCGTATGATGTTCATAGCATTTCCTAGATTTATGTACTCTCTCATTCTTGCATGACTGTGCCAGCTCTTTACTTGATGATAGACTGCTATCTTGAAAATGACTGTGACTATTCAGCATGTACTTCCTGAGTATGCCCTTGTAGGTTGTTCATAGCATTCTAATTGGCTTCTACACTGTCAAAATGCATGACTGCATCTACCACTCTTTGTCATTTCTGTAGATCTTGCTCACTGCTATCAGATCACCATCTAGTGTTGGGTCTCTTAACTTCCACATGACTGTCTCATGTCTGTGATATATCCCAAGAAGCATTCTGTATCTGCACTTTTTCTAAAACTATTCTAAAAACAAAGTGTTCTGGCTTGAAAGAACGGCCACTTAGATCTAGAAATGTGGTAATTGGTCTGCAGCTATACATATGAATCTATATATTTTGCTTGTTTTACATATATTCTCCAGTTTATATCTAAAATAGACAAAAGCTACAAAGATTCTGGCTATGCAATTTTCCTTTTGGTTGGTGATAACTCTTGATGACAGTCATTAATGACCTTCATTGATCGATAACTATTGTAATTGCTTTCATAGATGTGGTATCAGATATCTATAACTCTTGAACACAAACTATCACTACACTTGTGTTATCTGAACTCCTCCTGGTTGTCATCTTATGTACATCACTTCTCATTTCTGTGCCTTCTTATGTGACAGCATCTTTAGCAAATCCATATGCAATTATTATTCAGGTCTGTAGCTTCATATTCTACATGCCTCAATTACTGATGACTGTATACTGTCCTTGCTCAAAGTGCTCATGCATCATGCTTTACTGTTAATGATTATCATCATCTTTTGTTGTAGCATACTCTTTATTTTTATGAAGTCTTCTGAGATGTTTGAATAGATAATCATGAACAAAATGAGATATGGACTATCTTTTCTCTGCATATTTGACTGCTCTTGTTCATCTAATGACTGCTTTCTACGCATCTTTGATAGCCAAATAGTCCCTTGCTCAAATGACTCACATGATGTCCTCTTGAAAACTAAGGACAGAGTTGATACTCCCAAGACATGTGACAGGCCTTCTAAGGATTATACAAGCTGACCTATAGAGATCTTGAAGAGTAAAACTTCATCATTCTTGTTTAATAACATTCTATTGTTACTATTGACTATGACTGCATTCTTTCATTCCACTGTATTATAATAGTCATACTATTGTTTCACTCTCACTGTTAGTACTACCTTTGTAACTGTTATTATGATATTCATTAATGATTTCTCTCAATTAATCTTTTGGCAGTCTTCACACTAGACTGCACCTTTAAAGATGTCATGTTTGCTGTTATGTATATAACTGTTCTTCCTGCACTGTAGGTGACTACCTTAACCCATTCAACAAGAACTATCATTGTCATGGACCCCACACATTACTGACAGACCAAGAATATCATGACAGATCTATTAAGAACTAGCAGACCTATTTTTCATGACTGTCCTAAAGGCAGTCTTCTTTATCAGGGGTACATTACCTTCTATGTCAACTATCCTCCTTGCATCTGTAATAAATACTATATGCAGCCAAATATAGATTTTATTAAAAGATTTGAAACTATTATAAACCCTAAAACCTATACTTAGAGCAACAGAAAAGATTATGATAAAAATTATTGCAATCCAAATAAAATAGATGTTACCGAAAATATTAAAATGTGGTTGCTCAGATTTTTGCATAATTCCACTGTAGATGGTGTCGGGGGTCATTAATGAAAATGAGTTTGATTTTTATAAAGTTTTGGGGATGGTTTCAAAAGTGGTTTGATCGGTTGAACGAGAAAAAGGTAGGTAAAAAGGTGGTTAGGGTTATGGTAACGGGTTTGTATTATTTTGGTGAAATAGATTTAGGTTAAAGTTTGGATAAAATAATAAATTAAGTTGATTTAATTTATTATTTGTCGGGAGGTGTTGTGGTTTATGGATAAATAATAAATAAATTGAATTTATTATTTACGAAATATGGTATAAAATGGTAAGATTTACTTAATTAATTAAAATTAATTAAATCTTTGGATGAAGGATAACTTAGGTCAATTTTTGATGTCTACATTTTGCCCCTCTTTGAGACGATGTTGCAAAAGCAATGTCGTTTCAAAGAAGAATAAAACATAGGTTTTAGATTTAGATTTTGGGTAGGCTGGGGATCACATGGGGCTTATAAAAATGAAGCGTTGCCAGATAATGCCCCTTCAAGAGGATATGCAGGGACAAAGGAGGTGGATAGGCTCTTGAGAAAGGAAAATGAAGGGAAGGAGGATGGAGTTATGCTGATGAAACGTTGAGCAACCTGATGTTTGATATGGCACCTGACGTTATGCACCAAGGTAGGAAGACCAAGGTGACAATGTGTCTTGTGCCCCAGCATAATACAACCTTGTCTAATGTATGAGGAAGTAAACTTAGGGCATAAAAGTCCTAATGCAAAAAAGGTATGTGTTGACCTTAGATGCACAGGTTAATGCAAAAAGCTATTCCAACACACACAAGATATGAATATTAGCTAGAATGATACGGATGCGATTCAAATGCAAGAAGAAAAGATAACACACACAAGCAAGCAAGCAAGCATGCACAAATGATTCAAAAACAAACAAGGCATTGCCCCTATCGAGCTGAAAACCAATGATCGATTAGATTGATTAATGTTGATAATGATGATGATTGATTGATAGCGTTGTTGATGTTGGAATGATTTATCCTGAGAACAATGCGAGGATTGGGTTGTTGATATGGGAACGATATATCCCAAGAACAACACTAGGATTGGGAACGATATATCCCATTGATGATGATGATGTGATCGATCGATCAGGTTCACAACAAGGCTAGGAACAAGACTATTGATGTGATTTGATTGACTTGATTGGTATGGATTAAGGATGACTCGCATTTGGATCAGTTTTATTTGGAATGATTTGAATGAATTGGATGAACTTGATTGGAAGAATTGATGTGATCAGAGTGAAGGATACTTGGTTTTTTTTTTGGATTTTCAAAGGTTATAATTGTTTTAGATTTTTGACATGGGATTGTGTGTAGATAGCCTTTGGGTAGATACCAATGACAAGGGAAAACCAAACAAGGCAAGGATCAATATTGAATGGGGACGAAGAATAGGGAATGCGAGCGATAGGATCAAAATAGAAATAAAAAGATTGGTAATGGGAGAAATGTAGGATTGGATGGGTGGATAAAAGGATGGACAAGAGGATAAGGTAGGAGTACGGATGGATATAAGGAGTGGCGATAACATAAAGATAGGGTGGATCCCAGGAGTGGTGATAGAAGGATAATGGATGGGAGATATATGATAGATGGATGGAGGGAGCCTAGGATGTGATCTTCAAGGACTACATTGCATAGGAATAACCGGCCCCCACTCTAGATATTATGCCATAGGATTTAACAAGGTGATTCTGAATAGAATGCATGATAGGGATAATGGATGGAAGGGATGAATGAACTGAGGATATAGATGGATGTATGGAGTATATTTTTATAAATAGATGGATGGTATTTGGATTATGACAAGAGGTGTCTAAAAGCATTTTCAACATTGTACCCCTACTCTTATCAAGATCAAGAGGAAGGGAATATAAATGGATAGTGCAATGAGGAAGGTATGATAGATATGATGGATAAGATAGGATATATGCGATGGGATAGATTAGACAGCATGCCCCCAGGTGTAAAGCACATAGATAATCATCTACGCATGACGCCTGTTTGCCAGGTTTCATCATGGTACTTGTCCAAGGCGCCTATTTACCAGGTTTTCACTATTGGACGAAATGGTTTATCTTTACTATTTTGATTTTTTCTTCTTTTTTTTTTTTTTCTTTTTTTTTTTTTTGGTAGGAGATAGTCGGATGGAATAGATGGGGGACTCAAGATTTTGTTCCCATAGAAATGCCTCAAGATGGATAATGCACCGACCATGTCAAATGTCGTTATGCTCATAGATGTTGGTAGGGAATTGCATGAGAGGGAATGGATTTTGATGTGGATTATGAAAGGTTCATGCAAGGAATGATAAGGGGTAGCAGATTATGATGTGGACTAGGATAGAAGGAGAGTGAAGTAGGATGGAGATAAATAGATAGATATGAAGGACTTATGCAAAAGCATGGACCATAGGATTATGATGGAAGAAATAAGTAGGATAGTAGATGGGAGATGGGGAGATGGATGTATGTGGGAATGTTATGGAGTGGAAGGGAACCAAGACCAACAGTTGCACACACCGAAATGGATTTTGAAGCTTGGAAGGGGGACTTGGGAGTAATGGAGATGTTATCTTAGGGATTTGCCTATTTAGGTCTTTAGGAACCCAAATGGACTTATGAATTTTAGGATTTTGTGATAGGGAGCGGGATATTTGGGATTTTAGAATTGTGGATGATCCATTTGAACTAGGTACTTTTTGCTTGGGGACCCAAACCATTTTGGTTTTGAAATTATCTTTTTGAGATGTTGACTTGGGTAACATTTTTGAATTTTGATTTTTCTTTGATTCTTCGCATTTGTGCCATATGGCATGAGAATTATTGAGATTTTTTGCTATATGGGTGGAGACATGCAAATTTTTATTTTTGAATCCCATGAGGGTGTTTAGGAGAGCTTCATGTTTATTCAATGTGCGCATTTGTTGATCATGATTAGGAATTGTAGGGGATTTATAGGAACGAGATGAATGAATGGATTTGTGGTTAAAGTGATAAGAAGATTGGAGGATGGGAATATTAGGAGTTGGAAGGAGTGGAGGTAAAGTGGATGGAGGGATGTTTGGAGTTGGAAGAAGTGGAGGTAAAGTGGATGGAGGAAGATGAATGGTCACATGCTTTTTGGGTTTGTAGGATGATGGAGGAGGAATGGAAACATATGTTTTATGGGTGTGATGAGGTGCATCTAGTTTGGGCTTAGATGGAGTGGATTTAGGAGGTGGAAGTGTGGTACCAACATCTTGAGATTGCTTACCATGGGGTGTATAACCAATACCATACGGTTTTGGGGAGACTTTGACATGGATGGGTTCCAAGTTACCTTGCTCATGAAGGCCTAAGCCTTTACCTTGATAATTCATGTTTTGGAACATACGATGTGCAATGGGATGCTTATTTTTGAGGATACAAGACACGGGTTCCTTATTGGATGAGGAGGATGAGGTGGCAGATACAGGTTGCTGCCCTCCTAGGGAAGAACATTCATTTAGGAAGGTAGTAAGAACAATAGGACATGATGGTGGATTTGAAATGGTATCAGTATGAGATGGTGAAGGAGCAATAGGATCTTGATTATGCTCATTATGCTCATGAAGATTCAATGTATTTGTTTGATTATCTATGTGCTTGTGAGGACCAAGTGTCTCATCAAGGGAAGTGGATATTGTGGGATGATGGATAAGAATGGTGGAGGTTTCTTGAACATGAATAGTATTGGGACCGTGAATGGAGGAAGTGAGAAGCTCTTGATCACAGATAATATCTTGATCATAAAAAAGATATAGGTTATGAACAGGTGGAAAGGAAGAGCTTTGATCTTGATTTGGTAAGGGGCAAAGCTGATCATGCTTTAGAGTTGACTCTTGACATAAATATTGAGTTTGGATAGGAATGGAGGTTTCTTGGATAGATTCAATGTATGGTGGAGAGTGAATTAGGCTTATGGCAGGTGGATCTTCAAGAACATTTGAAGGTTCTTGGATAATTTGTGGACTAGAAGATGGGATAGGGATTTGATGGCATGAGGATGGTGGTTGATTCCTTGCTAGTAGCCAATGGATCACATCCTTCATTAGTATACGAGTGGATGCACAATATAATGGATGGATAATAAGGGTGGAAGGTGTGGGATTAGAATGCACTGGAGGGATAATGGGATTAGGTGTGATAGGAGTGGGATTAGGATTGGGTTTTGGTTGATGGATCATAGGATTGGGTTTAGGTGGAAAATTTGATGGTTTAGACTTTAAGGGTGTTCGGGATTGGCTTAATGGAGTAGGATTTGGAAGGTTGGAAGGATTATATGATGGAGGTTCCATAAAGATGGATGAATGAGGAGGACTAGTGAATGGATTGGTGTATGATTCCAAACTTGAGGTGGTGTCTCCCTTGTCAAGAGTATCATTAAAAAGACTTGCGGACTCATGCTCATGTTGTGGAGGATTTTGAGATGGATATTGAGGAATATTCATGAGATTGGGTGATGTGGAGGGACTAGGTTGGCATGATGATGGGGGTGACTCATAGAATTTAGGTTGAATTTGTTGATGTTGTATGGATGATGGTGGTGAAGGTAACGAAGGGATTGATGAATGAGAAGGCTGGGGGGCCAATGGATTAGGATTGAAATTAGATGGAATTTGTTGTTGTTGCATGGATAAAGGTATGGTGGATGATGTATTAAACGAAGATTGTGGTTTTTGTGCTAAGATTTGTTGTTGTTGAAGGAGGGCTTGTTTTTTTTGGCTTTGTTGTTGAAGATATAAGATGAGGGGACTTGGTATGTGTGAAGATGAAGCATGGGTAGGGATCTGGACCTGTGAGGTTTGAGGTAAAGTTATTGCTAAATTGGTTTGAGGTATGGATGTGTTGGGTTGATATGAGTGGTAGATTGGTTGTGATGAAGATTTGTATGAGGTGGATGGAGATGACTCATAGAGTTGGGGTGTTGACGTGGTAGGATGTTTAAATTGTGAAGATAATTGTGATAGTCGTGCCAATTGAAATCTAACATCAGCCTCTGATTAAGCGAGTTGTTGTTGTAACTGAAGGACTTCAGGATTAATGGATGTCGAGGTTGAGACCTGGGTAGGATTATAGTTTTGTGAGGTTGAGGGCATGGAAGAAAAATCTTGGGTTGTGTTGAGATGATAAGAATTGGATTGTAGATAATGATCATCATAGATATGTCGAGGCTCTTGCATTTCCCCATATTCTTGAGATGATACTGATGTTGGTGGAGGCCAAAATGGGGAGATATATGGTTCACGGGTATCAAAATATGCATCATGATCTACCAAAGTCTCATCATTATTATATCTAGGAGGGCCTCCGCAGAGTATGAGTTTTGGTTTTTGATTTGTCCTAGATTTGTTGATGGTCACAACCATTTTGACAAATAAGGATTGTACTAGGTGGGAAATGGGTGGATCAATTGAAAGAGCTTCTTAGGATTCAAAGTGACAAGGTTCCACTTGAGATGTGACACAAAAGGATTGATAGGTTCTCAATGTTGAAAGTCAAGTTGATGATATAGGAGACAAGTTGTAGTTATGATGATGATCAGGCACACATAATCATATAAGACACACAACAATTTGATTGGTTGCTTTGATGACACTTTGATGTTTTGCAAACACTTGTAAACATGCACGATCCTAGGCTTGGAAAGGACAATACTTGTTGAGTTCCCACTTGGTTTTACCCAGCCGCGCCTACTTATGGTGTATAGCTCCAAGAACTTGGGGCACGGGCTCCCCCTTACAGTGCACTCACTTCTCAGGCACACCAAGTTCCAGGTCCTAGGATGCACAGATCCTAAGGTACCTTACTATCTTTGCCATAAGCCGCAAAAATATGGGACGACTATCAAAGTTTCCTCCTGTATCAACAAGTAGAGGGTTTTTGGCCACTACACAAAAGGGTTCTAGTGAATATCCGGGGGACCAGCACCTTACGAGCGTCCAGCAAGCCACTAAAGGCTTTGACTAACCCTACTAGGAGTTTAATATACACAAAGGTACGGCTCCTTTTGAGCTAGCACTGTACGGTAAGCGCTAATACCGGTTAGACTTGGCTTTCGCCTTATCCTCAATTTATATAGCAGACCGGATGAAAGTACCGCTTGGGGTCGCAAATGAGTTCTCCTTGCGGATGTGTCTCAAGAGCAGGCCCACTCTAAGGGTGACAAAAGCAAGGAAACACGTTGTTTTTGATCTCCCAAATCGCATGAAATGCAAGGAGAGAGCATACACAACGCCTTTGCCTCACACTCGTATGGGGTTCATTTTAATTCCAAATCCAAATGTGTGGGTGGTTATACAAAATGTCAAAGAAATGCTTTTGATTCTCAAGATCACCGAATGGCGCAAGAGAAGAGCATACGCATTCAATGACAAAATTGCAAGCCACAAGACATTGCAAACACTTGTTAATTTTAACCCTTTCTTATGATGTGATATAAGCTATAAAAAGAAGACACGTTGTTTCAAGATTAGATTCTTTGACAATCGATCCTGCAACACACTGATTAGTAGTTTGAAAAATTTATCTTTGACAGGCGTGTAGCTGCAAGAAAATGTTAGACCAAGACAAAACAATCCTGCAAAAACCCACACAAAAATGTTAGTACTCAACAAGAAGAAAATGTTTGATGTTTTTGAAAATGATTGAATTTTAGAGAATTATACCAAAAAATCAGATATAAATGTTTGATGTTTTTGAAAATGATTGAATTTCAGAGAATTATACCAGAAAATTAGATATAAATGTTTGATGTTTTTGAAAATGATTGAATTTCAGAGAATTATACCAGAAAATCAGATATGAAGTTGACAAAATGGATTGTATCACGATGTAGTTCTCTGAATCAGCTTTTTAACGCCTACAAAAACATGAAAATCTGATGTCAAATGACAAAGTTAGGCCTGTTTACACAGAACAGCCTCCGAGGGCTAAAAACTGGCACTTTGGTAGTTAACTAACTCCGCTGTTGGCCATTTAACCTCTTTTGGTCCCAAGCATGGTTTAAGAAGTCCTTGTTGGTAATGTCACTATACCAATGTAATGAAGTTTATACTTAACCACTTGCATTGATGCAATATCTAACAGTCAAAGATTTCTTGTGGTCAATGTAACCGCCAGTATTTATGGTTAACACTGGTTTTTGTTGTCACGAGCAGAGATTATCATGGGTTACAATATCTAGAGTAATAATAAATGCCGAAACTAAAGGGATTTAACAAAAGTTTTCTTAACAGCCAATATAATGAAAAAATAAACAATGGAGCTCCGTTTATGCCAACAATTACCAAAGTTAACGGTTAGAGGTTTCCTCCAAACCAAAGTTCTCAACTTGCACCAGGATAGAGCCGTTATATTAAACCTTTAGCTTTAAGTAACATATCAATGATAAACAAAACTACTGGTGATTTTTTTACACAGGTCTATATTCGCCACTCACTCACGACTTATACTTCAACACATGGTTAGCACTACCTGTAATTTTGTTAGACACTTCTCTGAGTTGAATCAAAAAAGTTATCATATAAATATGGAATTTATTCCTCAAACCGGAAGGAGGTCTTTTGCATAGGCTTCCACTTCTGAGGAGGTCGCACGTCCGCTGAGAATCATGCAAATTGATGGCTTTATTGCAACATGTAACACCCTGTCAAAGTCACCGAGAATCGCATCGAAGTCCAGGCAGTTAGGGAAAAGCTTTAATCCGATGAGTGAAAAATACTCGCCACAATGAACTATAGTCAAGTTTAAACAAAATACCAAAAATTTTAAAGAATCATCTTAGAAGCACAAATGATGACTTTACCAGATGCAGAAATCACTATTGATATTTAACGTGCTGCTGAGTGAAAACATAGTAAATTGAACCCTAATATTCACGATGTTTGAAAGGTAAAACCAGCAGGTCAACTTCACCATAATAGTTTATGCTCAACACACAAATTTACCATGGTTGTCACTAACGATTTGGAACTGCCCACAACCATGACTTATAATCAAAACTTAACCACTGGCAAATCTTGGAGACTATGATTTTAATATTCAAAACCTTGAGCGTTCTTGTTGATCTTAATTAGGACTGACTTGAAAGATTACCATTAACACAATGCAATTTTATTGTCTCAGGTGAAATGGCATCAGACACGGTGGACCGCTTGATCGATGGCTATGGAGAAAAAGTATGCCATTATTAAAAGCTTCCTGAAGACCAAAGAATGGAAGAAATTGTATAATATGTGAACAGTAAGTATCAATTGCTTGAAGCGGTGTTACGAGTTGAAGAAGAGGGGGATTACAACCAATGCAAAAGAAGGTTTATGATGTGGAGTTTACTTTACAGTTTGGGCGACAATAGCAACCATGAAATGTTCAACACTAAACAGAAAATGCTTTAACTAGACAAACCGTCATCTCATGCTAATGTTTAGATTATTTTTGCCAAACAACTAATAAAACCATGTATCCTCCAAGCTTTCACACCAAAATACCAAAATACTTGCAAACAAAATGATCAGAAGTTGTGTTCACGTCGGGTTCACCATTGTATGCAGCCAAATATAGATTTTATTAAAAGATTTGAAACTATTATAAACCCTAAAATCTATATTCAGAGCAACAGAAAAGATTATGATAAAAATTATTGCAATCCAAATAAAATAGATGTTACCGAAAATATTAAAATGTGGTTGCTCAGATTTTTGCATAACTCCACTGTAGATGGTGTCGAGGGTCATTAATGAAAATGAGTTTGATTTTTATAAAGTTTTGGGGACGGTTTGAAAAGTGGTTTGATCGGTTGAACGAGAAAAAGGTAGGTAAAAAGGTGGTTAGGGTTATGGTAACGGGTTTGTATTATTTTGGTGAAATAGATTTAGGTTAAAGTTTGGATAAAATAATAAATTAAGTTGATTTAATTTATTATTTGTCGGGAGGTGTTTTGGTTTATGGATAAATAATAAATAAATTGAATTTATTATTTACGAAATATGGTATAAAATGGTAAGATTTACTTAATTAATTAAAATTAATTAAATCTTTGGATGAAGGATAACTTAGGTCAATTTTTTATGTCTACAAATACATATGAAATGTTTATGTAACACTTAAGAGCTGGGATCAACCCTTGTGGGAGCCACATTTCCTCCACTCATAATGTAACGTGATGAATCAAACAGAAACATAATTACACCTGTATCTGCACATGAAGTAAACATGTTAATAAAAACAAATGCATACCCTAGATGCATTAGATGACTTTAGTAGTTTTCTGGTACATCTAAGGTATGCATGACTGATTTTTTGCATCTTGTTGAAAAGCCTATACATGCATAATGAATGCGTATATATTGAATGTAATCAGTCATTGCTTAGAGTAACATTGCTCTAACACCTTATCTCCTCTTTTGCAGGGAACCAGGACAATGGACAAGGAAGCTCAAGGCAACAACACCACCGACCAGATAGACCAGTCATTCAGGCAATGATTGGTTACCCTCATTCTATACCCCTTTATTTACTTTCATTACTTATTCATGTATATGCTTTTCTCAATTTGTATTGAATAAGCGAAAGTTAATCTCATGGCTTGTGTGAGACAATGGATATTTTTTCACTCAATAAAGATTACTTTTCTCTGTTATATGCACTTGTGTAAATGCAATAATCCATTATAGCCCTTTTGTAGTCCTTTTCTGATTTTGCTTATACAATTGAATGTAACATTGGAAAGTAATAAAATGAATTTCACTTCCTTATTTAAAACAATAGGCTCTACCTGATTGAGATGTAGTGAAAATCTGGGTAACAGGTATTTTTTCTTTTAAATGCTTCAATAAGGAAGATAAAGACAAAATTTTACAGAATAGCCTGAAGATAGAAGAGGATGAGTTTCAAAGATCTCAAGCTCTATTGGAGGAAAAGGTTTGTACTAAGGGATTTCATGCTAAAATAGCAGTCCAAGGATGCTTGAATTGGTAGAAATCGAGTACTATAAGCACATGAAGGCTGGTTTCAAGCTAGCAAGGAAATGTATCTCAGCAGGGGTGTTCAAGAAGAAGGTTTAGAAGGGGTGAAATAGAAGGGTATCCATAAATAAATAGACACTGCCTTTCTGGGAAAGAATAAAATTCTAGTAGCATGCAGGTCTTTCCTCATATTAACCACCCCCTAAGCCACTTTTAATAGAGTATATTATGCACTCGTGAGGCTTTTAATTCTAGCAGCCTATAGGTCTTTCCTCATATTAACCACCTCATGAGGAGGGTAAATTTCATAGGAGAGACTCAAGGTTCAAAAGATGCTGCAAGGTGGCGAAGAGAGACTATGGTTTATAGACAGAGAAAGACTCCTTTACGATCTCAATCTACTTGGCCATGTGGATGCCTTGCTTATGTGTAAAAGGGGGTGTAGAAGGAAGAGGTGGCAATATGTCTTGATGATATGACACCTCTCATATACTAATCCTTTTGACCTTCATGGGGAAAGGGGTTGAATAATCTTTGCTACATTTTTGTTAGGAGATTTTGGTGTGAGAGTGTTGGAAAGCTAGAAAATGAGAGACATGTCAAAGAAGAGGAGTATTTTATTTATTTGTATTCAAGTTTACTCTCTTGTTCTCATGTGTGAAAAAAAAAATACTCTAGTTATTGAGGGTGGATTTTGTATGTAGCTTAATGGTGCTTGTGAGGCCTTGGTCTAAGTATTTTTGTATGAGTGGTTGAGCTTGAAAACTCTTGGTTGTGAGTAGGGGTGATAAGCCCACTCCTCTCTTTCCTATCACTACTCTTTTACCTATGTACATTCTATGACCATTTTAGACACTATGTGGCTAGAAATTGTGATATTTTTTGTGTTCGCCTAGTTCTTGTTGTTTTCTTGGATTGAAGAATGGCCAAAGACTTTTATGGATTGATGACACCATAAAATTCTACCATAGAGCACACTCTCCCCATTAATTTTGTTTTTAGCTTTCTAGATTGAAATTCTACATTGGAAGACCTATTAAACCTACTAATTTTTCATAAATAGGTTGAAGAAAGATTGTAATAATTATGATTCCCATGTGTAATTGTGGGTCTAAAAAAAAGAATACATAGGAATAAGGAATTATAATTAAGTGTCCATTATAGGTGGAAATTTAGAATTTATTAAATTAAATTATGTGTATTCTTAAAATTTGTGGAGGTTGGATGCTAAACAAACTTGAAAAGCAAAATTATGTGAGTTTGTGATTTGTAAATAATAATTTTTAGACTATTTTTCAACCTATGAGGTGTAAATCTGGGAGAGGAGATATGGATTCTTATATGCACTTATTTAAACCTTTTTTTTAACCGAACTACATACAAGCACTAATATATAGATCACTATATTTACATTTGTTTTCAATACATACCATTGTGAAATTGTCAAAATATTTGTGTACAAATACAAAATCTTATACCAATTAGAAGGTTGTGAATGAACAATCAAGTAGAAGTGTTTATGATTCAAATAAATAAATAAATATATATATATATATATATATATATATATATATATATATATATATATATATATATATATGTATGTATACATATCTACATATGTGTGTGTGTGTATAGATGTATGTATGTTTGTATATATACATACATACATATATTTGTGCGTGTGTGTGGATGTGTATATATATATTGATTGGTAAGGAGGGATTATTTAGGGTGGCCCCACACCAGCAGAGGTCACAAGGGGTACCTCCTCCCCATCCACATATTCAACTTATCTAACATAGAAACCACAATGGAAGTCCAAGAGCCACAACTTGGAACTCCAACTATGGATGCCACTTGGGGGATTCAAACTTAGATCTCCATCTTGAGAACCTTATGACCTTGCCATTTAAGCACAATCCCTTTGACAATATATATATATGAGGGAAAAATCTCGATCACAGTTAAATCCAGAAGCACTCTATGCAATATATATATATTTAGAAACACACACACACACACACACACACACACACATATAATACATACATACATATATATATATATATATATATATATATATATATATATATATATATATATATATATATATATATATATATATATATATATATATATATTATACATACATATATATATTATACATACATACATATATATGAACATAACCATTTACCATGTATACTTCCTTATATTGTAAGAGACAATGATATGAATATATTTTCTTGTATTGTTGGAAACAATGGCATGCATATATTTTTTAATATAATATTCAATTGTATATGTATGCATATGAGAACCAAATTGTACTCGGCAAGGGTTTTGAACATAAATAGTAATAAAGGATATATATAACAAAAACTAAATATATGTAGATAACTTTTTAATCGTGACTTCCCTATGAGGGGCATGACACCGGACATGATCCTCACACTATGGCGCATGATTCATACAAGAGAGCATGATCCCATATTTTACATCATATTAGAACTAAGAGTGTTGTACACTTTGCAAGCCCTAGTTATAATATCAATTTATTATTTTAATATTGGGTTGCTACATGTGATTAGCCCAAGTTCCTAAATTAATATTGAAATAGTATGATGTTATATGTGTAAGAGGTCCCTTTATGGAACCATGATATTCCTCCAAACACTTGGCATGAAGTTTAAGTTTGTCCTATTATGGGAAGGTGAAGGGTCACAATATCTCATATGGAGTCTTTGACCATATGATGGCCTTAATGAGGTGGGCGGCTCATACATGTAAATTTTTCATGCATGTTAAGCATTGAGACAAGTGGAACATTGTTTCTATCATGGTTTTGAATGCCATAATAAGTAGTATTACTCAAACTTACATATTCTATAAATTAAAGGCTTGGGTGAGTAGTTTCACAATCACGAGTTGGGAGATCATTGTTGGGTTTCTTGTATAGAAGAGGTTTAGATTAGTTGGGTGTATATATATACCCATTTTGGATCAATATAGTGCTAGATCTCTTTTTGGTAGCAGGTTTTTTTTTAAAGCCCCTTCCAGTGCAAGAAGTTGGGTCCACTTTTATTGGAAGCCTTGAGGCAAAAGATTTTCAAAAGTGATGGATTTTGGCAATATGGCTGACAATTTTATTTTTAGAATTTTTGGATGAAATTAAAACTCATTTTAGATGACAATGTCTAGTTTTAAAATATATAATTTTTTTAGTGTTGAACATGTTTTTGTATTTATTATTTATTTCTTAAACAAAAAGCTTCAAATTTTTTGAAGAAATGGACTTTGGCAATATGGCTGATGACTTTTTTTTAATAATTTTTAGATGAAATTAAAACCCATTATAGATGAGATTATGTAGATTCTAAATATGTAATTTTTTTTACAATTTGTTTATTTTCTCTATTTTCAAATTTTTTTGATGAAATTGGTCCATAAACTTGAAATATCAGGTTTTCTTATTATTTTAAAAACTTTTTATTAATTTTTTTTTAAAAACAAATTATAAGTAAGAAATCTTCAAACAATTCTTTTCAATTTAAAAAAAATCAAAAAAATGATAAGTTTAGGTCATCTTATACATGACGTACATGAGGAATTTTCAAAACAACAATTACGACCAATAAAAAATTAATAAAAAAATATTCAAAAAAAATACAAAAAAATATCGTGAGCAATCTTCAGTGTGTTACAGATCTTTTTCCAAAAGGATTCAGAAAAATACAATCATTTAGGTCAAAATATGGTTGATGTACACGTGCATGGTATGGTAAAAAAGTGACTTTTAAATAGTGGTTTTTAGACATGTCTATTGAAAATCAATTTTTATCATCTGGGTATTAAAATAAATTAAATATTTACAAAATAGACTTTGAGTACTACATTTCATATTACTGACTTATTTTAAGATTCAACATTTAAGTGCTTCAAAATTTTAGGTCAAATGTGACAAATTCTGAAAATCAAGGAAAACAATTCCACTTTTTGGCCAAAAAGTGGACTCAACTTCTTGCACACACCTTTCCCATGTTACATATTATGTCAACCTTGTTATGGTATCCTTATTTCTGCTATTTTATGATTTTATATTAGTTTGATATAATTATTAATTATAATCTATATTATTCGCTAAGATCATATTTACTTTATATTTTGTGGTTCCTAACTAAAGGAATTACTTGTAGATTCAACATTGGATATTAGAATGTGTGCTAGATTGATCATGTGTAGGAAGGGATGCCTTCTTTGGAGTTTTGGAGTTTTGGTGTACGATCTGCTTGTTGTCTAAATAGTTGATCGACTGAAGACATAATTGATGAACAATAGGTGGTGATTACAACAAAACTTAGCAAGCCAAGGATGAGTAAAATTCAGAAACTGAGTTCTGTTTGCTTAGAGACGAGTTGTAAAAGAGTGTCAATGTATATATATATAAAAGTAGAAATGAATGATTTGTATGTAGGTACTTAAAGACATAGAGAAGAATATGTCTACGCGGAATTTTGCTTACACAAGCCGTTTACCAGATCAGCGTGGAAGCAGTCTTAGTAGACCATTATTTTGTCCCAATTTTGCTGCGTCTCCATCGACTTCAATTGTTGCAAAGAAAACAAAAAATGTGTGCGGACTTTCTATTTGCGTAGGATTTCCCTTTGCATATGATAAGTTTTATTTTAAATCGATTGTGTCTTATGGTAAAAATAATAAATATGACAATACTATTGCATATTTTAAATTGATTTAAACTTTTTTCTTTGTAAGTTCTATTGAGTTGTCAACATATGATATACTTTTGGTTTTTTTTCTTTTATTTTGATACTTTGTTATTAGTATAGGCAACATTATAGTATTTATAGTTAGACAACATTCCCCATAGCTTTTGTGATTCCAGTTTTGCAGGGAATGGATCGAATGATCTTTAGGCATTTACTCTCTTAGTAATGTAGCAATAAATCGAATTTGATCTTGATGTACAAGTAGGGAAATCCTAGAATCAACTAACTCTTCTATCAAGATCTAGCCTTAATTTAATTATTGGATGCCACTTGTTGGCTCTCAATGTTGTGGCTTTACAATCTTAGAGAAAAGACCAAAACCTAATCCAAAGGAAAGACAACCTAGGATAATGAACCAGAACGCATGATTAGATAGTGGACAATAATAAGCCAATCGATAGGAGAGGGGATCTCCTATACACTTTAGGATTTTCTAAGCCTGGGAGGGTGTGCCATGATTTCATTGAATAGGACATTAAAGAGAAATACATAAGCACAATCTAGGTCTTAAGAAACTACGTGCCCTATGACTACCAAGAATAGACCTACAAGACCTCACTTTCAGGAAATAAATACAAGACTGCACATGCAACTAAAGTAAACTAGTTTATATCCCTAAGAATGAATCCCCTTAACATTACATATATGTGCAATGCAACTTGGAATCTATTTTACAAATCTGTATATAAATGTATTTCAAGCAAGAGCTCACAAAAGATATGACATAGTTTATATTGTTGAACATGTGCATATTGGTAGGTCCTAGTCTAATTCTAAACTAACAAGGAAGAATTAATAGATATTTTAAAGAAATGATTGATCATCAAGCCAACAAGATCAGTGCCTATTTAATATTATATTATACATAATAGTATCTAATCTTAGGAAGCATAGGAAGTGATGTGAAGATGCAAAATTTTGTAGAGGAGGCGCGGCCAAATGCGGATAATGGAGGTGTAGTTGGTGGACAGAAGGGTGGCGAAGCGGATGTGAAGGTCAAAGATCCCTACTCGGCTCCTTGCCATAAGGCCTTTTTCTCCATAGATCTATCAGATGAGATAGAAGAGGAGGTGGGAATGCTTGAAGAGCTGGTGATTATTGCTAGGGTTATCAGTCCTATGCTCAAGAGATGCAAGATTAGATCCTGGATACCAAAGAATTTGAAATTGGCGAAGATTGTCAAATTCTTGCCCAAGGGGTTCTTTAGTGCAGTGATCCTATCAGAGGAAGTGCGAGAGGAAGTTCTCCAGGGTGGCCTCCAAAAAATTGATGGATCCCCGTTATACATGCAAAAGTGGAGCCCTAATTTTAATGCTGCAAAACACAACCAATATGACAAGCCCATTTGGATACGATTGTACAATCTACCTTTCAAATAGTGGGTGGAAGATTGCTTGGTGAAGATTGGTCGTTCATTGGGGACATTAGTGGATGCAAATTTGGAGATAATTGAAGGTGATTCTTACATATATGCCAGAATCAAGATCATTGCCGTAAGGAAGATTATGAAGGAAATATTATTTGCGTAGGTGAAGAGCATTGGATCCAGCTAGTGGAGGTTGAGGAAGACAATTTTTTTTGTTCATGATGTCGGGGAAGGGATCATAATGTGGAGAAATGTAAAAAGGTGGCAAGGATCAGGAAAGTTTGGAAGCCCAAGTCTACCCGTTCGTCCACTCCCCTACCACTAGTGCTTCACAATGATGGTCCCGTTGGGACTAACTTCCTCCAGAAGAAAGATTCTGGCTTTGATCTTCCTTCAGCTCCTGGACCGCAAGCCCTAGATCTAATTGGCTCTGCAGATCGGAAGGTTTCCTCGGCACTGGAACCATCTTTGACTGATTTGGCATTGGAGTTGACAATAGAGTGTGGCATCGATCAGGAATCTCTGCCTCTGACAGGGGATTCCTCAGATGGGGAGGATTTCACCACAGAAGAAGATGAATTGGATATTATCAATCCATGGAGCATAAGCCAAATGATAGCTATGTTTCTAGGCATGGCTAAAAAAGGTAGGGGTCAAAAATCCAAAGCATCAAAAACTTTTTTTCATCCAAGGGAGCCAAGGCCTCCCTTGGACAATAATGAAGATCCTAACCTAGAATGTCAGGGGCATGTTGGCCCCTGACAAGCGACGCTTGGTTAAGCGTCATCTGGATAATATCAAGGCGGATATTATCTTTCTCTAGGAGGCAAAGATTTGTTCCCAAGATGGTGAAAAGTTTACTAAATACTGTAGAATGTGGAATGGATTCTTTTCTGATGAGGTTGGCTCCTTAGGGGGTCTAGGCGTCCTTTGGTCTGCTAATTCAGTAGACTTTCAATTGGTTAAAGCTCAAGCAAGTTCAATTCTTGGGGTGGTTAAAGCCATCTTGTGAAGTCAGAGTTTGTTCAATGTTTATGGCCCGATCCGGACGGAAGAAAAAGTGCAAGTCTAGAATAGTATTCGGGCTTTGGCAAATTTGCTTCAAAATGACAAATTAGTGTTGGGTGGTGATTTCAATGCAATTTTGAAGGAAGAAAAGACTGGTGGGCTTCAAAAAGTCAATAAGATGATATTGGACTTTCAGAAGTTTGTGTCTCTCTTGCTTGCGGTAGATTGTGTCCGGAAGGATAGCTCTTTCACTTGGACAAATAGGTGAGAAGGCTTCACTAATATCTCAGAGAGGCTGGATCGGTTCTTATTAGGGTTTTGCTAGTTCAGGGATGAGTTTAGGTGTGATTCTAGTATTCTTCTGATAGTCGTCTCAGACCATTTTTTGGTAACGTTGAATCTCAACCTATATGAGAGACCCCCTAACTGCTACATCAAATTCAAATCAATGTGGTGGATGGATTTTGGTTTGGTTGGCCATTTGGAAGCATGGTGGCGGGACGGCTGTCGGAGTGGTGGGACTCCCAACTTCCGCATTGTCAAGAAGATTGGGCATATTAGAAACATGTTCTGAAAGTGGAATAAAGAGAGCTTCGGTGATATCTTTGCCGAAAAATAAAATGTTGAAGTTGAGTTGGAGTCTCTGAATGAGTATGTAATAAGGTTTGGTATGTCTGCCTAGGAGGTCTCCAGGGAGGAGTTGAAAGCTTGGCATTTGGAGTTGCTGGTGCATGAGGAACTGTTTTGGAAGGACAAGGCATGGGAAACCTAGTTGAAAGCTAGAGATTGCAATACAAAATTCTTTCACACTGCCTCCCACTCCAGGCGTTCAAGAAATTGGATAGAGAGCATAAAGTTGGCGGATGGGTCAGTCATTGACAATCATGACAGTTTGGAGGCCAAAGCGGTTAGGTATTTCTCCTCACTTCTAGATGCCAATAGAGGGAATCAGAATTAGGACGGGTCCATTTTGGACTACATTCCTCCTCTTATCAGTGAGGTGGATAATCGGATGCTTTTGGAGCAGTTTTCTCTAGAGGAGATCAAGGTGGCTACTTTCGATTTAAATCATGGCAAAGTGTGAGGTCCCGATGGTATCTTGACCAAATTCTTTCAGAAATGCTAAAATTTCTTGGCCCTGGATGTCTGGGAATTCATTGAAGATTTCATAAATAAGAAGCACTTTGTCAAGAATATAAATAACACAGTGATTACTTTAATCCCTAAAAAACATGCGTGCTCCTCCTACACGGACTACAGGCCAATTTCATTGTGCAATGTCGTCTACAAAATTTTGGAAAAGGCTATGGCAAATCAGCTAAAGAAGGTGTTGGGGTCGATTATTTTTAAAGAACAAAATGGTTTCACACCAGGCAGGGAGATCATCGACAACATCATAACAATGACAGAAACAATTCATTCAATCTCCGTTGTTAGAATGCAAGGCATGATGATCAAACTGGATGTGAGTAATGCATATGACCACGTAGATTGGAGCTTTCTTTTGGCAGTGATGAGGTGATTTGGTTTCTCTAAAGATTGGTTGGATATGATTTAGGCATGTGTTTCCTCTCCCAGGTATTCGATCTCTATCAACAATTCTTTGTACGGGTTCTTTTGTGCTTCCAACGGGTTGCGTTAGGGTGACCCCATCTCGTCGTCCCTATTCATCATCATGGCAGAAGCCATTGGTTAGGCACTTCGGTAGGCTGAGAGAACAAAGAGTCTGGAAAGGGATAAAGGTGGCGCAAGGTATCGATCCCATCACACACATGCAGTTTGCTAACGATACCTTATTGTTCAAAGAAGCTACTCTACATGAGGCAAAGGTAATCAAAAATGCTTTGGATAGGTATATCGAAGCATCCAGGCATCCTAAATAAGGAAAAATTAGAGGTCATGTTTTTCAATACCAAAAAGTTCCTCCAAAAGAGGATTACTCACAAACTAGGCTTCCTCATGGCTTGCCTACCATCGAAGCATCAAGGGGTGCCCCTTTTCCAAGGTTTGTGCAAAATGGAGTTGTGGGAGAAGCTGGTGGAGCATTGTCAGAATAAGGCCGATGCTTGGAAAACCAAATGGTTATCATTCACAGGATGTATTTTAATGATCAAGTTTGTCCTTGCAACTATGCTGGTCTATGTTATGTCATGCTTTAAATTGTCTGGCAAGGCCATCTCAAGTCTGGAGGGTTTTCTAAAAAGATTTCTATGGAACAGTTGAAAGGATGTCAGACATATTCCTCTCATTAGCTGGGATCTATGGCCTGCCTCTGAAAAAAGGACAGGGAGGAGGGTGGTAGGTTTAAGAAAGTTGGAATTGGTCAATTTGGCTTTAGGGGCCAGGTTAAGTTGGCGAGTGGTAAAAACCCTAATCGTCTGTGGTGTCGTATCATATAGAGCAAATACCTTGATGACTGGGACCCTAAGTAGATTCTAACAATGGCCAATTCTGGGGGGGATCAGCAATCTGGAGGTTCATTTGGGATAATAGGAGGATTATGATGGAGCACATATCTTTGAAAGTTGGAAATAACAAGCTGGCTAATTTTTAGGGCGACTCTTGGACTGGGTATATTTCGTTGGTGGATGAGATTGGTGAAGGTGACTAGTTAGAGGTGGTGGAGTCTCAGTTTGGATGCAAGGTGGCAGACTACGTTTAGTTTGTGGGTGGTTGTGGACTTGGTTGGCATCCACTGGAGTGTTGGATGTTACCGGAAGAGGTGCATCACATGCTTTATGTGGCTCTTAAGAAAAGAAGAATCTGCTTGACGTCAGAAGTTGATGAGATAATATGGTGTGGTTCTAAATCCAGGGCCTACTTGGTGAAACTAGGCTATGAGATCTAGTTGGCCCAACGTGGAGATTTAGGTTGGGCAATGACTTTGTGTTGGAATTTGAAGGCCCTTCCCAAGGCTGGGGCATTCCTTTGGTCGACTCTTCATAAAAGAATCCTCATCGGCAATAGAATAGCTTCTTATGGGATTCAAGGTCTATCGATTCACATGTTATGTAAGGCAGCCGGTGAGTCAACAAATGATTTGTTATTGACTTGTCCCTTTGCTGAAAGGTGTTGAGATTGGTTGATGTTGTCTCTTGGTTGGTCCTCTCCGCGGTAGCAGGATCTCTTGGAATTCCTATCAGGTTGGCCAATGAAGAGGCGGAAGGATCTCTGGGGGGACATTTGGCTAGCCTCCCCTTCGATGTTGGTGTGGCACTTGCGAAAGGAGCACAACAAGAACATTTTTAATGAGCAGTTCCTGACGGTTGAAGAGGTAATTAAGAAAATAGAATTCGGATTGTGCGCAGTGGCTAATGCGAAATGTTGTCTGCGCTCCAATACTCAATTCTCAAACTGAGACAACGAGCTTCAAAAGAGGTGGTGCTTGCTTAAGCTGACTCAAAAAGCAGGAGTAAGCCAAGAAAAGAAGCGAAGTGGATGCATCCGAAATCAGATAGATTTAAACTTAACTTTGATGAGGCTACCAAAGGTGACCCCGGTGCTACTAGAGCGAGATGCCTTATACGAAATGATCGTGGTCAATGTATTGGCACGCTGGCTCAAAATTTGGGTGAGGCGACCAACAACGAAGCTGAAATGGAGGCATTCACTGCAGGCTTAAGGCTTTGCGTAGACATTGGTATCCCAAAGGTGGACATTGAAGGGGATTCTCAAATTTGTGTTAATATAGTCAGCAAAAGGAAGGTGGCGAGCTGGAAGCTTCAAAGGTGGTTGCTAATAATCTGGGAAACTTTGAATAAACTCGAATCATACACAATTTCACATGTGTACAGGGAGGCCAACGCGACCACGAACGTGATGGCCAATATCGGTGTTAGGTTGGAGACTGAGGAGATTGTCTTCGGGGTGTGCGACTTGCATAATGAGGTGGACATGATAGTCAGAAAGGAATTTGAGGTTATTTAGTGGTGGTACTCAATAGTATTGCGGGTGTTGGGCATGGCTGGTTTCAGTCAAACCATGGAGTTTTCTGCCCAGCGTTCACTCTGGGAATGGTGATGATATGGCCTGAGTTTGGGCTAGCTATGGGCATCCTCATTCTGAGCAAAGACAAAAAGAAGCAGAAGCTTCACAAAGCATGGCATTTGGTCAAATCAAGGGTAGAGAAGAAATACAACATTGTTGATTTCTTGCCCTTTCTAGAAGATAACCCAAATCTAATAGAACAAGATGTAATTGTTAGGCTGGTTGAGGATTCCTCTACCATTAATTGTAACTATTGTTAATCATGTACTATTCTTAAATATTAATGAAGGGAGCTACCCCCTACGGTAGCACTTATCTACAAAAAAAATGACCAGTGCCTATTTAATGGGAAATAGTCAAGGAAAGAAAATAAATGCAAAAGTCTATGTAAACTTGAAATGAGAATAACATTAGGGTGAGTGATGGGCCAAGCAATACCCCTAAGTGGCAACGAAAATGCCAAAAAAATACTTAAATAACTTCAAGTCAAAATTTGAATGAGTTATCTACACAATCTATAAATAAGGTAGTAATAAAAGTTGTAATAAATTGAATGTAGTTTATAGGCTACTATGTTTTTTTTTTAAATCAAAATTAATTTGGTGAAAATTGGATATTTCAATGAGGCATTACTAAAATTTTTAGAAAAAAAACATAAAAAGTAAGTGTCATTATGACCAACCTAAGTATGAGCAAAAAAACAATTCCTTTGAACTTTAGATTTAAGTAAAGGAGACATGAGTGGATGTGATGCATACTTTAAAAAAATATTAATAAATAAATAATTATTTATGAATTTTTATTGTGACCTTTTAAAATATTAAAAAATATTTTTTTGGCCAACCGAACTTGGCCCAAAAAAATTGAAATTCAAAACTTATTTTTTTAAACCTATAGCCAATAAAGCCTAGAATGTAACTTATCTTTTGGATTTAAAAAAGGATAAATAGTTTAAAAGTTATGAATATTTTTCAATATGTATATCATCTATCAAGAATTCAAACATAGTGTGTGTAGAAAATGTTGGCAAGAGACACTGCATAGCATTGATAGGTGTTGTCATTGATGGCAACTAAGATTGTTCCACACATCTATAGTGCAATATCTGATCATACAGGAATTCAGAATGATAATCTAAGTCCAGGAGCCTGAAATAGAGCATATAGTAGACTCCAGTATTTTGGTCAGCGGATCTCTCCAGTTAATCATTATGTGTTGTAGATCTGAAGGAGTATAAAGGGACACCAAGAAAATCTAAATCCAAGTTTTCAGCCTCCGATGATAAAGGAATCAAAAGTTGTGAGCATCTGAATACCGAGTCCTATTATGACAGAATAGTTCAGTGAAGAATAGACAGACTTATGTAAATCCTTGTGCGGACCCAATAGAAGTGTTTTGATGAACTGTGTATGAGATAGGATGTTAGTGGCCGACATGTATGATGATCTACATGTGTTATTTTTGGTAAGCATCAATATTGGTGTATGGACCTAGCTGACAGAGTAGAGCACTCTTAAAAAGTTCTAAGTGTTGTTTGTTGTTGCTGACTAGCAAGTGATTGCAATTCAAAATAAGTATATATAGCTGATGATTGTGGATATTTTGTGTATGTATAGCAATCATGGAGAAAATGTGAAAAAAGCAGAAATCTAATATCTAAATGAAGGCAGAATAGAGAGAAGCAGCATAAAGATGAAGTGTACAAAGTCAGTATTTGTACTTAACCGGAACTGATCTCTAGCATGGGTAGATGCATCTTACCAGTACAAAATCTATGTAAATCTCTTGTAAACTTTTATGTAGGTAGTGAGCCTCCACTTGAGCAGTGAGCTCAAGGTAGTGATCATGAATGCATGTGCATTCCCATTTGTAAAATACTTTTAATAGGGTATTAATTTTTGTGGGTTAACCCCCACCATGGTTTTTCCCTTAACCAAGTTTCCACGTCAAAATCTTGGTGTCAAATGTGTCATTCATGTTTTCTACTCATATGCTATTGTCTAATGCTAGAATGTTTATATCATTGATTTAATTTTAAGCTATAAAAAGGAATAACAATAGAAAAAAAATTGAATAGAGCAACAACTGATTCACCCCCCCCCCCTCTCAGTTGTCCAAACCTATTCCAACATTTGGTATCAGAGCTAAGTTCCTTTGAAAAATCTTAACAGCTTAAGGAAGATCTGGGAAGACATCAAAATGGATGAATATGACCTTCAAGGGCAACTTAATCTCACCCTAGATGATCTTGAGCAATCCAAGGCAGAAGTTCAAGAGCTGCAAGACAACCTCAAAAAGGCTGAAGACTTCATTAAAGTTTTAAAAGAAAAAATGAGCAAATCCAATACAAAAGGAAAGGAGCAACCTCTTCAACTGGGAAAACCTTATGAAGACAAGGCCCTGGATGAGAAGACAAAGGAATGTGAAAAGTTAACTAAAGAAGTTACTATTCTAAAACATGAGATGGAAACTTGAGTGATGAGACTAACCAAGGAAATTAAAGATAAGAAGAAAGCTGAAGAAGAAAATCAAAATCTGAAAAAGAGTTCTGAAGAATGTTGCAAATTGGATGCGATAGCTGGCCTTCTAGAATCTAATCTACAAGAAAGCAAAGACAATGAAAGAGAACTTGAGAGACATATTATCACACTTAGACATGACCTAGAAATTGCAAATGAGTATAAGGAGAAGTTCAAGATAAGCTCAGGTAAACTTGAAGCACTCATTGAAGGGCAAAAAAAGGATGTTGATAAGCATGAGAAAGGTGAAAGCTCTGGATCTGGAAAAAGAAATTTTCATCCTAGGAATGGAAGAAATAGCTCTAGAAAACCTCTAGTAAGAGCCAAATGCTCAATTATATCCATCATTCAATGGAAATTGTTTCAACTGCAACAAATTTGGTCATAGAGCTACTCAGTACATAAGCAGAGTAAATCAAAATGGTCTATCCTTCTTCAGTCAATGCTTCAAATGTAATAGGTATGGTCATAGATCAAATGAATGCAGAAGTATGACAATGAATAATCCCAATATTAGAAGAATTAGCAATTCTTTCAATGGTTACTACTTTGTTTGCAATGGGTTTGGACATATGGCTAATCAGTGCAGATCAAGAGAAAATCAGGTTTATAAGAAAGGAAAGGTTGTATGTTATAATTGCAATAAATCTGGTCATATTGCAAGATTCTGCAGTTCAGTAAAGACAATGGAAGAAAAGGTCCGATAAATAGAAAACCAGATGAGCAGAAACAAGATAGAGGCAAAAGGAAAATTGATGTGGATAAGATATGGAGTGAAATGAACAAGATTTGGATAAAGAAAGATATAGTAAATAATGATAATGAGTCCGCACCAGAATCCAGTGTGGACAATTCCTCTGGGAATTAAGTCAGAAATCTCTAGCTTAGGGGGAGCTGCATAGAAGATCAAATTCCCCCAGTTAGTAAGTGGGTGCCTGAATCTGGCACATTAACAAAAATACTCTAAATTAGTCTAGAACCTATGGAAGGATTTCTGGAAGAAAAGATGTTGATAAATGAGGAACTATCTAAACAATGTAACTAGATACAATTAGGGCAACGCATTTATTGCAAAGAAAAATCAGGTAATGCAGAGCTTTAAAAGGTCACTTGATGACTCATTTGAATCACCTTGCATTCGAAGTAAACAAGAAGAAGAGCACTTGAGCTACAAAGTCCAGAGACTGAGGTAGAGAACAAATTCAATCAGCAAGTGATCAACCCTAACACCGCGAAAGAAAAAGGTACCTCTATGTAAATCTTTGAATATGAAATCTATTGAAATGGCTACCCCTCATGTTATTGACATTGCCGAAAGGCCTCGACCCAAATTCAAGAAGCATCCTCACAAATCAATTCAAGTCGATCTGTTAGGTACTTTTTCAAGTGTTCCAAATGGGGTGCTACATGTAGAAGACATTAGGGTTTACATTCATACAAATATAGATGAGTTTGGAGATTCAAGGTATGTAGATTTGTTTTAAAAACAACTCATGGATGAAAATAAAGAACTTAAACCCGAATATAAGGCTCTATAGGATAAAAACTTTGTTCAAGTTATGGGGTTTCCAACATTTGATGAGGATGAGTGGGTCCGATACGTCTTAAGTTAGATACATGATGAATTAATTTGGTTGTTAAAACCATTCAAGATTACCAGGGATACTATCAAAAATGTAACTGGTTTAAACTCAACCAGAGGATTACCCATGCTGAAAGCTGTGAAAAACTAGACAGTAACTGATGCTACTAGAGCTAAGTTTGACAGAAGAGCAATGACCATAAATGATATTATAGAGCCGAATGTCAAATTTACCTCCATGGTGATTGGATACAAGATTTACCACTCAAGCAAAGAAAATTTTGTTTCTAGAATAGCCATTTATGCTGCATACAAGATGTTAAAAGAAAATGTTGATTATGACTTGTGTGAGCTATTACAGAATCAATTGATTGAAAATCTGAATAAGATCAAAAGGGATAAGAAGAACACCTTCAAGTATGGTAAACTGATTTTATGTCCATTTTTTTACTTTATGAATGAGATACCTGGGGTAAAAGGTGTACACTGTGTTGACACTCATTTTGACCAGGGGTTGATTTGTCATGATCAGGAGGTTTCTTCATTTGAAGCCTTTATCTTCTTGCCCGTTTTTTTTCTAAGTGTTGGACCTCCTCAGCATTTTTTCAACTGCAGCATCATGTTTTCCTGAGGAGGAGGTCATCATCATCATCTTGTCTTCGATGGTCTCCATCATCATGTTCCTCGTCGACTTGTTTTTCATCGTCATCATCATATTCAGTCATCGGGTGATGTTTGGTTTTTATCATGATGATGCTGCCGAGCTACAGTGCGCCCTCATCTGCTTGCGAGGGTGATGTTTCAAAGTCTCCGGTGATCTTCCATTTATCACCTTGCGCGAGCATGATGATGATGTTGCTTATTCTTTGAATTGCTCGACCTAACTTGTTTTTTCCTAAGGGTCGTGTTCATCATCATCATATTTCCAGTTTTCATCCTGCTGCGTGCGGAGGTCATCATATTTTCTGCCTTCATGATATTTCGCCGGGGTGATATTTCTATCATCGGGTGATCTTGGTTATGATCATCCTGATGATGATGTTGAAGAGTTCTAAGTGCGACCCGATATTCACTAGGGTCATCATATTTTGAACGTCAGGATGATCTTAGTCAATATCATCCTGATGATGTTGTATCACTTCTTGTTCGTTGTTTCTTCATCCTGATGATGCTGACGTCATCCTTATCTCAGGGTGATATCTTTTTCTCTGCCTATCTGCATCATGATATTCCGAAGGAGGGGGTGATATTTTCATATCACCCGGATATATGTTTGTTTGTTCGAGCATCATGATGATGCTAATATTAAGGAGATATCCGCCTGCTAGCTTCGCGCATTATCTACTGGGGGTGATCTTTTCAAGCAGCATCATCATATTCAGTTTTCGCCCCGGTCTTACAGAGGAGCTACAGTGCAACCTGATATTTGAACATCAGGAGGATATTTCCAAATATCCGGTTGTCTCCCGAATATCATGATGATGTTAATATGATGATGACGTCATCAAGGTCCGCGGGGGTCATATTTCTAACAACTGATCATCTTGAAGAGACCTCCTGATATTTGCAAACATGATGATGACGTCATCCGGATGTGAGGAGGTGCGCAGTAGGCGGATATGATGATGACGTCAGCAGGATATGATGATGACGTCATCAGGATGTCCATCGGCCAGACTTTTGTTATAAGCTCAGCAGGAGGACGTTCCTCCGAAGGATCAGGTTGTGCCGATTATCATGAAGGTTATGTTTCAAATATCATGATGACGTCAGGGTGATATTTCAATCAACAGGATATCATGCTGCTGGAGGATGATGATGATGAAGTCTATACTAGTGTCGTCAGGAGCAAAAGCGCCGACATGATATATGCTCATGACCTAGTATATAAAGTGCAAAGGAGGTTGCTGCGGGGTGCATGTGGGATAATGTTATCCTGCATATTCAAACATCATGATGATGAATCTCGGCGGGAAGCGGTTGCGACTGTCTGTTTGATGTTCTTCCCGAGGCCGCGGGTTGGTGCGCCATCAATGGCGATTGTTGCAGAGGTATGGGCGATGGCGTGGACGGATGTAGTACCTGATTGAAGATCTGAATCCCGAGGTGGCGGCGCAAGGCTCGAGAAATCTTCCTGTCTCCTCCCCTACCTGCTGCATTCAAGTTTGGGCGCCAATCTGGTTGTGTTTGAGCGCCATTTTCTATGTTACTGTATATCTGGCGGGAGTTTTGGTCAACGTGGTAGTTAATGCTGAAGGCACCTTCCTGCTATATAATGCAGAGGGTGTTATTCATTCGAGGTTGTTGAAAGTTGTAGATTTTTGGCTCTGTAATCCAAAACCAGCTGATCTGGTTGCTCTGTACAGTTTTTCTTGTGAGTTTATGTATCTCCTGTTGTAGGACTTGGCATGAATCCACTGGTTTCGTGGTTGATCTTATATGAGTAATGCTGTTTAGCATGTGTTGTGTTAATTCTGTCTCCAGTATTGCATGTATCCTTCTTCTGGATCTGGATGTTTGCTTATGTTTAGATTCTAGAGCATAGAATTCCTATGTTGAATGTCTGATCTTTTAACCTCTGCTCAAGGGGCAGATTAAACTGTTTTCAGGTTGAACATTGGGAAGGGTATACTGCAGTAGGGATGCCATAAGTAGAGATAGCTCAACACTCTATATTGGGAGATATCTGTAAGGCAGATATCATGTCTATCCCCCTGAAATCCAGTTTTAGCTATTTATGCTGATCATTCACAGGTGTATGTCTACCGACTCCAAGCCCTGGATAGGCACCAGTCATGCTGTGTTCTTGTGTTATACACCATGTCCAGCTTTGCATCCAAATTCATATCAAACCATTTCACACCTCCACCTGTTAGTTGTAGGAGTAGGATTAGGAACCCCCTGCATGCTCTCATACCCAACCAGACATCATGTCCAAGAATGTTGCCAGCCTTGTGATCTATCATGCAGATCTTGGTCCATACATGAGAGTATTCTGCCTGTTGCTGTCAAGTTAGATCTTTCTATCTTTGAGCTAGTCAAGGTTACATCTTGAGTTATAGGGATACCCCCCTTGGTGCGGCAGAACCAGAAGTGAAGGGGAGGAGCTCACGCAACCTCCTGTATTCAGTTGGCCTGAATCTGCCTGTGCATTAGAAGTGGCAAACCCTAATGCTGATTCAGAAGAAATGTCAACAAATTGGCGACTCCGCTGGGGAAGTTAATGTAAAGTGATATCCCGCAGTCTCTGGTGAAGTTTTGCTCTGCTGGTGGAATGAACCTGGAAAAGTAGCTTTCAGCTATTGAAAATTTTGTCCTCTCTGGAGAGGTGGCGACTCTGCAAAAAAGATCCCAATGCACATGAAAGATGGATGTATGTGATGTGACAAAAACGTGTTGTACATATTCCTGCATCTGTATGAGAAAAGGTACCTTGTTCCTTCTCCTTTATATTTGCTGTTTTATTGCATAGGTTAGATGCCAGGGGAAGCCTTAGGTCTTAGACAGACAAAGGATGTCTAAGAGTAAGATTTTTATGAATCCAAGTATGAGTTATCCCACACTCAGTGGTGAAATGTTGGATAAAGGAATAGAAGAGATAAGAAATAGGTTGATATTCTTAGAGGCTGAGCAGGCCCAGTTAAGAAGCAGTAACCCTGTTGTGTCTGCCAGTCAGAAAGCTAAACCTCCTGTCAGCCCTTTTGATCCTTTGTATGACCAACTGGATTTGTCATGGGTGGATTATAAAGTAGAAACTATGCCTGCTAGGATATACTGTCAGATGCCTAGATTTAGTGGTCACAATGTATGTGATGGGAATGCACATATCCAAAATTTTCAAAGTTTTATGGGAAAATATTCATTCAGAGATGAGGATATGTGGATGAGGTTTCTTGTTAGGTCCTTTGATGCAAAAGCAAAAGACTGGTATTTGAGCTTTCCAAAGAGATCCTTTGCCTGTTGGGATGAGCTTGCTGACTGTTTCAAGGAAGAATTTGCAAAAGAACCAGCTGATCTTGTTGCAGAATTGATGAGAATCAGAAAACAAGATGAAGAGCCATGTGTTGATTTCAGTCATAGGTTTGCAGTAGCCCTTTCACATGTCCCTGAAAGTTTCAGACCTGATATTTCAGCCTGTGTTGGCATATTCTTTGAAGCTTTTGAGGAGGGCTCTAGTGCATTACTGAGGGATTTCAAGGTGACAAGTATGCAGATGGCATACAAATTTTTAGAAAATGTAGAAGAAATGAGAAATGTGTACCTGCTGAAACCCCTGTCCCCAGGCCTTGGTGTGAATAATTGTTATGAAGCTGCAAATGACCAAGTCATGAAGGCATCATGTGAAGATGAAAAGATGAATGCTGAGGATGCCAGTGAAAGGACTAATGAGGATTCCCATTGCAATGATGAGGCATCTGACCATGAAAACAATAACGAGGTTGTGGACAGCAATGAGCAATTTTTAGAATGGACCTGTGGAGAAAATTGTGAGTATTGTACTCAAGACAGAGAAGATATAAGCAAACAGAGAAGCAGTCCTATGTGTGACCCATTGCCTATCTTTCAAACACATGGAGATCATGAAGAGCAGTCAGAAATTGAAATAAGTGCTAGTTCAGAGCATGATTGTTTTTCATTTGTTGGCTGTTTTGCTTATGACACACAGGCTGATACTCCTCCACAGAATGAATCCATTGATGATGAAAAGATGTGCTCTGCTGCCCATGAACAAATGGCATACTCTGATGAAACTGATGCACCTGGGTCACCCATTTATGACACATATGGTGATGAGGATCTGTCTGAGTATGGTGGGGATCTAGACACTATTTTTGGCTTGGATTCTGTTTCTCATCATGATGAAAGAGGAAACAACATACATCAGGTAAGTGACTGTGAAGATGTGCCTGATTTAAAACAGATGCCAGAGCCTGATCTTTTCCAGCCTGGTGTACCAGATGGTTGTGTACATGATGTACACAATTGTGATTTTGAAAGCTTTTCTTTTGATGAGCCAGCATATAATACAATGAGCCCTGATCTTCCTAGTTTTGTGATGGACTCTGAGTGTTTCCTATTTGCAGTCCAGCTAGGAGATCATGTTGCAATGCATGATGATGATATAGGTGATAAGTGCTATATGCCATATGAACATGCATTGTTTGATACATTCTGCACCCACATGCCACATGATGCTGAGGGTTATCTGCACAAGGATGATGACAAGCCAAATCAGAGGGTTGAATGTGCAGATGACAAGATTTGTTTGTGGGTGGATCTTTGTAGTATCTCCAAGCTTGACCCAGTGCATGCAGATGAAAACAAGATATTTGACAAGGGGAGATACATGTTTTTCTTTTCTTGGTGGCCTCAGGCCATCAAGTGTGTTGGGTGATGCAGGTCAGTGCAGTATTTGACTCTGTGCCCAATGGATAAGGGACTGGTCTGCATCCCAGAGATCTGGGGTTCTCGCTGCAGGTTTTCACCTGCACGTCCCCAGACAGAGCCACTGTTGACACTCATTTTGACCAGGGGTTGATTTGTCATGATCAGGAGGTTTCTTCATTTGAAGCCTTTATCTTCTTGCCCGTTTTTTTTCTAAGTGTTGGACCTCCTCAGCATTTTTTCAACTGCAGCATCATGTTTTCCTGAGGAGGAGGTCATCATCATCATCTTGTCTTCGATGGTCTCCATCATCATGTTCCTCGTCGACTTGTTTTTCATCGTCATCATCATATTCAGTCATCGGGTGATGTTTGGTTTTTATCATGATGATGCTGCCGAGCTACAGTGCGCCCTCATCTGCTTGCGAGGGTGATGTTTCAAAGTCTCCGGTGATCTTCCATTTATCACCTTGCGCGAGCATGATGATGATGTTGCTTATTCTTTGAATTGCTCGACCTAACTTGTTTTTTCCTAAGGGTCGTGTTCATCATCATCATATTTCCAGTTTTCATCCTGCTGCGTGCGGAGGTCATCATATTTTCTGCCTTCATGATATTTCGCCGGGGTGATATTTCTATCATCGGGTGATCTTGGTTATGATCATCCTGATGATGATGTTGAAGAGTTCTAAGTGCGACCCGATATTCACTAGGGTCATCATATTTTGAACGTCAGGATGATCTTAGTCAATATCATCCTGATGATGTTGTATCACTTCTTGTTCGTTGTTTCTTCATCCTGATGATGCTGACGTCATCCTTATCTCAGGGTGATATCTTTTTCTCTGCCTATCTGCATCATGATATTCCGAAGGAGGGGGTGATATTTTCATATCACCCGGATATATGTTTGTTTGTTCGAGCATCATGATGATGCTAATATTAAGGAGATATCCGCCTGCTAGCTTCGCGCATTATCTACTGGGGGTGATCTTTTCAAGCAGCATCATCATATTCAGTTTTCGCCCCGGTCTTACAGAGGAGCTACAGTGCAACCTGATATTTGAACATCAGGAGGATATTTCCAAATATCCGGTTGTCTCCCGAATATCATGATGATGTTAATATGATGATGACGTCATCAAGGTCCGCGGGGGTCATATTTCTAACAACTGATCATCTTGAAGAGACCTCCTGATATTTGCAAACATGATGATGACGTCATCCGGATGTGAGGAGGTGCGCAGTAGGCGGATATGATGATGACGTCAGCAGGATATGATGATGACGTCATCAGGATGTCCATCGGCCAGACTTTTGTTATAAGCTCAGCAGGAGGACGTTCCTCCGAAGGATCAGGTTGTGCCGATTATCATGAAGGTTATGTTTCAAATATCATGATGACGTCAGGGTGATATTTCAATCAACAGGATATCATGCTGCTGGAGGATGATGATGATGAAGTCTATACTAGTGTCGTCAGGAGCAAAAGCGCCGACATGATATATGCTCATGACCTAGTATATAAAGTGCAAAGGAGGTTGCTGCGGGGTGCATGTGGGATAATGTTATCCTGCATATTCAAACATCATGATGATGAATCTCGGCGGGAAGCGGTTGCGACTGTCTGTTTGATGTTCTTCCCGAGGCCGCGGGTTGGTGCGCCATCAATGGCGATTGTTGCAGAGGTATGGGCGATGGCGTGGACGGATGTAGTACCTGATTGAAGATCTGAATCCCGAGGTGGCGGCGCAAGGCTCGAGAAATCTTCCTGTCTCCTCCCCTACCTGCTGCATTCAAGTTTGGGCGCCAATCTGGTTGTGTTTGAGCGCCATTTTCTATGTTACTGTATATCTGGCGGGAGTTTTGGTCAACGTGGTAGTTAATGCTGAAGGCACCTTCCTGCTATATAATGCAGAGGGTGTTATTCATTCGAGGTTGTTGAAAGTTGTAGATTTTTGGCTCTGTAATCCAAAACCAGCTGATCTGGTTGCTCTGTACAGTTTTTCTTGTGAGTTTATGTATCTCCTGTTGTAGGACTTGGCATGAATCCACTGGTTTCGTGGTTGATCTTATATGAGTAATGCTGTTTAGCATGTGTTGTGTTAATTCTGTCTCCAGTATTGCATGTATCCTTCTTCTGGATCTGGATGTTTGCTTATGTTTAGATTCTAGAGCATAGAATTCCTATGTTGAATGTCTGATCTTTTAACCTCTGCTCAAGGGGCAGATTAAACTGTTTTCAGGTTGAACATTGGGAAGGGTATACTGCAGTAGGGATGCCATAAGTAGAGATAGCTCAACACTCTATATTGGGAGATATCTGTAAGGCAGATATCATGTCTATCCCCCTGAAATCCAGTTTTAGCTATTTATGCTGATCATTCACAGGTGTATGTCTACCGACTCCAAGCCCTGGATAGGCACCAGTCATGCTGTGTTCTTGTGTTATACACCATGTCCAGCTTTGCATCCAAATTCATATCAAACCATTTCACACCTCCACCTGTTAGTTGTAGGAGTAGGATTAGGAACCCCCTGCATGCTCTCATACCCAACCAGACATCATGTCCAAGAATGTTGCCAGCCTTGTGATCTATCATGCAGATCTTGGTCCATACATGAGAGTATTCTGCCTGTTGCTGTCAAGTTAGATCTTTCTATCTTTGAGCTAGTCAAGGTTACATCTTGAGTTATAGGGATACCCCCCTTGGTGCGGCAGAACCAGAAGTGAAGGGGAGGAGCTCACGCAACCTCCTGTATTCAGTTGGCCTGAATCTGCCTGTGCATTAGAAGTGGCAAACCCTAATGCTGATTCAGAAGAAATGTCAACACACTGGACTAAGGATGAGCCAGTTGCCATTCAAATCAGAAATCATTTTCGTAGCATTGGTGATTTCAATGTTCAGAAAATGGCAATATGAGGTTACTTCAAAAAAATTTAGAATATGATGCACTCAAGGAAATACAAAAATGAAGTATACTTCATGGTTGATACTGATAAGTGTTTAATGGAAGCAGTGGAACCCAGAACTGTTTGGATCATGCCCATGGGGTATGAAGTAGATGAAAGGATCTTGGATATGTATGCTCAACATCTGCTAAGCAAGCCCAAAGACACAACGGTTGAAAGATTTGGAACTTATGAGGAGCTGAGTTTAAAGTTACATATTGAGCTCATAGAACCTAAAACCAATAGGAGAGTAAGAAAAGAAGTTGAGTAGCTAGCTGAAAATCTTGGCCTAACAAAGGAAGCTGTGAAGAAATTCAAAGAAAGAACAGAAAAGGATGAGAAAGAAAAACAAGAAAAGAGACAAACAAGTGATCCGATGGAACCTTCTTCCACTTCAAGAACTACTAGAAGTTCTACTACTGCCTCTGCTCCTTCCAAATCTGCAAAACTAAAAGCAGAATCATCCAAAAAATGTGATAAAAGGAAGAAAACAAAAGCTTCCTAGACCTATGAAAGCATACGAGAAGATGAAGTAGATACAAACTTTGACATTGAAATCAAGGAACCAAAAGTCATTGGAACAAAAGCTACAAAGTTAACCAAAGAAAAGTCCCACAAAAACAAAAGGACTAGCAAAAAGCAAAAGACTGAAGAATATGTTGAGAAACCCACACTCTCGCTAGAAGATGTGATAAAATCAGTCACTGTGGATGGTAATCTAAAACCCATGATTGAATTCTATGATGAATACAATTATATGGATAAAAGGGTGTTGGAGGAAGCAACGGTTAGATATCTCAACATCTACAACAAGGTACTAATTGAGATAACTTCTGAGTTACCACAAAGTTTGGCAAATATCTTAGAATTGAGAAAAGAAAATGCCAAGTGCAAGGATGTGGAAATTAGAGAACATGAGCTAATAAATCTGTGTCCTCAAATTTCTCTTGAACAAATAGATATGATACTTAAGGAAGTCAAAGATGATTTTAAAAGCAAAAGGAGAACGAACAAGCTCATGCTTGAAGAAACAAGTGAAATAGTTGAAGAAACTCAAGAGATTATTTTGAAAGCATTAAAGAAGTATAATTTTCATATAGTCACAAAAGAAGTGTCGGATGGTGAAGAAGAGAACATTATTGAGCAGCAATCTAAGTTGGGTGGAGCCTCTATTCTAGAAGTAGAACAAGCAATTCAGGAGGATATGGAAATGTTGGATAAAATATTTGATGCAAAAGATACTCCCAATCCATCTGATACAATAGGGAAAGAGGATAATGTTACTGTTTCACAAAGCCCTCTTGATCAGATAGAAAGTGATGAACAAACAAGAAAAAGTTCCTCTGCAAAGAACACAGGAAAGGATAAAACAAAGTTAGAAAGAGAAAGAGAAAAGAAAGATAAAATAGAAGAAGATGGTGCAAAAGTTGATGCACCTAAAGCAGAGACTGAGAAATTAGGAGATCAAAAGGTTGATTCTGAAATGGCTGCAAGAGACACTACAGATGTAGTAAAAGGTCTTCTTAGAAAAGAAGTGATTGAACTTGATGAACCAGAACTACTCCAAGGTCTAGCCAATCTAGATGCTCTCTCTCCAATTCAACTGATGAAGATAGCATCATTCACCCAAGTAAAGGCTAGAGAGAAGATGATAAAGTTCCACATGGAGGAGAATGAGCTACTGGGACTTGCAACTAGAGTTTTGGAGAAATTAATGCCAACCTATCAGAAGAATCAAAATGATTCCCCCTCCGGACATCTAAAGAATCTGGTAAGTTCAGTAAATTCACATTTTGAGTCCTTTGAGAAGTCTGCGGAGGTAAAAGTTTAGAAAGAATTCTTAGATAAGAAATTTTGTGAAATAAAGAACCTAATAGGAAATGATAGAAGAATACTTGGTATTGGTATAAAGAGTATTTAGAATGCTCTAAATGATGGAAGTGAGATGTACAAATTTTGTCTATCATGGCACAAAGTTAATAAGGATATTGAGAACAAGATAAAGGAGCAAGAACAAAATTTGTCAAATCTTTTTCAAAATTTTGATCCCCTATCAGTTTCGCCCATAAGTCAAGAATGTCAAGTAATTAACTTGACTGAGGAAATAAAGAAACTTTTCAAAGAGAAAAGCAACATTATGAAAATAATGTGTGAGCTCTGGGGATTAATTGCCCCTAAGTTAGAGACAATGTATAATGACTTATCTGAAGCTCAGACTACAGTTCAAACCAGTGTTCCATCAGATTTGTCAAAGGCAGAAGCATACTCATTTGTGTTAAATGGGCACATTTCAATTTTGGATGGAATGAAGAGTACTTGGGCCTCTGACCTTGTGCAAATAAAAGCTAGTTTTACAGACATCCTCAAGTTCATGTGAATGGAGCTTAATGGTTACTAATACATATGTGGCAATGCCTATAGAAATTTTGGAGAATTTTAATTTACGGATCCCACCCTTTGCCATTGATGTCAAGGGGAAGCAAAGAATAATGAAAAATAAAGTATTCAGCAAAGGGAGAGCACCAAAATAAGTAAAGTGCACGAATGTACAGACAAAGGCGGAATTGTACAAAGGCACTTAGTCATTTTCACTAAGTGTTGCCATCAATGCCAAAGGGGGAGATTGCTGGCAAGAGACACTGCATAGCATTGATAGGTATTGTCATTGATGGCAACTAAGATTGTTCCACACATCCACAATGCAGTATTTGATCATACCGAAAGTCAGAATGATAATCTATCTAAGTCTGGGAGCCTAAAATAGAGCATATAGCAGAGTCTAGTATTTTGGTCAGTGGATCTCTCTAATTAATCATTATGTGTTGTAGATCTGAAGGAGTATAAAGGGACACCAGGAAAATCTAAATCTAAGTTTTTAGCCTCCAGTGATAAAGGAATCAAAAGTTGTGAGCATCTAAATACCAGGTCCTATTATGACAAAACAGTTCAGTGAAGAACAGGCGGACTTATGTAAATCCTTGTGCAGACCCAATAGAAGTGTTTTGATGAACTATGTATGAGATAGGATGTTAGTGGCCGACATGTATGATGATCTACATGTGTTATTTTTGGTACGCATCAATATTGGTGTATGGATCTAGCCGATAGAGTAGAGCACTCTTAAAAAGTTTTAACTGTCGTTTGTTGTTGCCGACTGGCAAGTGATTGGAATTCAAGAGAAGTATATATAGCTGATGATTGTGGATATTTTGTGTATGTATAGCGGTCATGGAGAAAATGTGAAAAGAGCAGAAATCTAATATTTGAATGAAGGAAGAATAGAGAGAAGAGTAGAATAAAGATGAAGTGTACAAAGTCAGTATTTGCACTTAACCGAAACTGATCTCTAGCATTGGCATATGCATCTTACCAGTTCAAAATCTTTGTAAATCTCTTGTAAACTTTTCTATAGGTAGTGATGTTGATAACTGAGAGGGGGGGGGTGAATCAGTTATCCTAATTATTTCCCTTATTGAACTTTCTTATTAATTGATGCAGCATTGAATCAAACACTAAAACATTAACATGAAATAAGAAACACATAACACAGTATTTTTGACGTGGAAACCCTGTTAAGGGAGAAAACCACGGGGTGATTAACCCAAAATTATTCTCTGTTAGAAGAATAGGAGATTACAAAAATGGCACTTGCCAATTAGGGCTCACTGCCCGAGCACACTGCTCACAAGAGGCCCACTGCCTACAAGAAGACACACTGTCTACAAAGTGATAAGAATCACAGTCTTGAACTGATTGGAAGAATCTGCATATGCTAGAGTTCAGTTCTGGTTAGGCTCAGTACACTGATCTGCTGCACTTCATCTTTCCTTTGTTCTTTATTCTGCTATCTTTCACATACCGGATCCTTTTTGCTACCTCTGCTCTGTTCTGGATTTATTCGCATATCTCTTCACACCATCACACCCTTCACAACTAAATCCATCCTCTATATATATCCGCACAAGTAATTTCATCACTTTTCTAGTCGGCATCCGGAACAGTCTAGTTTCTTACAAACTCTTGTTCTGTCGGCTGAATCCTTCCTCACCAAGCAATGCGGATCAAGCATATACTTGTAGATATCATTAACCATGTCGGCCAAACATGATTCATGCCTTCACAACCTCTATCATCAATAGTAACACATCCGGAAAGTAGTCTGATACTCTGTCAGTCAGTTCTTCCTCTGTTTTCACTGTCTCTCAAGAATCCGGTACTCAACTATTCATATCTTTTTCCTTGTCCATCACCGGAGGCTAAATCCTTGGAATATACTACTCAAGGTAGTCCTCTTGACTTCCCCAAATCCGCACTGCACCAAGACACTTCCTCTGAGAGATCCGGATCAATCTGTCGGACCTTGCCACATGCTCGGTTCTTGTTCACCGGACCACAACAATCTTTATTCTGACTTCCGGTAGAGACACATCATGACTTGCGGATATGTGGGATGACCTTTGTTGCCATCAATGACAACAACCATGAATCCATATAGTGTCTCTTGCCAACAATCTCCCCCTTTGGCATTGATGGCAACACTGAGTGAAAAATGACTAAGTGTTTTCACTATGCTCCCCCTTTGCTGATGCTCTGTCTTTATATACAATTTCCGGAACTCCCCCTTAGTTGGATTCCTCATTTTTCACTGCTCCTCACTCCCCCTTTGACATCAATGGCAAAGGGTAGGGTCCGCACACCAAAATTTTCAAAAAATTTCTATATATAGCCGCATATTTACATACTCACATGTACTGAAGAATGTCTGCAAAGGATGTCTGCAATTGGATCATTTCTGTAGCCCAACTTTGCTTCATTCTATCCAAAATTGAAATGTGACCACTTAACAAAAATGCAAAAGCTTCTACCCGCTTGAGATCTGTCGGATCTTTTGTTTGGGCGGTGGTCTGAGCATCACTGATGGCCTCATGCATAGTTTCCAACTTAGGGATTATAATCCTTCTAAGTTCTCCCATCCGGTTAGTGATGTTCTTCCTTTCCTTCTCAAGATTCTTTATTTCATTCAAGACTGCAATAGTCTGACATTCTTGATTTATTATAGAGGAAGAGAGAGGATCAAAACTTTGAGATAAGCTTTGTAGCTTATCCTGTTCCTCTTTTATTTTCTTGTCAAATGCTGCTGTTGCCTTTGACCAGGATATACAAAATTTGTAGATGTCACCGCCATCCTTAAGAGCATTCTGTAAGCTCTTTATTCCAATGCTTACAATCTTCCTATCTTTAGAGATTAATTCTAATATTTCTGAAAATCTCTTATCCAAAAATTCCTTCCGGACCTTTTCTTCAGCTGATTTTTCTAGAGAATCAAAATGTGTATCAACACTGCTGACTAAGGTTTTTAGATTACCGGAAGTGGAGGCTGTCGGATCTATCTGGATTGATGGCATAATCTTTACAAGTACTCCGGAAGCAGCCTCTATCAACTCACAGTCTTCCATATGAGACTTCAGGAGCTTTTCATTTGCCTTAGCATTTGCAAATGAAGCTATCTTCATTGTTTGTACCGGAGAGAGAGAGTCAAAATCAAATGGGCCTTTTAGAAGCTCCGGTTCATCAATCTCTAAAGTTTCTTTGCTCAAAAATTGTTGAACAGTTTGTGCAGTGTCTCTTGCCAGAGACAGATGTTTCTTTTCTTCTGCAGTCTTAGAACTGTCAACCTCTTTGTCTTTCACCACTGCTTCCTTCTCCTGTAATTGCTCTTCTTCTTTGGATCCGGAGACTGTAGGGGAAACCGGAGGAGAGATGCTAGCTTGTTCATGGGCCACTTCTTCTGGAGCAGAGGGTCCCAAGTCCTCAGCTGTTTCTGTACCTAAGTCCTCTACAACAGGAAGATTGAACCTTTTGAAGGCCTTCCGGAGGATCTCTTCTATTTCTTGGGCCACTTTGTCAGTCTCACCAAGCATGAGTTGATTCATCCTGGCTTTGCTTCTGAACTCATCTTTGTAGTCCTTGAAGATAATGTTCATTGTCTTGGGATCAATTTGAGGATATAGCTGAATAGCTATCTGCTCCCGGATCTCAAGATCTTTAGCATGAGCATTATTCTTTCTTACTTCCAATTCCTTTTCTAGGCTTTTAGGAATAAGAGATATGATCTCAATGAAAGCCTTATTATATATGTTAAGATATTTGACTGTGGCTTCCTGCAGAGTCTTTTGGTCAGCCTCACTGAAGTCATCATAAGATTCAGTCATTGGTTGAAGGTTTCCATCCACCGTGACCGACTTGATTACATTCTCTAGAGACAGAGTGGGCTTTTCAACAGATACCTCTGCCATTTCATCCTTGTCTTGGCCTGTGGAGGGTTTACCGGATCCTTTCTTCTTCTGTTTCTTTATTTCTCTTACTCCCTCATCTGACTCTGTTTCCTCTTCATCCTTTTGGCTTCCATAAGCCCTTGTGGCTTTTGTCTTGGATCTCTTACCGGATGCCTGAACTTCCGGTTTTGAACTTTTGGTTGTGGGAGGTGCAGATCTCTTTGATGATCTGGTCCGGGTGGGAGCTTCAACCGGAGCACTTTCTTTACTTTTCTCTTCTTCCTCAGCCTTCCTCCTCTTTTCCCGGCTGGCATCAAGTGCCTCTTTTGAGATGCCTAGGCCTTGAGCAATGTGCTCTACTTCTTTTCTCACCTTTCTTTTAATCTCAGGTTCCCTGAGTTCTACATGTATTTTTACACTCAGCTCCTCAAAGGTTCCAAACCTTTCTGCCTTAGGATCTTTGGGCTGACTTAGCATGTGTTGAACATGCAGCTCCACTATCTGTTCATCCACTTCATACCCCATGGGCATGATCCAGACAGTCCTTGGCTCCACTGCCTCCATTAGGCACTGATCAGTGTCAACCATAAAGCACACTGAGTCTTTGTATTTTTCAACAAGAGACTGGGGAATTCTCTCTCTTGCTTGCATCATGCTCTGAAAGTTTTTGAAGTATCCCCATAGAGCTGAATTTCTCGCTTTTGCATCCCCAAGTCCATGCAAATAGTCTCTTATCTGGACTGCAACAGGTTTGTCATTCTGCCATACCCATCCACTTGATCCGGGTAGCTCATTCATGAAGTAGAAGAATAGACATACAATAAGAGTACCATACTTAAAGGAATTCTTCTTATCCTTCTTGATTTTCTCTATATTTTCCATTAATTGGCTTAGCAGTAGTTCGCAGAGATCATATTCTGCATTCTTTCTTAGCATTTCATAGGCAGTGTATACTGCAGTTCCGGATACAGAATTCTCCCTGCTGGAGTGATAGATCTTGTATCCTATTATCATGGATGCATATTTGATATCCGGATCCGAAATATCTTCAATGGTCATTGCCCTCTTATCAAATTTTGATCCGGTGGCCTCAGTTACAATGTTGTTCTTGATAGATTTGAGGATAGGTATCCCTCCGGAAGAGTATAGACCAGTTACTGCTCTAATTGCCTCTTTTGTGATCTTGCAGGGTCTATCTAGCCATAGAAAGTTGTCATGCATCCTGCTCAGTACATACCGGACCCATTCATCTTCTTCAAAGCAGGGGAAATGAATAAATTGCTCAAATTGTTTCTTCTGGATATCCTTATACTCTGGTTTAAGCTCAAAAGCATTGTCTATCAGTTGCTTGTGATAGAGGTCTCTTAATTTGAATTCCCCAAATTCCTCAATGCTTGCATGTATGTAAACCCTAATGTCTTCAGTATGTAAAACTCCGTGAGGAACACTAGAGAAGGCTCCTAGTGGATCTACCTCCAAAGATTTGTAAGGATGTTTCTTGAATGTGGGGCGAGGTCTATCAGAGATCTTAACTATATTTGGAGTAGCCATTCTTCAAAGATTTGTAGTGAGATAATGAAAAACGGAGAATACCTTATGCGCCTTCGGTTTGCACGGAGTGGTTGGATTGATTTCTTTATGCAATAACTTCGGCAGGAGATCCTTGGTGTGCTTGATGAACCTTGTTGCAGAGCTCCACTTTTCGCTTCTTCTCGAGTGCAGAATGAGCAAATGACCTTTGAGAAATCCCTTAAATTGCTCCGCGAACCCTAATATCTGTCTGCAATAAATGCTTCACCTACATCATTCCGGTTTGCCTTGTCTGGATAGCTTGGAGTATCCCGGATTAGTCCTGATCTGTGGATATCATCCGGATCTTTCAATCATGAATAAATCGAGGTAACATATTACAAGAACATTCCAAACACTCTGTCCAATCCGCAGAACAAGATAGTACACTTCCGGATCTCTCCGGACCTTTTTGTAATCCTTTGTCATACCGGAGCATCTCCCTGAACAGGTCTTATTTGATCGATCACAGTTTCTCCATAACTCCATGCGGACCTCTGAAAACTTGACTGAAGCATCTCAAGACTCATATCTGCAAACCCTTTAATCCGCATCTTGTGCCACATTCGGCACCACTTGTTTGGCTAGGGGAATAGGATTTTCTTTGAGTCTCCCCCTGAGCCTGAGCTCACTTTTTAATTTCCGGAAGAAATATCAGCACCAGAGTCTGGTGCGGATCCAACCTCTACATTCTCTGAACTTTTCTTCACCCAAATCTTGCTCATCTGATTCCTAACTTCATCCGCATTCATCTTTTGTTTACCCTTGTCTTGATTCTGATTATACACCGGACCTGTTTTGTCCTGATACTTGTTTCTGCAGACTTTAGCATTATGATCGGACCTATTGCAGATTTGGCAAATAACATTTCTTTGCATATTTGACTGATATCCTCTTGATCTGCATTGATTAGCCATATGACCTACTCTATTGCATGTGAAGCATCTACCTTTGAATGATTTGTTTACTTGCATAATTCTGCATTCATGGGATTTGTGTCCATACCTTTTGCAGTTGAAGCACTGTCCGGAGAAGGATGAATTAATCTAATTCATTCTCATTCTGCACTGACTAGCTTTGTGACCAAAGTGGTTGCAGCTGTGGCAGTATCCATTGAAGGATGGATATCTTTGAGCATTTGGCTGTCTTACCGGAGGTCTTCTAGGCCTGCTCCTTGGATTTTCTGATCCAAGATTCTTCTGACCGGATCCGGAGCTTTCTCCTTTCTCATATCCCAAACCATACTTGTCATCTGTCCTCTTTTGACTTCCAAGAAGAACTTCAAGTTGAGCAGAACTTATCTTGAATTTCTCTTTATATTCATTTGCTGTTTGAAGGTCTCTTTTGAGAGAGGCAATTTGATCCTCAAGTTTTCCTTCATTATCTTTGGCATCTTCAAGATCAGATTCAAGATGTCTGATAATCCTGTCCATCTGGTGGCATTCTTCTGATTTTTCTTTAAGAGATTGTCTTAGATTGTCTTCAGCCTTTCTTTTTTCTTCAATCTCTTGAGTAAACTTTATAGTTCCTGATTCCATTTCATGTCTTAACATAATGACTTCTTTTGATAACTTTTCACATAACTTGGTTTGCTCAGTCAATTCTTCATTTGTATTGCTTTCTTCACTTTGTCTTGCCAACTGTTGGAGCAGCTCCTTTCTCTTTTTCATAGAGAGACTTAATTTGTCTTTTAATTCTCTCATGAATTCATCAGCCTGTTTGAGTCTTTCCTTTAATTCACTGACTTCAGAATTTGACTGTTCAAGATCCTCAAGAGCAGTCTTGAGTTGCTCCCTTAAACCATATGCATCCATTTGAAATCCCAGATCTTCCTCAAGCTGTTAGGCTCTATTAGGAGGAACTTGGCTCTGATACCAATTGTTGATAACTGAGAGGAGGGGGTGAATCAGTTATCCTAATTATTTCCCTTATTGAACTTTCTTATTAATTGATGCAGCATTGAATCAAACACTAAAACATTAACATGAAATAAGAAACACATAACACAGTATTTTTGACGTGGAAACCCTGTTAAGGGAGAAAACCACGGGGTGATTAACCCAAAATTATTCTCTGTTAGAAGAATAGGAGATTACAAAAATGGCACTTGCCAATTAGGGCTCACTGCCCGAGCACACTGCTCACAAGAGGCCCACTGCCTACAAGAAGACACACTGTCTACAAAGTGATAAGAATCACAGTCTTGAACTGATTGGAAGCATCTGCATATGCTGGAGTTCAGTTCCGGTTAGGCTCAGTACACTGATCTGCTGCACTTCATCTTTCCTTTGTTCTTTATTCTGCTATCTTTCACATACCGGATCCTTTTTGCTACCTCTGCTCTGTTCTGGATTTATTCGCATATCTCTTCACACCATCACACCCTTCACAACTAAATCCATCCTCTATATATATCCGCACAAGTAATTTCATCACTTTTCTAGTCGGCATCCGGAACAGTCTAGTTTCTTACAAACTCTTGTTCTGTCGGCTGAATCCTTCCTCACCAAGCAATGCGGATCAAGCATATACTTGTAGATATCATTAACCATGTCGGCCAAACATGATTCATGCCTTCACAACCTCTATCATCAATAGTAACACATCCGGAAAGTAGTCTGATACTCTGTCAGTCAGTTCTTCCTCTGTTTTCACTGTCTCTCAGGAATCCGGTACTCAACTATTCATATCTTTTTCCTTGTCCATCACCGGAGGCTAAATCCTTGGAATATACTACTCAAGGTAGTCCTCTTGACTTCCCCAAATCTGCACTGCACCAAGACACTTCCTCTGAGAGATCCGGATCAATCTGTCGGACCTTGCCACATGCTCTGTTCTTGTTCACCGGACCACAACAATCTTTATTCTGACTTCCGGTAGAGACACATCATGACTTGCGGATATGTGGGATGACCTTTGTTGCCATCAATGACAACAACCATGAATCCATATAGTGTCTCTTGCCAACAAGTGAGCCTCCACTTGAGCAGTGATCTTGGGGCAGTGAGCCCGAATGCATATGCATTCCCATTTGTAAAATGCTTTTAACGGGGTATTAATTTTTGTGGGTTAACCCCCACCGTGGTTTTTCCCTTAACCGGGTTTCCACGTCAAAATCTTGGTGTCAAATGTCTCATTCATGTTTTCTTCTCATATGCTATTGTCTAATGCTGGAATGTTTATATCATTGATTTAATTTTAAGTTGTAAAAAGGAATAACAATAGAAAAAGATTGAATAGAGCAACAACTGATTCACCCCCCCTCTCAATTGTCCGGACCTATTCCAATAGAAAACTAATAATTACCTATTAAAATTATAATGAAGCATATATTATACTTTTAGAATCCTGATAGTTTCCTATACAAACCCTTTCTATTTTATTAAATTTAGTTACAAAATAGTCTAACGGCTTCAAGGATGAAGGGTAAAAGTTTAGAATTGTGTCACACTTTTATAAAGGAAATGACCAACACAAATACAATTTTCCAACTTGAAGCACCTAAAGTGATATTTATGTTTTAAATTTTAAAATGATATAAACTAATGAAAAGTAGAACTCTTAATGTAGTTTAAGTTTATATTTTTTATTTTTTTTTAAATTAGTTGGATATATTTTTTTGCAAATTTAAGAACATAAATTTAATTGCTAAAAAAATTGGAAAAAGTGAGGCTGATGGGACATTATAAAATTAAAAGATTTTTTTTTGAAACTTTTTCCCAATTAGGTAACTTGAAAATCTAGTGCATGGAGAAAAAAAAAATTATAATTTTTAAAAGTCAAATTTACTCAAATTGGCATAGTTTTCATGGGACGTCAACTTTTGTCTAAATTTTTTATCATTAAAAAAATTATACCCTCTTGGAGAGGATTCTCTCCTCTAGTGCGACATATATTTTTCAAAAAATTTAAGTATATTTTATTATATATTTTTTAATTTCTAATCAGCTGCATGTTTGATTATAATAACCTACTTGCAATAAATTTTAAAATAATCCTAATAGATCTAATCAAAATATAAAAATATAAATTCAAAATTCTAGACTCCGACATCTACCAAAGGGTATTTTTATATTTTCAAAATACTCTTTGGTTTGAGAAATTTGGAGTTGAACTTGAAATTTTGTTCAATTTGTTGAAAAAGGGGGGATTGGTTGCCACATGGGATGTCATGCATAGATAGTTTTGGACAAGACAGTATCGCTCAAAAAGGTTTCGAGTGAAACTTTCTCACCTAAAACTTTCTATATAAAAAACACCCTTTTGAAATTTGAAATTGAATTTTATATTTTTTGAAAATTTAGACTAAAAAGTTTCAAGCAGAACTATTTATGCCACGCAATGCCACATAGGTGCTATGTGGTTTCAGGTGAAACTGTTCCTCCTGAAACTATTTAGGGCAAAACCATTTCTATAGAAACTATTTAATTGACCGAAAGTGTGACACAGGTTTGAACTTTTACCCTAAAGTCATGAAAAGAATTAGGATAACACTAAATAGGTGCTTTTGCAAGTTTCTTTGGCAATTTTTAGGACTCGCACTTGCTTAAATCCAAGGTAATCATAAGAAATTTTTATAGGGAATCTATATTTGAGCTAGAATTATTAACACTTTTTCCATTCAAATCTAAATATAAGTCTAAATGTTAGCACTTTTTCATTGTGACCTCAGAAAAGAAACTTTTATTTTCTTACTTGAAATATTTTAAATGGTTGTGTGTAATGTGAAGTACAATAAAAATCAAATCTATGTTAGAGAAACACTAATGAAAAGCAACTAAATCAAACCTAAGGTTGTCTCCAACCAACCAAACTCTAATTGCAATCACTTAAAATTGAGCTACGACAAGCTAAGTATAATTGAATGATAATTAGATTGCAAAATTAGGAATTGAGCATTGAAATGCTAGTCTTGTAATAGAAAATCGTAAATAAAATGGTCTAGATGCACCCAGATGGTTTTGGGCTAGTTCTGAAAAGTGTTTCAAACTAGATTTTACTTATTATGGTGAAATTTGGACTATTTTTTCCATGTGGTGGCTATGCGGGTGGCCAAGATGGAGGACTTGCAACCCTACAGTGCTCTTCCATTGGTGCACTATTTGTTCCTAAAAATTCTAGGTTCTACCCTACTCTATGGTCTAATCAATCTATCAAGTTTTCACCTATTGATAGTGAACAAAGGATAAAGTTTATTAGTATAAATCAAGTTGATGCATACTCAAAGGAAATGTAAGGTTGGAACCATGGATCAGGTTCACCTGATTTTGAAGGAATCTAGTCATGTGGTTAAAAAGGATGATAGAGGACTCTATGAGAAAGGGTTCTTAAACTTTGTGTAGTTGTAACTATATAGTAGGCCTAGGAAAACATGAAATATGTAAAGTGTTGCATAATGACATAAAATGATGATTAAGAAGCATTTATACATGATAAAAATGTGATTTCTGAGCACAAATTGACTAGAAATTAATTAAGGAAAGACTAATGATTATTTTCTAAAGTTCTAAGCTAAAGTAGGCTTATTTTTGGGTAGGTGGCATCCAACAAGATGACCAACTAGATGGCCAAGGGTGAAGTGGTAGCCAATAGGGCAACTAGGATAGAGGCCTTATAAACAATGGATGGTCAAAGATGGGTAGGACTTGAGATGATAAAGTTTACATTTCTAGAAAGCTCTATGTGGTCTAGTGATGTTGAGATGACTATATCGCAAATATTCTACACATGTCTTCAGAGATAACCTACAAAATGATGCTTTGTGATTTGGAAACCAACAAAAATAAGGGTTAGAGGTTGAGTCTTCCTCAATCAACCCAGGTTATGGGTGTTCAAGCATGGATCCACATGATAAATAGGCATGATAATGATAATATAAATGAAAAAACCAAATTGGAGAGATTTTTCTAAGCCATTAAACTTTCAAACCCTAGGTTTAGGTTTCTTGGGATCCATGTAAACAAGTGATGATGAGAGAAAGGTGTTTGGGTAGTAAACTAATATTTCATGTAAAATGGTTTTGGAAGTTTTTGAAGGACTAGTATTGGGTGTGAAAATACTAATATGAATTACTTTTAATGGGAATTGGATTAGGGTTTTACAAGGACCTTTGACAAGGTGGTAAAAATGGTGCTCACTCACAAAGAGGCAATGTCTAGCATCGATAAATGAAAAATAGACACTTAGTGATTGAATATGGATTGAAGGGGATACTGTGATGGACTATATTGATAAACAACCAAGGCTGAAAGCAAATTTTAGATGGGAAACCCTTATATCTAAGCTCACAAACCCCAAAGGGATGTAAACTAGCCTAGGAAAGATGGGTTAGGATGAAAAAAATAATCTAAATGAGGTGGAAATGGTTGGATAATGGAATAGAAGGTTATTGGGGTGAGTGGAGAGTAAAACCCTGCAATTATTTAGAAAATATATCTATTTGCATACAAAACCCTTTGATAAATCTGGGCCACTATAAAAAACTATAGAAATTCAGGACCTACATGTAAAACACCTTAGTGGGTGGAAATTACCTAAGCATGCTTTTGATATTTTGATCACTATAGACTGAAACTTGCACACAAATTTTTTGAAATGATTTGGAACTATCTTACTCTTGCTAAAAATGGAAATCCTTAACAACCTTTTTCAAATACTACTTTTTCTATGTTAAAATGAGATAAGGGTTGGGTAAGGATTCCTTGAGATCTGAAAAGTTGAATGCTACCACCTTCGGACTAATAATAGAGGTGGTGTAGTCCAATAGGGTTCAAACCTAATTTTTCATAGAAGCTCAAGTAGACAAGTGTACACTTAGAGAAAATCATTTTTATGGAAAAAATTGATAAGGTTTTGGGAAGGGGAAAAGTGGGTTTCACATGTGAAATCTTCACTATGAGTGCAAAACTAAGGGGAAAAACAAGGGGAAAAGGGTCAACAACCTAGGAAACACAAAGGGAAAGGTTAAGACATAGCGTGGGACTAATAATTAAATTAAAAGAACCACTTAAAATAGATGACAAATAGGTGAGGCAAGATGAGGGAAGGGGAAAGAACATGGCTAGGGAATTACATTAGCTAGGAAAAGGCCTAAAAACACATGACAAAACATGCACAAGGGATAATGAGGCTAAAATGATGTCAAATGTGTGATAAGGTATGCAAATAACATTATTGTAGTGCCCCTCACCTTTGCCTTCTGTTGGACTGATAACTATCCTAGTAGCACTAGACATTATGACATTTTCATGAACTGTTTGATGATGGATTCTTTGTTATTATGCTAGTTGATTATGGACCTATCATTATGATGATGTTTGATTACTGGTTTGATAGACATATCTAATGTTATGGATTATTGTTATTCTGAGTTAATATGTTATTTGATCATGATTATGATGCACTACTGGTAATGGATGTATTAGATCATTATGTAATTGATTATTCTATTTTGTTGAAAAGCACTGGAAGATCATGTGTAATGTAGTTACTTGTAGATGTATTTATGTGAATGAAACAATGTCACATAACTCGTGTTTGAGTACCCTGCCATGCTATGATTTCCGTTCATTGTGTGCATGTCTTCATGTTTATATATATATGTTCAACCTTGTGATTTGCTGCAGGCTATAGGTACCGAGCATCAACTCCACCTGAACGAGCAGGTTTGAGCATGCCCTAGCCAATGGAACTGTTGGTTAGAGTTAGCATAAGGTTCCCTTACTCAGTCAACATCCTCGAAGAGGATGAGTATCTGGTATTGCATCTAGTCATTATCGTCTGTTGAACTGTTTGTTCCTGCGTCGTGGCCATGTCTTGTGGTCTTGTATGAAGGTCAAGTATCATCTTGTAGGTTGTGTTATCTGATTTATAATGTTGATATAAGTCTGGTCAGTGTTTCATTAAAATAAAGATTTATTTCAAGTTAAAATTAAATAATTGTTTATTAAAGAAAAATTATGAATTGTTTATTAAACATAAACAATTCAATTATGATGTAATTGTAAATATTAAAATAAGTAAAGCAAGTTGTAAATTAAATTGTAATTTGTGATATTACAATTTAATAAATAAAATAAATTATACTAAAGTTGTAAAATTAAATTGTAATTCATAATGTTACAATTTAATTAATAAAATAATAAAGTGGTTGGTTGTAAATTGATTAAATCATATTGGAATCAAAATATATAAATTAATATATTTAGACAATCATAAATTTTGATAAATTAACTCATTTGAAACATAAAAACAATAAAGATAATAACTTTAATGAGTTGGAGGACATTGGATCACGAGCCATGCCTCCTTAAACAGTGGGAAGGTTCTGGAAAGAGAGAGAGAGAGAGAGGGATTGATTGGGTAAGCTAGAAAAATTTGGGGGGGATTATTTATTCAGAGAAGGAATTATTTGCATAATTGGAAGAGGAGGAAATTGTAGGTTTCGGGACAGAGAAGAGGTGGCTGGTTGAGGTTGAGAAGTACTTGCAATCTTCCGTCGACAAGCGTGGGAATCTAGGTTCCACAAATTCTTTTTAACTCTTTTCTGATCCTTGAATCTTCCTGTGATGAAAATGGATAAGCCGTTCTTCCTATTGAAAGTTTTGTTGATTAAATCCATTTCATAATTATCTTGCAATCCTTGTTTCCCTTCATTGTTGCATAGTTTCCTATGTCCATTGATGTGATCTGCTTCCTCTATGTCTGGCGTATACAATAATATGGTTGTGAATTTGATTTACCAGGGATCATTTTAAGCCCTCCATCTTTCATCAATCTCCTGATTGTTCTAACCTCACCACTCCTACCCTTTTCTGCATAGGCGTCTGATATACTTAAAGCCTATTTTCTTTTGCAATATGTAGAAAATGCAACCAAACTACCAGCACAGATTTATCAGGTATCTCAATGATATAGTTTAGTGCATCCTCAATAGGGCCGCGCGCCGATTAGCATGCCAATTGCTGGTGCTTGAAAGTTTTTAAAGTCTTTTCAACAAATCCATTTTGTACCTATCCTGCAATCTTTGAATTCCATCGAAAGAAATAGGTCCAACCGCCTTTCTCTTCTCCTTTTAATGTTTGGATTGCTATATACGTGTTTATCTGTCTGATTTTTTTTTCAAATAATGTATTTAAAATGAATAGAAGCTTCTAATTGATTTTCATGTCCAGCCACCCGTAGAATTTTAGTTAGACCATGCTACAAAAGCCCATCGATCTGCGAATCATCTCACACAGGTTTAAATTTGATAAAATAGACACAATCTTTCAAAATTTATGATAGTCACCATGCTCAATCACTGTGGTTATGATTTACATTTCAATGAAATGATCGTTTATTTTACGATTTAGGGTTTACAGTTCCTCTGTGAATAAAATGAAGGTTTGCATTGCAGCCATGCGTCTTTCATAACCTATTCTCTTAATTTCAACATTCAAGCTGTGTCTATCATAATTTATATTCACCATGCATCTCATGGCTGATATGAAGTTGCATTCCATTTATGTGTCTAAGCTATTAGGAGATTACAGTCTGTCAGTGTCTAAACAATTTCATCCACGATTCCCTTAATTCATATGCCTTGGCTGTAAGGAGGAATGCATTCCCATCATGCGTCTACCATAATCTATAATCTCAATACATCACATGACTGTAATGGAGGAATGTGTTCCATTATAGCGGTTTATTTCAGGATAGTTTAATGCACATTAATGCTTTAAGAAATTAAATTCTTGTATTAGAGTTTACTCTTCATACTATTGTGTGCCTATCATAATGATATTCTCAGTGCATCAGAAGATTGTAATGACGATAGCATTCCATTTATGCATCACATATCAGGAAATGATTAAGCCTTATGCTTGTTATGAAGATGGCATTCTATATATACAATGGCTATGATGAGGATTGTGCTCCATCTATGTGTTTGGATAGTTAAAGCACTTTAATGTCTTAAGAAACTATATTCATGTGCTCAATGGACATTAAAATCTAAATTTTCAGTCATTTTTAATTAAATTAAAATTGCCTTTGTAGGCAGGGTGCACCCAGCCGCCATGTTCTAGTTGCTTTCCCGCTTATAAGGCACCTCCTCTATTTTTTTTATCCCAGGCGCATATAATCCTTATATATATACATTTTCAACAGGAAATGAGTTTAAAGTATGTCTCTATGGCTATCTTTTCACTTTCAATAGATAACCACATATAAAATGTTAAAATAGATTTGTCAGTCCATAAATATTTTAGAGTTATTATAAAAGAGATGCTTTGACAGAAATATAATTATGGCTGTAATGAAATTAATGTCTTATCAAATTATAATTTCGGACTCTTAGCGCTCATTAAAATCTAAAATTTAGTCATTTTACATTAGGGTAGGAAAGGAGTATAAAGTAAATCCATTTGGACTATTCTCACTTTCAGTTAAATAGCTCATGTAAAAATGTTAAAAATTAGATTTGTCAGTAATAAAAATTTCCAGCACTACTACAGAAAATTAATAAAATTTCCAGCACTACTATAGAAAGTTATTACAATTGATACTAAATTCAAGCAGTAATATTAATTACCCAATGACCTAGAGTAACTATGTATAATAGTGCATTATTTTGCAATTATCATTCGTACTCAACCAACTAAATATGTACATTAAGTAACAATAGTTCGACAATGCAACAATATCAATATACCTTGTTAAGAATTGTTAGAAAACAATGAAATATTATAGTGAATTAATAAAAATGCCTAAATACATTTTAAGAGGAGTGAATTATATGAGAGAAGAGATTGTGATCAATTGTCAAAATTTATATCGGGTTATGATAATATGTAAATTAGGTTTATATAATTTTTACTTATGCTGAAATAGGCAAAATTGAATAAATAGCTCTCATGTAAAGAAAGATATATATATATATATATATATATTAACAAACTAGATTTATTTTTCAATACTTCACTTTGGATGAAAAATATTTACTACTCAACGATCTATGAATTTTGTATTTACCATTATTATTAATATTATCATTTTATTATTACTATTATTAATTGTAACCTCAAGAATTTATAAATTTGATGTGTGTACTTAAAGCTTATGTAAGAATTTTCACTACATATGTTAAATCTTGAACCATTCTTGACCAAGGCACATTTGATAGTTGTTTTACCATACCCATCACAATATGTAATGGCCAGTGAAATTATTTGATTGAGGTAAGGGGAAGTTCCCTAAGGTAAAAAATAATAGTACTATTGTTATTGTGAATTGACTTTAGAATGGTTGCAACTTGCATGGGCTTAACATTAGACTTAATAATAACATTAGCTAAACCCTTTTACAAGATATCCTTATATACTTCTAGTGTATTCATTTAGTCCCATAAAGATATCTTGGCTTGAGTAGTTTGGAGTTGTTCAATGATATTATATTCCTTATGCATCTTGGTTGAGATCTTTGGTGTAGGTTATAAATTGATATTTGGAGGTGGCAATGCTTGTCAATTATTTATTTATTTTTGTCCTCTTGCCATGTGTTTAAACATATGTTGTATCAAATTACAATAATTTGTAATCTTAACTTCTTGGATCACTAAATAATTTTTCACAAGGATAAAATGCTCCTTACAACACAAGAGATCTAAGAATTGGAACCATGAGTATTAGATACTCATTGAAGCACAAGTGGTAAACAAGATGAGGGCATAGAAGAAGACACCCTTTTATGAGGTACACAATCTCTTATCTCTTTTAGTACAAGTGGTTGGTGTTTCTTTGTAAGGTCAATCAAAAAAGAATTTCTAGGATCGCACGCGTTATAGTGCACTAATTAGGCCATGTTAACATCATGTGATGCATTGGAATAGTTATGATGGAATTCTAAAATTTGTGTATCAATAGAGATCATATAGGTGTCCATGATAAGACCTAAGGTATGGCTACCATAGGTTAGAAGATGAAATCATTACAAGAACACACTCTAGGGCAACAATTAAAGGTATGCATGAATGTATTTAATTTGCTAGACAACAAAATAGTGTAAAATAAGCATGAGAGAACATATGATAGCATTGCAAAGTTATAAACAATCTCTTTCTAAATTCAATAAATAAGAAGACACTATCATGTATATGCACATAAGATGAGGTCATGAAATATTGTTTATAATAAGCATTATCAAATAAACCCATGTTGGAACATTAGCAGTGAACTTGTTTGCCTTTAATGGCATAGGAGCAAAGAGGGTGAAACTTTGAACTAGCGATGAGGTGGGCGGACTCTAGGGATCGAAGATGGACGCAGCTAGCCTATTGGCCATAGAATCAGGTAGAGCCAAAGTGCAGATCGAGTTGGGAGTGGGAGGATCAAAGGAAGAATTCTTGGGTAGAAAACTCCCACTGGAAGCAACATGGGAGTAGAAGCACACTAGAGAAATTTGCTCAAGAGCCGAAAGGATGGTGGGAGAAGATTATGGACTCAAGGTATGGCAAAAGCAAGACAGAGTAGCCATCATGGTAGGAAGAAGAACCCCTGGTGTTGGGAATTAAGGCGTCTCGACCTTGGTAATTCCTTGCATTATTTATGTTTGTATTTATTATTTAATTGCCTATGTTGTAAATAATTGTAAATTCCATATTGTCATATTGTGGGATGTGGCAAGGTGATGTGTCATCCTACATGGAAGATGACAACTGGTAATTTTGTCCTCACATGAGGAGATAGGTGTCCCACTTTGTGGTAGGAGCATTTTGCCATGTGCCAGCATCTTTCATGTTGTGTAAGGGAATATTGATCAAAACGGTTATGACGGATTCCTAAGACAGAATCTATGACATGTAAGAGTCAAAAATAGAAGCATGTAAGATAGGTGAAGACATGTGTCATGAAGCATCCTTGAATAAGGCATATTTGGGTGCCCCAATGTGGACTATGACATGTTGTAAGAGAATATGTTATTTATAGCCTGTGTATGACAGATTCTCTTACAGCTATAAGTTGTAACCGCTATGACAAATTCTATGACGGTCGTAAGTGTCGTAAGAGCATTTGTCATAGCCCATTTTGGAAATAGGAGACCTCTTTGGGATGGGAGCTATGGACAAGTGTCAGGCACATTCTACAATGTTGACCAAGTGTCCTTAGGCGTGGGGTTTGGGCCATGAAGCCAAGTTGGATGCCCATCCCAAGATAGGTCCAATATTGCCTTGTATATTATATATAAACAGGTGCTTGGAGTTCCAACACAGGTTTACAGGTACTGTTATGATGCCGGATTGACTCCAAATATGAGTGTCGAAGACCATTAAAACTTGCATTGCAAGTGTATTGTAAACAACTTTCAAATTTGTTAATAAATTATGCAGGTTTCTGAGTGTGGGGTTTTTCACCCGATAAGGGTTTTCCCCACCGTAAATCTTTGTCTCTCTTCTTCTATCTTCTTTCTGGTTCATGTGTATTACTGCAATATCTCGTTTACATGTTCTATGTTGTTGTAGTTGTAAGGATTAATTTGAATTTGCATAGCCCTCTCCTCATTAGATTAGTGTAGGAAGCGATTTCCGCACACCTAGCTTCCTTTCAGTTGGTATTAGAGCTTGGCCAGTTTTGGTCTTAGCTATGGAAGCTCAAGATGGAAGACATGCTTATTGACTGAGACCTTTGGGAAACTGTTACTGGAACTAAACCAGCTGCAATGCAACAAGCTGATTGAGATCTCAAGGATCGGAGGGCTAAGGGTCTCATAAGACTTAGTCTTGTTGATTCTATGTTGTTAAATGTCCATGAGGAGAAAACTGCAACCTTGCTTTGGAAGAAGTTGGGAGATGTGTATCAAGCCAAATCCCTGGTTAATAAACTTTTTTTGAGAAAGAAGTTGTATTCTCTTCGAATGGAGGACAAAGGATCCGTTGCCGAACATATGAATGCTTTCAACATGCTGGTTGCACAATTAACATCCATTGGTGTGAAAATGGAGGAGGAGGATCGTTGCATGACCCTACTTTGTTCTTTGCCAGATTCATGGGATCATCTTGTCATGGCTATCGGAAGCACCACTACCACCTTCAAGATGGAAGATGTGGTATCTGCGTTGTTATCTGAAGAAATGCAGAGAAAGTTTTCTGATGCAGCCAAAGAGGCTCTTGTGGTTCGTGGAAGACCTAAAGAGAAAGGGAAAAAGAAGGACAAGAAAGGTGAAAAGGGTAGATCCAAATCTCCTGGAAAGTCCAAGGCTCTTTGTTGGAAGTGTGGTAAAACCAGGCATTTCTGAAAGGAATGCAAAGAGGAGAAGAAAAAGAAGAAGAAAGCTCCTGATTCAGATTTTGAAAAATCACAAGATGATGGTGATGCTTTCATCGCAACCCTGGCAACCCTTGCATTTGATGATGTGTGGCTGATTGACTCTGGTGCATCATTCCACATGACCTCGCATCAAGACTGGTTCACTAAGTATGAAGAGTTTGATGGTAGAAAGGTGTACTTGGGTGACGACTCTCATCTGAAGATTATTGGTCGTGGAAGAGTCTCTATCTGATTCCCTAATGGTAGAGTGAAGGGGATCTCTAGGGTTATGTATATCCCAGGCTTAGCACGGAACCTACTTTTTGTAAGTAGTTTGAGTGATGCAGGTGTGCAAGTTGTCTTTTCGAAAGAAGGATGCAAGATGACTAGAGGAGCTATGGTGCTTGCTAAGGGTACTAGGAGAGGTACTCTATTTCAGCTGGAGGCATGCATTTCATAATGCAATAGTTCTTCTGATTAAAAGAAGAGGGTAGTAGTCACTTCATCCCCACCATCTGAATGAACAGTTAAGAGATCTGTTGTTTCTAGTTCTGATGTTTGTAATCATGCCTTGGAAGTTAAACTTCCCGCTAAAAAGACAATGTTATGGCATAAGAGATTTGGCCACATTGGTGAGAAGGGTATGCATACCTTGAAAAATAAAAACCTTGTTGAGGGGTTAGATGATTGTAATCTTGAGTTCAACTTTTGCGAACATTGTATTTATGGAAAGCAAAACTATGTTCAGTTTTATTCGAGTTCTCACAAGTCTTCTAGTGTGTTGGATCTTGTTTATTCTGATGTATTTGGTCCTGTTAATGTTCCTTCATTATCAAAATTTGTATATTTTGTATCTTTCATAGATGACTATAGTAGAAGGACATGGATTTATTTTCTCAGAAGCAAATCTGAAGTCTATAGTAAGTTTAAGGAGTTTAAGGCCTTTGCTGAAAATCAGACTTGTTAAAAGATTAAGTGTTTGAGAACTGACAACGCTGGTGAGTTCTGTTCTACATAATTCGATAAATATTGCAAGGAACTTGGGATTGAAAGACATAAGACAACTCCATACACCCCGCAGCAAAATGGAGTTGCAGAAAGGATGAACATGACACTGATGGAGAAGGCTAGGAGTATGCTTATTGGAGCTGGCCTAGAACAAAACTTTTGGGCTGAAGTTGTTGCCACTGCTTGCTATCTTGTTAATAGATCTCCTACATCAGCTCTTGTTGGAAAGACAACCATGGAGGTGTGGTCTGGTAGAAAGCCTTTGATAAGGCATCTTCGTGTTTTTGGTTGTGAGGCATATGCACATGTGCCTAGGGAGAAGTAGTCAAAACTAGAGAACACAGTTGTTAAGTGTATCTTCATTGGCTATGGTATCTGTGTGAAAGGATACAAGCTTTGGGATCCTGTGGCTGAAAAAGTGTTGTATAGCAGAAGTGTCATCTTCAGAGAGCTTAGACCTTCTTCCACTATTTTATAGCCAGAAGAAAAAGAAAAGAAAGAGGATGTTGTTTAGTTTCCTCCTACCCCTGAGAAGACTAAACAAAAAGACAATGTTGGACCTGATGATGAGGAGAGCTCTTGCAGCTCTGAAAGCTCAGATGAATAAGTTGAACCTCAACCTCAGCTCTTGAGGAGGTCTACACAGATAAGAAAGCAACCTGAAAGGTTTGGTTTTACATTGCTTGATTCTAGTGTGCTTTTGCTTTGCTCACTAATAGTGATGAACCTAGAACTGTATCAGAGGCTATGAACATGAAAGATGCAGGTTCCTGGAAGGAGGCCATGGAGGATGAAATGGCTTCTTTGGAAAAGAATCAAACTTGGGACTTGGTGCCTTTGCCTCCTGGACAGAAACCTGTTGGATGCAAATGGGTGTTCAAGAAGAAATTTGGTGCAGATGGCAGTGTTGAGAAGTATAAGGCCAGATTGGTTGCGAAGGGGTATCCACAAGTGGAGGGTATAGATTATGGTGAGATCTTCTCTCCCATTGCAAAGATGACATCCATTTGATTCTTGTTGTCTCTTGCAACAACTTATGACTTAGAGGTAGAACAGATGGATGTGAAGACAACTTTCCTTCGTGGTGATTCGGAGGAAGAAATCTACATGTCACAGCCAGAGCATTACATGGTGAAAGGTAAAGAAAATTTGGTTTGCAAACTTAAGAAGTCTTTGTATGGTTTGAAGCAATCCCCTAGGAGATGGTACTTGAAGTTTGATGCCTTTGTGTTGTCAATTGGATTTGTGAGATCGAAACTAGATCACTGTGTGTATTATAAGTTTGATGGTGATCGTATTCTCATTGTTGCACTGTATGTTGATGATATGTTGCTCATTGGTAAGGGTAAGAATATGATTTCTGATTTCAAATCTCAGTTGTCAGCATAGTTTGAAATGAAAGATTTAGGGGCAGCCAGGTACATTCTAGGAATGGAAATTAGAAGAGACAGAACCAATAGAAAACTTTGGTTAAGCTAGAGTAAGTATGTGAAGACCGTGTTGGACAGGTTCAACATGGCAGATTGTAGACCATTGTGTGTTCCCATTTCTTTGGGGACAAAGTTGTCTATTGAGGATTGTCCAAAATCTCCTAGTGAGGTGGAGGACATGAGCAAAGTACCTTATGCTAGTGTTGTTGGCAGTCTAATGTACGCTATGGTCTGCACAAGACTAGACATTGCCCAAGCAGTGGGAGTCCTTAGTCAATTTATGGCTAATCCTGAAGAGATTAATGTCTCATATTATTGTTTGGAACCTCATATATTCAAATGCTCTTTATCGGGTTGACAGAACACTATCGGCGGGAGTGAGAAGCCATTGGGCGATATGCAAGGTTTCATCGATATGGATATATCAGTGTGAGAACTATTGTCGGCTCAGCATTCTGAAGTCCCTCCGATGCTATCCGTCATCCCAATGGTGTTTGACATCGATGTGAGAACCACTATCAGCGGGAGTTCGAAATCTTTGACCAATCTGTAATGTTTCCATTGATGACATGTGTCTATCGGCGTAAGAACTTCTATCGGTCGAGCTTTATGGAGTCCTTCCGATGGGAATGGTTTCATCGATGGTGGTTTCTTCTAATGATCGGCAAGAGAACATCTATCAGCGCAGCTTAAAGTCTTCGAGCTGATGGACAAAGGTCACTCTGATGAAGGCATTGTGTTGGCGTTGGCGGGGCAAGGATCCGTCGGAGTAATTGTTGATCAGTTCGTCGATGATGAAGGTTATCCCGCTGAGTCTTTGACTGTCATCGTCGGCAACAAAATTGCCGATGATAGTCATATTGATTGTTTGTGGTTATAAACTGGAATAGTATACGCGACCTGGTGCATATGGGATTAATGATCTCATGAGAATGTGAACCATTGCGACGGTTGAAAGGTAGCGATGCCAGAGAAATATGATCGATCAGTTAGGGCAAAAGAGTGTAACGGTTTTGCTCTTGATGACTGGAAATTAGAAATGCAGATTTGTAGGTGTCATGTGTTGATTATGATACTATCCGAATTATACAGTTTTTTTGTAGATGTGCAGATAAAAAAATGGTTTTTGTATAATTGCTATAGCATCGATACCTGAAGAAGAACGGGTGATCTTTATTGTATATTCAGTTTTACTGTAATAAAGATTGTTCTACTGTGGTGGTGGGTTTTTTACCCGAAAGGGTTTTCCCACGTAATACTTGAGTCTATGTTGTCTATTTTGTTTCTCTGGTGTATTTATCTGATTATTTTGTATTGAAAGTTACTTGTCTGCATTATCCCCTTAGAATTAACATTAGGGAAGCTATTTTTCCGCACCTGTGCTTTCCTTTCAAGTGGTATCAGAGCCTGGCCAGTTGTGTTATCCTTGTTGGTAGGTTGGGTTTTTTGTGTTAGTTCAGTGAGTGGGAGTTCTATAGAGGTCTATTCTGTTAAATAAGATGGCAAGTACATCAGGAAAAATAGACATTGAAAAGTTCAATGGCACAAACTTTGAGTTGTGGAAGATTAAGGCTGAAGATTTGCTGGTCGACAGAGATCTTTGGGTTGCTGTGTTTGGGGTTAAACCTACAAGCATGAAACAAGAAGATTGGGACCTAGCTGACAGAAAAGCCAGAGGACTGATAAGATTAAGTCTTGCAGATTCTATTCTATTGAATGTCCATGAAGAGAAGTCAGCCAAAGATTTGTGGAAGAAGTTGGGAGATATTTACTAGGGCAAGTCCTTGGTGAATAAACTGTTCCTTAGGAAGAAGTTGTATTCTCTGAAGATGTATAAAGGTGCATCTGTAGCAGACCATCTGAACACATTTAACCTGATTGTTGCGTAGTTGACGTCTGTAGGTGTAAAAATAGAAGAGGAAGATTGATGTATGCTTCTATTGTGTTCCTTACCCGACTCTTGGATCATCTTGTGATGGCTATTGGAAGTACAACAACCAGGTTTACAACTGAAGCGGTTGTTACCTCTTTGTTATCTGAAGAGATGCGAAGGAAATCTTCTGAGACAGCCAAAGAGGCCTTGTCTGCTCGAGGTAGATCAAAGGAAAGAGGCAATAAGAAGGACAAGAAGTCAAAGTCCAAGTCAAAGGGGAGATCGAAATCTCCTGGCATAAAGTCCAAGGTGAAGTGCTGGAATTGTGGCCAGAAAGGACACATCAGAAGAGACTGCAAAGAGGAGAAAAAGAAGAAGAAGAACTCTTCTGATAATGATTCTTCTCAGAGTGATGCTGATGCCTTCATTGCTGCCTTGGTAATGCTTGCATCTGAAGATGTATGGTTGGTGGATTCAGGAGCGTCTTTTCATATGACATCTCACAAAGAGTGGTTCACTAAGTATGAACCGTATGCTGGTGGAAAGGTGTTCATGGCAAGTGATTCGACACTGGAAATTGATGGCCGAGGAAGAGTGAGAATCTAGTTCCCGGATGGCAGGATAAAGGGAATGAATGGAGTTCTTCACATACCAGGTCTGGCTCGAAATTTACTTTCTATTAGTAAGATTAATGATGTTGGAGTGCAAGTTACTTTTGTGAATGGTGGTTGTAAAATGACTAGAGGTTCTATAGTACCGGCAACGGGTGAACGCATTGGAACTCTATATAGGTTAGATGCTAAACCAGTGTGCTGTAATAGTGTCTCTGTAAAATCTGAAAAAGCTACTATTGTAACACATGATGTAAATTCTATGGAAGTTAAACTTCCTGCAGAGAAAACAATGCTCTGGCATCATAGACTTGGTCACATAGGTGAAAAAGGTTTAAAAACTTTAAAAAACAAAACTCTAGTGGATGGACTGACTAATTGTAATATGGAGTTCGATTTCTGCGAACATTGTATATATGGAAAACAGAACCGTGTTTCTTTCTACTCAAGTTCTCATAAATCTTCTGGTGTTCTGGACTATGTACATTCTAATGTTTTTGGTCCAATTGATGTTCCGTCTTTATCTAAATCAAGATACTATGTATCGTTCATTGATGATTATTCAAGGAGGACATTTGTATATTTTTTGAAAAATAAATCAGAAGTGTTCAGTCGGTTTAAAGAATTTAAAACTCTTGTGGAAAACTAGACTAGTAGAAAAATAAAATGCTTGAGAACAAATAACGTTGGTGAATATTGCAATGCAGATTTTGACAAGTATTGTGTAGATCATGGTATAAAAAGACACAAAACTACACATTATACTCCACAGCAAAATGGAGTTGCTGAAAGGTTGAATAGATCATTGATGGAGAAAGCAAGAAGTATGTTAAGTTATGCTGGTCTTGAACAAGGGTTCTGGGTTGAGGTAGTTGCTACAGCTTGTTACTTGCTGAACCGTTCTCCTTCTTCGGCATTGGTTGATAAGACACCAATGGAAGTGTGGTCTAGAAAGAAGCCCTCTCTAAGACATCTTTGTGTCTTCAGCTGTGAGGCATATGCTCATATTCCTGAGGTAAAAAGATCTAAGTTAGATAACAAGGCAGTCAAATGTATCTTTATTGGCTATGGAGTCGGTGTTAAGGGGTACAAGCTTTGGAATCTTGAAACTAAAAAAATAATTTACAGCAGGAATGTAATTTTCAGAGAGCTAAAACCTTTGGTTAGTATTTCTCAGTCGGAGAAGACAGAAGAAAAGAAAGAAAAGAGTATTGTTAATATTCCTTTGACCCCTGTAAAAGAGGAACAACAAGCACCAAGTGTAGATGGTTCAGATGTGAGTTCAAGTAGCTCTGAAGATTCAGATCTAGAGCAAGAACTTGAACCTACACCTCAACCATTGAGGCGGTCTACACGTGAAAGAAGACAACCAAATAGGTATGGATTTTCAGTACTTGATTCAAGTTGTGCCTATGCTTTACTTACTGATAATGATGAACCTAGGACTATAAAAGAAGCCATTAGTTTACCTGATTCAGATTCTTGGTTGGAAGCCATGGATAGTGAAATGTCATCATTGGAGAAAAATGGAACCTGGGATCTGGTGCCCTTGCCTGAAGGTAGAAAACCTGTGGGCTGTAAGTGGGTATTTAAAAAGAAATATGGTCCAGATGGGAGTGTTGATAAGTACAAGGCAAGACTAGTTGCTAAGGGGTATTCCTAAAAGGAAGGTATTGATTATGGAGAAATCTTTTCTCCTATAGCTAAACTGACATCCATTAGATTTCTTTTATCACTTGCAGCAACGTATGATTTTGAAATTGAGCAAATGGATGTGATGACAACATTTCTTCATGGGGACCTTGAAGAAGAAATATATATGTCCCAGCCAGAGCATTTTATGGTAAAAGGTAAAGAACATCTGGTATGTAAACTTAAAAAGTCTCTTTATGGTTTGAAGTAATCTCCCAGAATGTGGTATCAAAAATTTGATAGGTATGTTTTATCCTTGGGGTATGTGAGATCTAAATCTGATCATTGTGTCTATTATAAAACTGAAGGTGATCAAATACTTATAATTGCACTGTATGTGGATGACATGTTATTCATTGGCAATGGTAAGGGGATGATCTCAGAATTAAAATCTCAGTTGTCCTTGAAATTTGAAATGAAGAATCTGGGGGCAGCGAAGTACATTCTGGGAATGGAAATCAAAAGGGACAGATCTAAGAGAAAGATTTTGCTCATCCAGAGCAAGTATATCACAAATGTTCTTGATAAGTTTCATATGTCTGATTCTAAACAGTTAGTTGTTCCAGTTTTGCAGGGAATGAAATTATCTGTTAAAGATTGTCCAGAATCTTCATATGAATCTGACTACATGAAAAGAGTGCCTTACGCAAGTGCTATTGACAGTTTAATGTATGTAATGGTCTATACTAGACCAGACATTGCCCAAGCAGTGGGAGTTTTGAGCTGGTTTATGGCAAATCCAGGAAGATCACATTGGGATGCTGTGAAAAGAGTTATGAGGTATTTGAAGGGAAATCTGACTATGCTATTTGCTATCATGGAAACTTAGTTGGATCACATAGATCTATTAGCATTCAGGGATATGTGGATTCTGATTGGGCAGGGGATATTGATAGTAGAAGATCCACCAGTGGATATGTATTCACGTTAAATGGTGGTGCTATCAGTTGGATGAGTAAGCGGCAGGCTGTAGTTGCTTTGTCCACAATAGAAGCAGAGTACATGGCAGCTACTCGTGCATGCCAAGAAGCTGTTTGGTTGAAGAGGTTGTGTTCTGACGTTGGTTTTAATGCAGGGTAGATACAAATACATTGTGATAGTCAAAGTGCTATATGTTTGGTGAAAAATCCTACGTTTCATTCTAGGACAAAACATATTGATGTCTAATATCACTTTGTTCGTGATATGGTGGAAGACAGGAAGGTCAAGCTGGAAAAGGTTGACACTTTGGAAAATGTTGCTGATGCCTTAACAAAACCAGTGAGTACGACCAAGTTCAAATGGTGTTTAGATGAAATGGGTCTGCGGGCCCATAGTTCTCAGTAATCGAATGAGACCTAAGAGGTAGCAGTAATATCTTCGACAAGTGGGAGATTGAAGAGATTAATGTCTCATATTATTGTTTGGAACCTCATATATTCAAATGCTTTTTATCGGGTTGACAGAACACTATCGGCGGGAGTGAGAAGCCATTGGACGATATGCAAGGTTTCACCAATATGGATATATTGGTGTGAGAACTATTGTCGGCTCAGCATTCTGAAGTCCCTCCGATGCTATCTGTCATCCCGATGGTGTTTGACATCGATGTGAGAACCGCTATCGGCGGGAGATTGCAATCTTTGACCGATGTGCAATGTTTCCATCGATGACATGTGTCTATTGGCGTAAGAACTTCTATCGGTCGAGCTTTGTGGAGTCCTTCCGATGGGAACGATTTCACCGATGGTGGTTTCTTCTAATGATCGGTAAGAGAACATCTATCGGCGCAGCTTAAAGTCTTCGGGCCGATGGACAGAGGTCACTCCGATGAAGGCATTGTGTTGGCGTCGGTGGGACAAGGATCCGTCGGAGTAAGTGTTGATCAGTTCGCCAATGATGAAGGTTATCCCACTGAGTCTTTGACTGTCATCGTCGGCAACAAAATTGCCGACGATAGTCATATTGATTGTTTGTGGTTATAAATCGGAATAGTATACGCAACCTGGTGCATGTGGGATTAATGATCTCACGAGAATGTGAACCGTTGCGACGATTGAAAGGCAGCGACGCCAGAGAAATATGATTGATCAGTTAGGGCAAAAGAGTGTAACGGTTTTGCTCTTGATGACTGGAAATTAGAAATGCAGATCTGTAGGTGTTGTGTATTGATTATGATACTATTCGAATTATACAGTTTTTCTGTAGATGTGCAGATAAAAAAATGGTTTTTGTATAATTGCTATAGCATCAATACCTGAAGAAGAACCGGTGATCTTTATTGTATATTCAGTTTTAGTGTAATAAAGATTGTTCTACTGTGGTGGTGGGTTTTTTACCCGAAAGGGTTTTCCCACGTAATACTTGAGTCTATGTTGTCTATTTTGTTTCTCTGGTGTATTTATCTGATTATTTTGTATTGAAAGTTACCTGTCTGCATTATCCCCTTAGAATTAACATTAGGGAAGCTATTTTTCCGCACCTGTGCTTTCCTTTCAAATCCTGGATGAGTTCATTGGGATGCAGTTAAGTGAGTGTTCAGATATTTTAGGGGTACTTCTGAGTATTCCATATGCTATCATGGTAATGTTACAGGACCTCCGCATTCTGTTGATAATCATGGATTTGTGGATTCAGATTGGGCAGGTGACATTGATAATAGGAGATCCACCAGTGCTTATGTGTTTACACTTTTTGGTGGTGCTATTAGCTGGATGAGTAAGTGACAACCTATTGTTGCTTTGTCCATGACAGAAGCTGAGTATATGGCAGCAATTCATGCTTGTAAGGAAGCCATTTGGCTTAAGAGATTGTGTTTAGATATTGGTGTTGATGCAGGTCAGATCACGATCAGTTGTGATAGTCAGAGTACAATTTTCCTTGTGAAGAATCCAACTTTCCATGCTAGAACAAAGCACATTGATGTTCAATTTCACTTCGTGTGAGACATGGTTGAGGATGGAAAGGTAAATTTGGAGAAGGTAGATAATTTGAAGAATGTTGCAGATGCATTGATGAAGCCAGTGGGCACAAAGAAGTTCAGATGGTGTTCGGAGTCTATGGGCCTCTCAACCTATAGCAGTTAAATCATGTGTTTCTATTGGCTCTTACAAAGTGTTCGACAAGTGGGAGAATGTTGGGAATTAAGGTGTCTCAACCCTGGTAATTCCTTGCATTATTTATGTTTGTATTTATTATTTAATTGCCTATGTTGTAAATAATTGTAAATTCCATATTGTCATATTATGGGATGTGACACAGTGATGTGTCATCCTACATGGAAGATGACAACTTGTAATTTTTTCCTCACATGAGGAGATAGGTGTCCCACTTTGTGGTAGGAGCATTTTGCCATGTGTTGGCATCTTTCATGTTGTGTAAGGGAATATTGACCGAAATGGTTATGACGGATTCCTATGACATAATCTATGACATGTAAGAGTCAGAAATAGAAGCATGTAAGACAGGTGAAGACATGTGTCATGAAGCATCTTTGAATAAGGCATATTTGGGCACCCCAATGTGGACTATGACATGTTGTAAGAAAATATGCTATTTATAGCCTGTGTATGACAGATTCTCTTACAGCTATAAGTTGTAACCGCTATGACAAATTCTATGACGGTCGTAAGTGTCGCAAGAGCATCTGTCATAGCCCATTTTGGAAATAGGTGACCTCTTTGGGATGGTAGCTATGGACAAGTGTCAGGCACATTCTACAATGTTGACCAAGTGTCCTTAGGCATGGGTTTTGGGCCATGAGGCCAAGTTGGACGCCCATCCCAAGATAGGTCCAATATTGCCTTGTATATTCTATATAAACAGGTGCTTGGAGTTCCAACACAGGTTTACAGGTATTGTTATGATGCCGGATTGACTCCAAATATGAGTGTCAAAGACCATTGAAGCTTGCATTGCAAGTGTATTGTAAACAACTTTCAGATTTGTTAATATATTGTGTAGGTTTCTGAGTGTGGGGTTTTTCACCTGATAAAGGGTTTTCCCCACCGTAAATCTTTGTCTCTCTTCTTCTGTCTTCTTTCTGGTTCATGTGTATTGCTGCAATATCTCGTTTACATGTTCTATGTTGCTATAGTTGTAAGGATTAATTTAAATTTGCATAGCCCTCTCTTCATTAGATTAGTGTAGGAAGCAATTTCTGCACACCTAGCTTCCTTTCACCTGGCAACGAGTGCTAATAAGGTACCATGCTTCCCTAGATTAGAAAATATATGTTGTGCGATTTATTTGAAAGGTAGAGAGGTAGCTAAGAAAGTTGGAGAGCTCAAAGAGTGAGCCTTTTTTATGAAATGGAGTGGAGACTGGCCTGCTCTCCCTAGGGTAAGGAAATGGTGTGATCTAAATTGGGGGCCAGGAATTTCTTTGAAGACTATGCCCAATGGTTTCTACCGTGTTGAATGCCCAACAAACAGATTAAAACACCAAATCATGAATCAGGGTCCTTATATGATGGAAAAGTAGGGGCTCTTTATTAAAGACTGGGAAGGCAATTTTAATCCCGTGAAGGAGGAGATCCGAGAGGTCCCAGTTTGGTTATGATTCTATAACATGCCCTTAGAATACTGGTCAAAGGATACCCTTAAAGAGATCAGAGACAAATTAGGTTCCTTTGTGGAAGCAAATGAACACATTGAGGAGTGGTATTACAACATGTATGCCAGGATATGCGTGAAAATCAAACCCAACCCCCCTCTACCAAAGGAAATAAATATTTTGTCTGAGATGGGTCTCTGGCATCAAAAGGTGGAGACCGATGAAGAATGGGATAGATGCAGATTATGCAAAAATAGAGGACATATGGAAGAAGAATGCAAGCACCAAAAGAACACAGAGGAGCAAGAGACTTGGAACCAAGAGACAGGGGAGGAGACATAGAGGAGGAACCTTGTGGACCTAGATAAATATAGGAGAGAGGAGTCACCAAAGTCCATGGAGATCAATCGCTTGGAGCTACAACAGAATGGGAATGAGAATAGTGCAAGAAAAGCCAATTTTAAATGGGGAGATGAGCCCTTGGAGGAATGTGGAGGGCCTTCAGTTTAGGGAACACAAAGCCCTCCAAGGAAGGAAAAGGAAATGACAAATAAGGAGGATGGACATTGGACTGAGGGTTGGGAGAGGATCAGTGGTATGGATGAAGAGGAGCCTCAACCCTCAGTGCAGGCATAAATGATGAAGCTGGTAGGGAATGAAGTTGAAGAAAACAAAGAAAATACCCCCTAAAAGGGATAGGTGAGGATATGCCAAAATGGTCAGATGGTGGAGAGGATAGTGACTTTGGAGAAGATTTAGAAGGGATAATGGACAATCGATCAATTAGTCAAAGTCTCTCTCAAAAGCTAAAGCTAGTGTTGGGGAAAAAAACATAAAGGTAGGAAATCAAGGAGAGTAATGATGGAAGTGGCAGGAAATGCTAAGGGGCAGATGAAGCTAAGGTCATGGAAGGGAGTATCCCTTCCCCAATCACCATGAAGGCCATAATGTGGAATGTTAGGGGCTTAAATGCCCCTAACAAGAGGGGCATGATCAAGCGGTAGGTTGATTAGGCCAAAGTAGACATAGCTTTATTGCAAGAAACCAAACTGAGTCAAGAAAATATTTAATTTTTTTTTTGGCTAAATGGAAGCAGTGGCAAGGGATCTTCAAGGAGGAAAATGGTGCTTCTGGGGGTCTTGGGATTATTTGGAACCTGAGAAGAATCAAGGTAGAAGAAATCATGAGCAATCAAAATTGGCAGCTAGTTAAAGCCAATCCAATAGGAGGACAATTCATAGTATTCATATTAAATGTCTATGGTCCAACAGAGATAGCAAAAAAGAAGGATGTTTGGCACTAATTTGTAGTGGTTTTGGAATCGATCAAAGAAGAGAAAGTGGTGGTTGGCAGGGACTTTAATGTCACATTGGATGGCACAGAGAAGAAGGGGATCCAATAGACTTTCACAGTCACAAGTATACATCAAGGCTTTCATACAAGTAAAAACCACATGTTGGAGGTAAGCCTGAAAAACAAGAAATTCACATGGACGAATAGGAGAACCAGTTTGACTAACATAACAAAGAAGCTAGGTAGGTTCTTTTAAGTAGGGGATTGGGAAGATATCCAATGCACCTTTGAAGCGTCAATCATGCCACTAACTGGCTTGGATCACTTTCCAGTTTTGCTAAGCTTCAATCAAGATAATCCACCTGAGAGGTGCCCCTTCAAATTTGAGAGCATGTGGTTGAGAGACGAAAATATTAAGGACATAATGGATGAATGGTGGTATGTTATGCCCAAGGCTGGGGGTTATCATATGTATAGTCTGCAAAGAAAACTACGCTATATAAAAGGGCGACTTAAGGAATGGAACCAAAACCATTTCAGGAACATCTTTGAGGAAAAACTCAAGGTTGAAAAGAAGTTAGTAGAAGCAAATGAGAATGTGATCAAGGATGGAATGGATGCTAGGCTTTATGAAAAGCAAAAACTATTGAGAGCAAAGTATGAAGAGATCCTCACCAGAGAGGAAACCTTTTGGAGACAAAAATCTAGGGAATGCTGATTAAAAGAAGGGGACATAAACACAAAGTTTTTCCACATGTTCACCAAAATAAAAAGGAGCAGGAATAGAATAACAAAGCTACTGGGGGAGGGAGGTAGAAGTATTCATGATCAGGAAAATAAATAGAGGAGATTGTGGCATACTTCAAGAATCTTCTATCAAAGGATGGTACTCCAATTAACTAGAGTAGACAAGAGATACTTGACAATATTCCAAATCAAATCAATGATAGGGATAATGTGCTCCTGTGTGGCCCAATATCGAAGGAGGAAGTTCGGGCTGTAGTCTTCCAAATGAGCCCAGACAAGGCGCTAGGGCCAGATGACTTTCCAGCGAGGTTCTTTTAGGCTTTTTGGAATACCGTGAAAGGGGATGTAATTAGGGCAGTTGAAGAATCAAGAAAGAGACAGACTATGCTTGGGGATATCAATAACACATTCTTAGTGTTGATTCTTAAGAAGGAGAAGGTAGATAAGGTAGAAAATTATAGACCGACATCCCTCTACAATATGGTCTATAATATAATAACCAAAGTAATGGCAAATAGATTAAAAAAGGTGCTGCCAACAATCATCTCAGAGGAACAAAGTATGTTTGTTCTTGGGAGAGCAATTGTGGAAGGGATTATCTTGGCGCATGAGGGCATCCACACAGTTCATAAGGTGAAGGTGGATATGATGATTATCAAACCAAATATTAGAAAGGATTATGACCAGGTTGACAGAGATTTCTTGTTGGAGGTTTTGGCAAAGTTTGGCTTTGATGAAAAGTGGATCAGGTGGGTTAGGAGCTGCATTGAAGGGTTGAGATTCTCTATACTAGTGAATGGGTCACCGAAAGGCTTCTACAAAACTTCAAGAGGGATCTGATAGGGGGACCCAATCTCCCCTTTCTTATTCATTATTATGCAGAAGCATTAGGAAGAAGTATAGAGGCGGAGAGGTGAAGAGGGTGATGAAGAGGCATTAAAGTTGCCCCAAACATGGATGCAATAACACACACACACATAGTTTGTAGATGACATAATTCTATTCAGAGTGTCCAACAAAGAGGAGGCAAGAGGGATAAAAAACCTGCTAGACAAATATAGACGAGCTTCGGAATAAAAGGTGAACTGGGGGAAATCTAAAATTTTCTTTTTCAACACAAAGTTGAGAAAACAGAGGGAACTAGCAAGAATCTTAGGTGTCAAAAGAGGATCACTTCTAGGGAAATTTCTTGGGTTGCCTTTGTATAGAGGTTCTGGAAAGTTTCACTTGTGGGAAAGCACTTTGGCAAATTGCAACAAGAAATTAGAGGCATGGAAAGGAAATGGCTTACGACAACTGGGAGGATAATCATGCTCAGATCGGTCATTTTAGTGATACACATATATGCTATGTCATGCATGAAACTTCCACAAAAATTCTTTGAGAAAATTGAAAGGTGGATGAGAAGATTCTTTTGGAATGGAAGCTCTGACCAAAACAAAATTCCACTAGTGGCGTGAGGGAAAATTTGCAGACTGAAGGAGGCCGGGGTGTTGGTCTGAGGAAGTGGCCTATAATGAATATGGCTCTAGGAGCAAAACTGATTTAGAGCATGTACCAAAAGACAAACCAGAAGTGGGTAAGAGTTCTTCAACATAAATACTTGGATTCTGAGTGCTCGAGGTGAATTACCACCATCCAAAACCCCCCAGTAGATTCGACAATATGGAATTTCCCTATTTCCTACCAAAATTTGGTAACAGAGCATCTAACGTGGGAAGTTAGAGGGGGCAAGCATGCCAAGTTTTGGATTGATTCGTGGGGTGGACATAGAGCAATAATTGAAATGGGAGGGATGGAAGAAGCTAGAAGAGTCCTTGAGTTGGAATGGGGCACCTCAGTAAGGGATTATGTGGAACCAGAGGATAGGAATGGCTGCCGGAGATGGAAATGGAGATCTCTGCAACATGTTGAGATTCTAGATGAATTGAAAGACATATTAATGGATATTCTTAGTCAACGAAGTGTACACATTGTAGGGGGTGAAGATTTAGTCCAATGGTGCACAGCGAAGTCAGGCTCATACAATGTAAAGTTAGGCTACAATATAGAGGAAGCATCAACCAAACTGGAAGAGTGGCCTCTAGACGTTCTTTGGGGGAAAAAAATATTCCAAAAGCTTGGGTCTTTGCTTGGTTGGCCCTTCAAAATAAAATCTTAACTGACGACAAATTATAAAAGATAGGGATCGCGGGCCCACATTGGTGCATATTATGCAGGAAGGAGGAAGAATCGACCAATCATTTGTTGTTGAACTATGAAGTGGCCAATAAATGTTGGGATGGGGTGATGAGCAAGTTGGAATGGCAATCCCCATGACCTTTTTCTTTGCTAGATCTTTTCAATAAGTGGTCAGGCTTGCAAAAGAGGGCAATTTTTTCGAGTGTCTGGAAGGTGACACTGTCAATTGTGATATGGGAGATTTGGAAAGAGAGAAATCGAGGGATCTTCTAGGAGAAAGAAAAGACAGTGGATGGCCTGATCAGTAAAATTGAATTGACAATCAGTGAAGTAGTGAATAATGTTGCAAGGAACCAGAGAGCCAAGAAGAGTGAGTTCACGTTGTGGGATGAAAAATTGGTGAAATGTTGGCCAGGGTTGAAGATCTCCCCCGTTTATGGGAAGCCTAGGGTTGACCCTCCTGATAATCTAAGGAAAGATGTGAAGTGGCAACCATCAGACGAAGGCTGGGTGAAAGTGCATTTTGATGGGGCATCTAGGGGCAACTCGGGGTCGTCAGGGGCAGGTTGCATCCTTTGTGATCACATAGGGAGAACATTGGCGGAGGAAGTAAGATAACTTTCAACTGGGATGAATAATGAAGCAGAGGTCCAAGTGGCTTGGATGGGGGTTGAATTGTGTAGGAGGATGGGTTTTCAAAGGCTGCATTTAGAAGGAGACTCCTTGATCATCATCAACACCATCCGATAAAAGGAGACGCCCAATTAGAAAATTCAAAGCTTCATAAGTTGAATTTGGGAGGACATTGACATCCTAGATGACTTTAAGCTCTCCCATATCTATCGAGAGGGAAATGAGGAGGCCAATAGATTATCAAAACAAGCCATAGATATGATTAGAGATTCTCATGACCAGGGGTAGGAAGATTGAGCGGAGATATCACATGCGTGAAGGACGACGTAGTAAAGGTGATGAGGGAGGCAGAGTTAAATGCTTGTCAACTGGTTTAATTTAGGGAACAAATGGCGATGATGAAACTTTAAAGCTAGGTTGGGCCTGCATTTGAGGGGAGAGCAATATGGACACAACTATTTGCTTAGAAGCCAAAGATAGGCAAATGGCTTTCAAGGGCAAGGTCTCCGACGAACGACTTAGGAAGATTTTCAACATTAGAGATTTTGAGACATTGGAGGTGGTGAACGACATTTTGGGCACTCATTTTCTGCTGGTAAACTACAAATTCAGAGTGAACAGTGATGTGGCTTTGATGGCTCTTGAATGGCTACTACAAGCAAGGGAAGAGAGAGAGGTGGTGAAGTGGTTGATGCAAAAATTGGTGAAGGCGCGGTGGAGGGTTGGGATGGATAAGTTTCTAGAGTGGGTGGTGTTGGGGCTTGGTCTTAACCCACTAGATGGGGTATGTCCAACACTCACAAGGAGCTATAGTGGCCCTTGGATTCCCTTTGTTGTTTGGAGTGTCGGGGAGGATATAGATACCAGGATGTAGATGGTCAGGAGCCATGTGGCGGTGCTTAAGGAGTTGACTGGTTTCTATCAGGTGGTGACAATTCCAGGGATGTTAGCTCTTCTTGCTGCTCCAGCCGTGGAGGCGAGCAAGGAGGAGGAGATGGCTGCAGAAGATGACTGAAGGACCAACGATGGTGGACGGATGTGGTTAGATCGACAACATCTTTTTGAATTTTTGTGCTTGATGTTTGAGTAAATCCTGAACTGGTTTATTTTGTATTTGGGTATGGCCCCCTTAGTGCCATTTTGACTTATCAAAAAATAAAAAATCCATGTTGGGGTTGCTTAATAAGGTGGTCATCATAAAAAAGCACAAACCTAACAATCAATGAGAAAAGAGGTACCATGGAATACATTATCAACATAATACACTCATTTCCAATCATATTATTAGATGTATCGTCACAAGGATGTAATGAGCTTGTGTCCAAGTTACCATCATAGACCATGCCCAAAAGATTGTTATCATCATGAATTGTAAATTATGCATGCACCTGCATCATGTCTAAAGGAATTGTGGATAATCCATATAGAGTAATTAGAATTAATCAAAGACGGATTAATTATAGGGTTGGGAGATCCAAAGATGTGGCAAATTTAGAATCTTTAATGGACAAAAGGATGACTTGGGGTTAAACCATATGTGGTGTAAGAGATTATGAGTTCACCATAAATGTGTGGAAATAAATCATTGATCCTCAATCCCCTAGGGTGTGCAATATCTTCTATACTATGATTGAGTTCAAATTAAACAATAACCATTATGAAAACTCAAAGATGAAATCAAAAGTGCTAAGGATTGAAACGCTGGAGAAAGAAATAATGTGCTTAGCTTTGTTGATGTGATAATTGATTGTTGACATGTTGATATGCTATGACAGATGAATAAAAATCTAGATCTGATGATGGAATAGTTGTTAGCAAACACCACGGGTAAGGAAATTTTGCTAATGCAAATTATGTCATGTCATGCAACCTTTAATATGTGTGATACTATCTTGATTTGTGTGACATTGCCCTCTCACTGTTGATCCATGGGATCTCTCTAATTGTGCTCTAACACTTGTTCCTAAAACTCTCATTATGCTAAGAAGCATAACAAGGCTTGTTTGGAGGCAAAATGTTAATGACCTTATCATGTCTTAATAATAAGTTATGCCCCTAGGAAATAAGTACAAGTTTGCAGACACACCATGCACATATGATGATGATGATGATGATGATGATGATGCAATAAAGTTAAATTCTTCTTGAGATGTGTTCTAGTCAAATGTGACTTTTTAGTTATTCTTGTTGATGCTTGCTAATGATAATGCTTGATAATGCTTCCATCCTATTAATGACCTAGGAGATGCCTATAAACACAAGTCCTTAGTTGCTCAACTCAAGACTTTCAGATTGCGAATTGACAATATAATGACTATATTGTTGAAAAGTTAGTCTCGGGATGGAGGTTTAAACTTTAAAATAGGTGGGCTAGGCTGTATTGTGCATCTAGTCCAAAGATTGAGCTATGTAATGTGACATAGTCCTAGATGGAGAAATACCATGAATGGTGATTGGTCTAAACCAAATGAAACTATATTGATAGTTGGCTAATAGGTAAAAAGTGTAGTTAATACACCAAATGAATCAAATCAAAGACTATGACAATACATTTATGACATCTTTACAAAATAACATAAAACAAAAATATAAAAAATAGAAGGTGGACATGTTTAACCCTTAAACAATGCTACATACCAATTTAATTTAAAAGACATTAAATCACCATATTTGAATAATAAATCTAAACGATAAAAAAAATTAACTTACGCTAAATGACTTACTAGTAGGAAGTCACTCTAGGGATCAAGTCTTGTTGAGTGCAAGGCCTCCGACACCATAAGGGATGAGGTCGGGATTGTGCCCCGGGCAAATTTGGTGGAATAGATACCCCTTAGTCTTTGGCTCTTAGCCAAAGAGGCTTAGTCTAAGACTCGTGCTCCCATATCAGATAACAAAAACGATCTTGTTAATGATCTCCATAAAAAACAGAGAAATAAGAAGAAGAAAAGCCCGCACCATTTGTCCTCCAAACAATTTAAATTTACTAGGAAAGGGGGAGAGTCAAAATGAGTGATTCTCCTCTTTTAAAAAAAATCATAGTCAAAATTACCATATTCAATCCACCTCAACCTACCGACCACTGTATCTTTCCAATGAAAAACTAAGTCGGCGTTACAGGTATTCCCAAAACCCGCTATAAAAAAAAGTAAACACAGAAAATATTAAATTAAGTTAATATTAAAATATCTGCCATTACAATTTACCCCTTACTATTTCTACGAGTAAATTGCGTTAATTTTACATTTTAGGGTTTCGATGCACTCTGCTGAGAATTGCCCTTTGTCTGCTTGTCTGAATAATATACAGTGTCAATTTCAACTTGGGCAGGTCTTTCTTTTGCCCATGTATTCGTGGATATTCGCCTGATTTCGTGGATTTTACGGTATGTAGGATGTTAGTTTGCTTAGATTTCAATGGTAATATGCAGTCATAAGCGGTTTAAATGCTGACCTACACTGACAAATACGGATTAAAAAAAATTATGTTATGAAAAAAATCATAGAATTCGTAGTATTTCATAATCCCCTCAATTTGTTTTCAATTCATTTGATGTGTTTTCTTAGTGCAAAAGATTAGTGTCCTTTTAAGTTTTAATAATGGGTTGGTTCAGAAGCCCCGTGCTTTATATGGTTTCAGTCAAAATTTACCCTGGACTTGCATCTACTCTTGTCAGTTTGTGGTGGCTTTAATAAGGAAAGAATGTCTAGTGGGCCTTGATTTTGGGTTGCTGTTATAGCAGGAACAAAAAACATATTGAAAAATACTCTTGTTTTTAGCATTTTTTGGCCGAATGACTCAAGGACTCGATTTTTGTGGAGCTAGTTTGACGCTATTGACTGAACTTTAATTGACCCTGAATAAAAAAAATTATATGAAGGTAGTTTGATGTGCTTAAGATATTCGCTTGAATTGTTTTTTAATTTTTTTCCCATTCGTTTGTTCAACTTATTTCATGGTTTTATTTTAGCTCTTGAATTTAGTTTTTTGACGAGATAGCTACCATGTTTAACATCATAAAGAGGTAAAGATGATTTCTTAAGTCCCAGCCTAGCCAAAACACCAATTTGGTATATGATACCTACTGGTGCGATGAGAGAACCTTTTTTTTTGCTTTATTTAATATTTTATTATCATGTATATTGCTTTAAATTTGTATCTCCAAGTGCTTTGGTAATTAGATCACTTCATCACCAGACCATGATCTGCCGAGATCATCTCTTCAATCTAGTTGGCAATGGAGTTAATTTCTTTTACCTGGTAACGCCTCAACAAGCAGGTGCCACCATATTCTGTTTCTTGCAGCAGCAAGATTCTTTTTTGGATCCCAAATACATGGAATAATTTGCTGCATTTCTAACCATCCACACACCCAAGCCAATCTGCATCTATAAAGCTATCATCTAGAAGACTAGAACTTATCAATCGATAACATATCATATTAAATTGTGACGAAAGCATATTACAATCCTCTCTGCAAACTTCCAATGACTGCTCTTGGAGTTGTGCATGAACTTGGATAATATACCAAATGCACGATAGATGTCTAGCCTAACGGTCATAGATGAAATCATAGTAGCCAAAATCTTTCTCACCAATAACTCAGCAAACCAAAAGACAGATTTTTTTCACAATATCAGCAAAAAATCGCGAATGCAAAAAATGCATAAAAAAGTGAAAAAATGCTACTTTTTTTTTAATCCGAAGGCAATGTAATTACTAATTGCATAGAGATAAAGAGAGTGAAGAGAAATGAGAGTTTACACCATGAATTTTCAAATATATTTTTTTCATTAATTTTCAGATTGCTGATTACATTTACTGTTTTACACAATGCATAGTAATATAACTAGCAATCACACCTTGGTGTGCAATGGGTATGCCGAAGAGTTGTGGAAGTTCAATTGCCATGTCTTTAAGTGAATGATGATTGTCTTGTATCCGTATGGCCCATGTCATTATGTAGCATTGGAAGAGAGTATCTGAGGTTGTTGAGAACTCATCATTCGTCCACTATCACTAGTTGAATAAACTTTTTTGGAGTGTGATCTTTGTTGGCTGACGGATCCACAAAGTTAACCCTTACCATAGGGATCACAACTTGCATACAACATAAGTGACCAGACTTTGCCATCTAACAAAAATTGTGGGCTTCTACTACTCAATCCTAGCATTTCATTTGATACACGTAGGCAATGAATGCTTTCAAATGTGCAAGTGCTATTCATTCTAAGGTGCAAATAATTGAAAAATGTCAATCCAAAAGTTCTCCTTGCTTTCCACTAGTAGAGATGAAGGTATAGGGTAGAATGAAAGCGCATGATTATTTGAATCATCTTGCATCGCTCTAGTAAAGCTCTCATGTCATCTTTGGATCGTTGGCATGGAAGGGCCGATTGAAAGTCACTCTCTTTTTTTTTTATTGTTTGATCGCTGGCATGAGAATTACCATTTCTTGTTTTCTTTGTCTAATTAATTTTCTCTTTCTCTATCTCTCTTTCTCTTTTTGCTTCCTCTCTCTCCTCACTCGGTCCCCCCATCTCTCTCTCTCTCTCTCTCTCTCTAATTATCATTATTATTATTATTGTTTTGATTCTCTGTAGCAAATTTGTTTGCACAACTAGTATGGGACTAATTGCAGGTATGGATGTTGCCAATTGTAGACTCGTATGGTATTCTAGTAACAAATTCTTTATTTTGTAGTTGTCTACACTTAAATAGATTAGTAATTTCTTATTTTTCATAGTCATGTTCCCCAAAATTGAAGAGGCTAGCAAAAATAAGTATTGGAAACTATGGATTTTATTTTGATTATATGATGTTGCCAATTACAATCCTAGGGTTATTAGTTTGATTAGTCATGCTAACCATGGTATTCTTTCTCCCTCCCTCTTTATCTCCCCGTCTCTCTATCAATGCCCCTCTCTCTCTATCTCTCATTCTCTATTACCCTATCCTCTCTCTCTCTCTCCCCAATCCCATGAAGAAAGGGATACATTCCTTATGATTGTTTCTATTTTTGTTGTGGAATAATGAGAGAGAGAGAGAGAGAGAGAGAGAGAGAGAGAGAGAGAGAGAGATGTCAACCAGTTTATCTACGATAGTTTCACTCAAGATTAGGAGGAAAACAGAAGTTGGATCCCAAGTTTTATGGCTCATACAAAGTGGTCCATTGAATTGGAAATATGGCATACCAATTGGAGCTTCCACCATTTTCCAAAATACATCAAGTTTTTTAGGGCACATATCTTAAAACCTAGTGTCCAAAATTAGATGAAGGCATGTTGAGGTTGGAACCCAAAGTAGTAATGAAGGTGTGTGAGGAGTATTTGAGAGGATGGATGATCTACTTATCAAGTGGAAGGACCTACCAAAAGAAGATGCCACTTGGGAACCAAATGATTATCTACAGTAGTTTCCAACTTTGCGGACAAAGCTTTTTGAAGGTGAGGGCATGTAACAGGCCCAATATAACCACAAATGCTATCTTCAATTTTATTTAGATCGACCATAAGGTTTGAATTAAGCCTATTAGTTATGTCAACTCAACTCCTTAGATTAGGGTTAGGTTAGTCCTTGATCATTATTAACAAAATTTATCATTTGGTTATCTATAAATAGGGTTGGAGATAGGTCAATATGACATCATTAGATTACTTTATTGTTTTCTCATTATCTGCAAATGAGTGTAGGACAATTGTCCTTTCAAAGTGGTGTCATAAACTTCTTAAGAATACTATTTAGACATTTAGCATTATCTATTATATAATTGGAGAACTTCTATTATCATATATATTGTCGGTGGATTCATTTGGTATGAATGGTATATTTTATTCTCGTTGTCACTACAAATAGTTAATTTGTATTGATTTGGAAATTTGTATGTTTACATTTAGCATGTCTTACAACTTATCAGAAAATCATTGAATTGGCCAGCTAGTCTTGATTGCAATTGAGGAAAATATAAACATAGATGAACCATTTTCTATACATACTAAAGTTTTAAAGATTTAAAGGGTAGGGTAGCACAGAAAGGTTAAGGTCGAACTCTAGAAAGTCAACACCGCCCTTAGGAGGACCCAGGCCACCCTCACAACCTCAATCCAAGTCTGTACACATTTTTAGTTTTCACAAAGTACATTCATCATAATTTTCTATTTCCATATTCAATCTCATATACCTATCTGTCTTGTGTTATAGTCAAATTAGTATACTCGCTGGATTCCATGTACACATTTTATTTCTATTAAGTATTACTTTATCTCAATTTCAATTCTAAATATCAAATTCATATACGTATCCAAACTTATAATTATATTGTTTACCTTATTTAATTTATTATTTTAAATATCTATTATCAAAGATATTTTATTTCTGTAATGAGCACCGCAGTTTTTTTTTTGAAATTCCACACATAGAGAAAGATACAATGGTTGAGTTCTTCCACACTCTTTTGATCACCTAGATCCCTATGCGGGCAAGGTGAGAGCATACAAGTGCTTCCGAGTTAGCATTCAAAACCAACATGCAATAATAACAACTTCCATTTATTCAGTGGGCATTCACTTATGCAACGGCCATCCACTTAATCGTAGTAATGTGTGTAGGCCATTGGCAGAATTTCTAAGCTTGACTCAAACCAATAAGGTTGATATGCCAACTTGTTCATGCTAAAACGGGCTGTGAGTTCATGCTATAATTTATTGGCGGTAAACTGTCCAATATTACAAAATGAAACACAATTTTATGAAGTAATCGGCGGTACTACCATCCAGTATTACAAACACAGATTTATTGCAACATATAAAGGAAACACAAGAGTTAGGGCACACTGCAATATTTTATTAATTCTGATTAGAACTGAAATAAACTGCTGTAGCATCAAAAATCAGAATTTGAGGAGTTGAGAAGTTACCAAACATCACCCTGAAGCATACGCATGAAGCTTTGTTCCTGGTTATGGATGTAATGAAGCTCAAACATTGAAAATACACCTCTGAAAGCACTCTAACAGTAAAATACTCAGGTCTGATACAAAACCCAGCAAACTAGAAATACACAGAAATTCTTCTCACAACTCCAAAACTCTTCACACACCACAACTCACCCTAAAACTTAGCACAAAATACTCCAAAAATATCACTAAAAAACATTTCAAATCCCCACACATCAAAATACATCAAAACTATTTAACCCAAAATCTCTGCATGATGACTCCATTGAAGCTCCTTGTGATTTCTGAATAAAACCGCCAGATATCCAGCTAGGGTTGATCTTCCACAACCGAAACTAGATGAGAAGTTGAGGCTAAACAACCCCAAGAGGAAACTCTGCTCAGCAGCACAAGTTTTCAAAAGAAATGAAAATATATTCAATAGGATAAACCTCCAAATGAGCCTAAAACCCCTTTATAAAGACACTTTTAGGGCAACAAGAGGAAATAAAAATAATAATTTCACTTTTCTTTAAATTTCCTCCCCACATTAGAATAACCTTTTTAATTGCTTACTTTATGTCTCCCTTGCCTAACATTCCTTTTATGAGAGCATCAAATAATACTTTTCAACACCTTTCCAAAGAGCTATTACACTTGAGTTATCTTTTAATATTTCCCATCCTTAGACAACTTAAGTGAATAAATAATTAAATAACTCAATAATATACCCAAGTTGTGGAAAGCATCCAAATGATATAATTTTGCAATTCTGATCATACCAACAGGACATTGAAGACTTGGAATGAAAATCGGAGGCCGTCGGGTGACTATCTAAAAATAGCATGTTTCTCCAAGAAAGTTGGAGAGCACCTAAGAGGTCGGAATTGAATTCTGAAAGCATCTATGAACTCCAAATGACTAGTTGGACTTAAAAACACGAACAACTGCTTTGTAAGACTGAGCCACAACCACTCCAAGAACATTGGAGTTCTACCAAACATGACGAATAGCCTCAAAAGACTAGTAACAAGCATAATATGCACAAAAGGTCTATGCGCCAAAAAGGGGACATTACAATTTCTTCTACAAATTAAAATACAAATAAAAATAAACCTAATTTCTAAATATTATAATTGAAAATTTTTAAATCTCTCAAAATATTATGTAATTTGGCCGATAGGCCATTCTATATGTGCACACATCTTGTAATTGCCAAAAATTCGGTAGTCCACGAAAAAAATATTTTTTTCGTTGTCCAAAAATGTTAAAAAAATTGGTCGTCCATATAAACGCATTAATTTTTTTGCTGAAATAACACTCATTTTGATTTTGCCTTATAAGAGAAGTGAGAGAATAAAATGTAGGAAATCTTGCACATTCAGGGCGGCCAATGCAATAACCAGATCGATTCCAAGTTCTAGGAAGTGGTGTGCCAGGAGCATGAGATCAACCCCACAAGCCACTACAATGGGTCATTTGGTCTTCAGATGGAGAGAGTGAATGTGTATTGCAATGAGGCTAGCTGCCGAAGATTTGTTTTGGGGCCTTGTTCATGGATCTCGAGCCTCACCATGGATAGCATTAGGACAGGCCCTATTGCCAGGGCTTCCACTCGATTAACTTTGTCTTTGGCTGGTCTGGCACCAGAAACAATTGGCCAAGGGCCATTTCACTGAGGGCACTGAGCTTGTTGATGTTGTCTTGGACGTCATGCGCAAGGAGGCCGAGAACTATGATTAACAAAATAAAATCAATTTTCTGTGTATAACTATGAGTTTCTCTGTGCACTGTTTGTTATTGATGAACCACATTTTGTGGTTTTAAATTTTGATGTTTTCAATTTTCTGTATAGAATTTTTATCTTTCTTTAATGAAGTGGGTATTTTCAATTTCTGAATTCTCTGCATACAGTTTATCTTAACTACTGAGGAACTTGATGTTATTACCTTAACTAGCTCTTCCAATATAGATGACCTCCATGCATGGAAAAATAGGCATGCCATAAATAAGAATATAATTCGAAAGTTGTGTGGGCATGGGAGGGTGTTAAGCAGCTGTTCCAAGGTATGAAATATAAAATTAGAAAAAAGCATTTTGTCGGCATACTCCTCTTTAAGCATGTAGAATATAATTTTTAATATGAAAGCACCGACGTACTTTCCTCGCTCAATATAATACAGAGATTCAAGTACAATGATACTACCTCTCAAGAAAATCGAGAAATTTTGTAACAGCTTCCTCCAAACTTCGAATGTGCAACCACGAGTGGGAAAAAAAAGTGAACCAAGGAAAAAACGATGATGATGTCCGGTGAAAAAAACGAACGGCCAGATTTGCTGTGATTGTCTTGCACGCTCCTCCGAAGCCCTGTGCTGTCAATCTCCATGCCAGGCCGGTTTGCCTCACTGAGGGAACGCCTTCGGCATAATTAGTAACATACTACAAGTGCATTTTTAAATTTTTTGACTTTGAAGTACAAAATAACAAAAATGGAGTGAGCTTTGATTTTTCATAGTTTGAATTTGATATTTCTTGTTCCATGGCACAGCAGTCTAATATGCTCTTTATTTCTGCATAAACATCCAATTAAGTATAAATGATTTATTTTAGTGATGTTTTCACACCCTGTCTAAGATTTTGGCAAGAAGTGTCATATATCATGATAAAGGTAACAATGTTCAAAAAATATATTTTGACTAAAGGTAATGCTAAAATGAGAAGTTGTAACACCACTGCATTTGTTCTTCATGTTACCTTTGTAAAAGGTAGTTTTGGACGATTTTTTTGAGCAAGTGTTTTACTGGTATCATGTGCAGTATTTTACATTTCATTGCAGATGGCGAGATGGGATGATATTCTGACGCTTCCAGTGCAAGAGCCATCCACCATTGTGTTTTCCTCGTCTGACCTTAATTGGTCCAAGGTGGAGGGCTGGGGTCAGAATGTTGATGATGTTGCTCGCATTCCTTTCTCTAGAGTTGATGACTTTGTGAAGGGAGAGTCCTCGAGTAATGAATATCCCACAAAGTTCCGTGTTGAGGCAAGGAGGAAAAAAACAGAATTCAGTTCATATAAGCCAAGGGTAGATGGTTATCTGGAATATATCCTGTAAGTGGATATAAAATAACAATATTATTTTACCACGTTATGATCAGGATCTTTTACAAGTTGTGGAAGAAATGTGTTTCACACTACTTATTGAGTTTTGCTAATTTTTTATTTGAATCGTGTTCAGATATTGGTGTTGCTATGGCCCTGATGATCACAGGAAAGGAGGAACCTCGCGGCCTAGTAGAAAGTGTATTAAGCCATCAAAGAAAAAAAGTAGTGCTGGGCGACCACATACGAAGAGAGGTTGCATGTGTCATTTTATTGTGAAACGTTTGTATGCTCAACCATCTGTCGCTCTTATTATATACAACCAACGGAAGCATGTTGATAAGTCTGGTTCTCCTTGCCATGGACCACTTGATACCAAGGCCGTTGGAACACTGGCGATCTATGCTCCTTACATCTCAGAAGAACTTCGACAACAGATAGTGTCAATGCTATATGCTGGAATTTCTGTGGAGAGTATAATACAAAATCACAAAAAATCTGTGGAGAGGCAAGGTGGCCCATGCAATCGTGATGCTTTCCTCTCTCGCCGTTTTGTACGCACAGTAGAGAGGAATATTAGACGATCTATGCATGAATTGGACTCAGATGATGCATTGAGCATTAAATTGTGGGTTGAAAGTCACCAAAATCAGGTTTTTTATTACCAGGAATCCTCTCATTGTGATGCTTTCATTTTGGGAATTCAAACAGAGTGGCAATTACAGAAAATGCTATGCTTTGGAAAAAACAGTCTTATAGCTGTGGATTCCAGTTTTGGAACTAAAAAATTCAAGGTTTGCCTATTCCGGTCCTTAAATATTTTTTTACTTAGTGGTCTGAAGGGCACATTAAAAGTATGACTTCGTTTGTTCTACATGCAGTATCCAATTTACACACTTCTTGCCTTTGATTCAAACCAAAATGCAATTCCCATAGCATGGATCATTGCTGCAAGCGTACAGAGTCATGATTTTTGCAAATGGATGGGGACACTTCATGATAGAGTTCGTGCAAAGGATTCTACGTGGAGATTGAATGGCTTCATTATTGATGATGCATCAACAGAAATTTCTACAATCAGGTTTGTGCCTTGTAACCTGGCATTACTGTTAGCCAATGGTGAGAATTGTTTTAAGCTCATGTGATGTCTCTGTCCAGGGATGTTTTTCAGTGCACAATTCTGTTGTGCCTTTGGCGTGTACGTCATGCATGGCATAGAAATATTATAAAGAAATGTGCCAATGCTGAGATGCAGCGTGAGATGTTGAAGCGCCTTGGGCACATCATGTATAATACATGGAGTGGGTCAAATGTCATCAATGCCATGGAGGATTTTATGGAAGATTTTGTAGACCATAGTGCCTTCGTGGAATACTTTAAAGCAAGGTGGATGCAGAGAATAGGTGTGTCATCAATTTTTTTAATTTTTGATGTATGTCAATACATTCTCAACTCCTAAACAATGCTAATGTGGTTTTTTCAATGTATGTCTCAAAACATTCTCAACACCCAGCCAATGCTAATGTTGTTTTCTTTGTTTGTAGAGATGTGGGTGACCACAATGAGGACTCTACCTCTTGCAAGTCAGGAGACTTGTGCAGCTATTGAAGCATATCATTCTATACTAAAATCTAAGATGTTAAGTGCACCAGACATGAGCACATATGAACGAGTTGATTGGTTGGTGCACAAACTGACTAATGAGGTGCATGCTTATTTTTGGGTTGATCAGTTTTCCGTAGAAAATGATCTATGTGGATATATCAGAGATGAAAATTATGGTTCCACATCATGGCACAAGGCACTCTTAATTGCAGACAGTGATGTTATTTTCAATGAAAAAGATCACTGTGCAAAGGTTATTAGCCAAAGTGATCGGACAAGGTCATACATTGTTTGGAATCCTGGTTCAGAGTTTGCTCTTTGTGAGTGTTCTTGGTCTATGTTGGGCAATCTTTGTAAACATGTTATTAAGACTGGTATGGTTTGTCGTAATCATCAGATGGCTAGACCATCAATGGCTCTGCAGACATATCATCAAGCTTTGCTTAGCCTGTTGCGTTGTCCACCAAATGGATCTTTTGTTCTTGATAATGCTATCTCACTAGGCATTGGTGTGCAGCAGGGTCTTAAGAGACAGGTTGAACCAGCAAACGATGGTTGTATTAATTGTCTGCTTACTCCAGTTCCTGTTAAGTGGATTTGCAAGAAGAGTAGAACTTCTAGACAGAAGGCAAGTGCTGTAAATGGAAATAAATTAAATAATAATTCAGTTTATGGGCATAGAGTTACAACTGATGCTGAAGATGGGACACTTAATAAAATTGGCTTAGATGAGAATGCTATGACTGATACTGAAGACGGGGCAATTAATAAAACTGGCTTAGATGAAAATGTTATGACTGATGCTGAAGATGGGGCTATTAATAAAACTGCCTTTGATGAGAATGTTTCGACTGATGTTGAAGATGGGGCTATTAATAATACTGCCTTCGATGAGAATGATGCAACTGATGCCGAAGATGAGGATATTAATGATACTGCCTTCAATGAGAGTGCTGCAACCGATGATGAAAATGGGGCTATTAATAATACCGCCTTCAATGAGAATGTTGCAACCGATGCTGAGGATGAGGCTATTAATAAAGGTGTCTTAGATGAAATTGTTACAACTTATGCAGAAGATAAGGCTGTTGATAAAATACTTTTGGATAAAATTGTTACATCTGTTTCAATGGATGTCGAAGATGGGGCGATTAACAAAGGTGCCTTAGATGAAATTGTTACAACTTATGCTGAAGATGAGGCTATTTATAAAACTTCCTTAGATGAAATTATTTCATCTTATGCTGAAGATGAGGCTATTAATGAAACTGCCTTAGATGGAATTGTTGCAACTTATGCTGAAGATACTTCTATTAGTAAAACTGCCTTGGATGAAATTGTTACAACTTATGCTGAAGATGAGGCTATAAATAAAACTGCCTTGGATGAAATTAGTGCAACTTATGCTGAAGATGAGGCTATAAATAAATCTGCCTTGGATGAAATTGTTGCAACTTATGCTGAAGATGGGGCTATTAATAAAATTTCCCTGGATGAAAATGCTGACAGCAGTGTGAAATTGCAACTACGAGATTTATAATGATGTGAAGATGACTGAGAAGACCTCGTTCAAGTGAGTTTTAATGTGCTAATGTTTTTGTTTTCTATTTTTATGAATAACAACTACAAAATTGAACCTTTCGGAATTTTGTTTTCCTTTTAACTTCCTAGGTAACGACTTAGTTTTCTGTACAGTTGCAGATAGGTGTCTTGTCTGCCAAAGGTGGATGCTGCCTCTATCAACTGCTATGAGTTTTTCCCACATGGAAAACAATATGACTGTCATTTATCTTTGGAATTCAAGCTTCAGCAGGGGTTTCCCAATCTTTGTCTTGGTGAAGGACGAAATCAGTGAATGGCATATCAGATGATCTCTGTGGCTAACCCTATTTATCCAAGTTAACATTTCAGCCAGGATGAAAGGTTTATGCTTTTCTACCAGCCAAAATAGTGAGTTCTCCAGTTGAAGGCATTGCTTGGCATGGAAGTTCTTTTAGTGCAGTGGTTAGTGGCAGCAACGCTTGGGGAGTTTGAAGCAACAAGAGAAACATGGACAGGAGGCTGCATTTTTACATGTACACACTTTCTACGGGTAAAGGATTTATGCATGGCTGTGTGCGTCTAGATTAGCTCCCTTAGGCCTGCATGGACATATGTGTCCTGATCGGAGACCTTGCCCCTTTGAAAGTAAGAGAAATTCTCTCCTAGGTATGAATTGATATGTTTGTCTAGATTGGCTTCCCTGTTAGGCCTGCATGGATGCATTTCTAAATTGGAGCCCCCTTCCCCTTTGAAAGTAGGGGTGCAAAGCTTCTTTGACTTAAATCTGAATCCTTTCAAATTCAAACAATTTTCTTTTAAAAAGCCTATGTTCATGAAGGATGATCTGTAGTATGTACGATTGGATCTCAGAAAACTGAAACTTTTTGATCTGGATTCTTTGCAGATTCTCTTTTGTGCAAGGGGATTGTTCATTCTGACTTTTGGTTAAGAAGAAAGACAAATTCTGTGATCTGGAGGAGCATCCTTTATTCCTTGGGTAATATGCACTATTCTTGAAGGCTTGGCATCCAGGATTCTTTCCTGTTGTGGAGCATTTTTGGATTGTTACAGTTTGGGTAAGGCTTCCAAATCTTCCTATTTATTTTTGGTATTCTGACTTCCAAAGCATACCAGAAATCTTGGAAAATTTGTCTACAATGAAATCCCCCCTGGGAGATCATATCATGTGCCAAAATTTGTATTGAGATGTATCTACGCAAACACCTTATTGAATAAATAGAGATCATGATTGAAGAGGTTAAATGTAGCAACTGGAGTCCCTAATCTAAATCTGCCAGATGATGCTGTTCAAGATTTCAATGTAGTCAAAAAGAAAAAAAGGACACCAGGAAAGAGATCCTTCTGAGAAGCATGACTTCAATGATAGAAAGCATCTCTCTGAAGGCAAGGCCAGGTCAAAAGAATGATGGAAAATTAGAGAAAATGGAGTTTGGTGATCCATTGCCTGAGGAGCTAAACTGAGTGTAAAAAGATTATCCTTCTAAGGTGAAAGTAGATTCCTCAAAAGTGACATTTAGATGCCTGGTGTCAAAGCCAATCAAGCAAATCTTGTGTTGCAGAGCTGTAAAGATAATTGGTTTTTATAAACTGCAGCTAAAAGGGATAATATTTTTGGAAGAAAAACCAGCTTGGGTGCACAAAAGACAGCAAACAAGTTGAGGATCAGGATGGTGAGGACAACAATAGTATTGCAAACATAAGAACATTAAAAAATGGTACATATTTTCCTGTGATCAAATGAGGCAACATCTTTCTAGCCATTGGGATGCACCAATGATAATCTCTGGATGATTTGCACAACAATCTTTAACAAGTACGGGATGGAATATGGGGGGCTGGATTTGGGCACTGACTATCCAGCATGTTCAATATGCATTACAAATGCTGGATAACAAGCACCTCCAGTGATGACCATCAGTGCATCCTGATGGTTCTTTAGATGCAGCTGTCAAATGATAAGGACGATAATAGTTTGCCAGTATAAGAACATTGAAAAATGGTATATCATTTACCTGTAATATGAAGACAATGGTTGAACGGTTGCAACTTTTGCCATGTAGAGATGATAATGGTTTTTCCTTCAATTTTTGATGTCTTTGGAGTACAGGTGACTAACTAATGGCTCTTTTAAGGCATGCCCTCAACTTCATATACTCTGGTTTGCATGTTTTCTGCATTTCTGAGCTTTAATACAATTCTGTTGGACAATCAAAAAGTTATTGCAACAAATAGAATCATTTGGATGATATTATTGGTATGATTTTTTGTTGATGTGACCAGATTTGGATAGGGTTAAGGGTAGGGGATGACTTGCTCTATTGGGATTTTTTTCTGTTTGCTAAATAGTATCCTTATAATACCCCAGGTCATTGAGACTATCATACCCTGCCACAAGCCATGCTTTGAATGCAAACACATGATCCCGTTTGAATCTCAAATCTCACCTACTCTCAAAAGAAAAAGAGAAAGGAAATCATGCACGCTAGTTGTTATTAGTACATTTTCTAATAGGAACCTACTAAATTATGCTGCAAAAGCTATATATGTTGCATTGTTCACTTCAACACATGATTTTATTCATTTCTTCTGTTTTGTTTCTTTTTGGTGTTTCATTGTTGCTTTTGCCTATTTGAATACTGGCTAGTGTCAATGCCAGGTTAGATTTATTGGTAAGGGTTCACTATGAGTGTCTTGCAGGGGTATCTTCCAGGAGTAACAATATATGCTAGAAACCAAGTTGAGTTACTGGTGTAATGTATTCAGCAAGCTGGGAGAGGGGTTTGGATGTACTTCCATGGTCATGAAGAGATTTTTCCTGAGACAATTCTGATATTACGGTCTCCAAGATGAGGGATGTTACAAGTTTGATCCTGTGTCTTCAAATGTTCTTTCTGTATTTGTTGGTGTCCATAACACTAGCTATGTAATTATAGGGATATTTTACTTTGTTAGAAATGTGCAACTGTTCACCAAAAAACTAGGTTCAAACAAATTCACCTTGTTGTATGGGTTTGTTAGTGTGCACATGTAATTAAGCCCGTAAATCTGGGTATGACATATTTGGTGCAGTCAATCCACAACGAACTGAACTCCAACAAGAATATAAGTAACAATGTCATGGATTATGTTGCAAATTTTAACCTTGATGTTGTATTTTATGTTTTATGCTGCACATGGTGAGTGACGGGCTGGGCTTCTGTACTATGAGGCTCATGGCAAATGTCCTAGGCATGGTGGTCATAATGGTATGGTTGAATGTTGCAGGCTGGGTTCTTCTTTCATCAATAATCAAGAAATTAAGAGATACTTGAAGGCGAATGAACTCTCATTGCGAGTGCACGACCATACTGCCACAATTTTTTCAAGTACTTTCCCTTCTCTATTGATATAAAAAATCTGCGAATGAACTCTCATTGCGAGTGCACGACCATACTGCCACATTTTTTTCAAGTACTTTCCCTTCTCTATTGATATAAAAAATCTGGTTTTCTGCCATCCATAGTCCTGTTCCCCATGGAGGCCATGGCGTCCTTGCCAGTGTCTTCAATTCCAACTTGCTCAAATTATTGTCAACAATGCTCCTAATAGCAATGCAAATCCCTTTTTTTTTCTGCAACAGCATGCATTCAAACGAACAGTTAAACCCTTTTTTCCTTCCAAAAAGGAAAATGGGTGCTTTCTCAAAATGTGATTGCTTGAACTCTCTTTCACAATTGATCAGATGGAGTATAGCTATGCAGTATAGACTTTGAAGGACAAGGCTCTAATTTGCAGATTTATCAGACCCCTTCCTAGTCCTAGAACTCTCAAAACATGAATTCAAGCCAATTGATAACTTCTGGGATTTGCTGCTATACTGAGAATGCCCAAGGGATATTTTATGACCATCGTTTCTCACAACAAGGAACAGATGATAGTCTTCCGAGACCCTTTGTTTTTCAGTAAGTTTGGACTTTTCAAGAAACATTGTTCTCCAGCATTCAGTTCCACTGAAGATCTGCATGACACTGTCCAAGTTTGAATCTGATTGCTTATTCTTCCTATTGAGTATTGGCATGAGTCTCGTCTTTAAGAAAATTGGATCAGCGAAAGAAGAATATGTGGCAGCTTCAGAAACAACACTCATACCAAGAGTTATATAATATGCTAGCATATGTATAATTAAAAATGTACATTCGGAAGCCCCTTCTTAACAGTTTGAATATTGGACATGGAAGGAATTGAATGGAAACAACCTATCAAGTATACATTCCTTTTAGATGCAGGATCTGTCACTAACATTGATATCTTGTCGGAGTCTGCCCCACTACAACCACAATGACTGTAACCTAATAAGAAGCAACTAGAAACTGGAAGGCCTTAAGATCTTTCTAAAATGTCAGGCTATGCCATAGAAACACAAGATCAATGTTTGAATTTCTAAGATATGCAACAAAATGAAAGAAAGTTTCAAAGATTATTTGGATGTAAATACAAATTGGGAATTCTCCATCACTAGAGCGTATCATACGCAATACCTTTGAGATTCTTAACAAATTAAAAAAGTAGGTAATGGAAGCAACCCTACTCCAGTTAAGAACACACAAGAAAGCACAAGTCCTCTAGTATCCCAATGTAAGTCTATCAAGCAAATCTATTGACCACATATAGCAAACAACATATATTGGCACTTCATAACACATGGATATCATCCCAAACTGTAGCGCACTTGCAACTATAGCAAGCACAAATATGCAAATGTAAAAAAATATGGGGGCACTAGCACAACCAAAATTATCGATTGCATATGCAAATCCAAGTATAGAAAAATTGCCTTCACAGAATGATGGCTATTGTACTTCACTCACAATATGTTTTGGTAGATACATCTTTTAGGGCTTTCCTCTATTATATAGTCAATGAGAAAGAAACCCTAATTAACCCATGCCTAACTCATGACTTAACTCTTCCTATGCCCTAGGTGGACAAGATAGTACTTGAATAGTAAGTAGGGCTAAGGGATGATAATATATTATTATTAGGTACACAACACAAAAGAGTTAAAATTATGGGAAACAAAATTACAACTCTGGGAAAAACAAATTAGTTAGAGGTGTAATAGATGTGGACATGGAGCTCAGTGTCAACAAATAAACAAAATAATCAATGTATGATTGGACTTCCAATATTGCCACTACCTTCCCGTAGGAAACAAATAAAGAGTAAGAGTTGTAAATGGATAACAATGAATTGTACACACATCCCTTTCAAGCACCAAATCATGAAAATTCTCCTACAAGAAACATATTGTGTATGCAGAAAATGGAAATCAAATAAGGAACAAATGTATCAATGAACCTCCTCCATATTGAACATCACATTAAGAGCAAGTAACTAACGAAAGGAAATGAAACAATATTACCGAAGTAGTCTTTTGTTGCCCTTGATATTTGATATTGATCTTTGAATTGATATGTTGATTACTTACACTAACAACATAACATTGCTTGAACGCTAGATAGATCTCAAAATGCTCTAGGATCAATTTAAGTAGATGTTCTAGGAGAAAATGACTTGATTGATAGCGATATTTATATGATCTTGGATGTGGGAAGGATAGGACCTATTTTCATGATGTAGGTTAAGACTAATAGGTAAAAGTGTACAAGGATTAGAATGAGTGAAAAATAATTAATTAAATAATAAAATTATTTAATTAATTAGAGGACAAGGTGGGTGACATAAATTAAATAATAAATAAAATTTGTTTTATTTAATTAATATGGCTAAAGGAAAGCATGGACTAAATTAATGAAATAAATATAATTTATTTAATTAGTTTAAGAGATGGATAAAATGGACTAAAATTAACTAAATAAATAAAGATAATTTATTTGATTAATTGACTAATGAAGGAGGAATGAAAAGGATCTAGGATGAAAGTGTCGCAAGATGGGTGTCTAGGTGATGTCATAAAGACAAGGTCGATTTTAGGTGTCTACATTTTGCCCCTCTTTGAGATAAATGTTGCAACTAAAAAAAGTAAACATCATTTCAAAGAAGATAAGAATATGGATGAAAATGATGGATGGGATGATGGGATTGGGATGCCCCTTTGAGAGGATAGGTAGGTTAAAAGAACACGGGTAGGCTCTCGAAATGGATGAGACTAATTGGACGAACAAAAAGATGGTGAAATAAAAGTTATCCTGGATTAGGTGAGTAATCATGATTTTTAATATAGCACTAGACATTACGCACCAAGGTATAAAGACCAGGGCGATGTGTCTCATACATAAAATGATACCCCAACACATCACAAGGCTTTTGACAACCTTAGTGGGTACTGTGATGATACAACTGATAAGGTCACAAGCAACCCTATGCCATAAAGCACCATGATACTATTGTGGCAGATAGGTTATAAGGACTGATGTAGATGCAAGATAAAATGATAATGCAGATGCAAGATAAAATGACGATGCAAATGTAAGAAAATGATAATGCAGATACAAGATAAAATGATAATGTAGATGCAAGATAAAATGATAATGCGGATGTACAAGTGCAAGTAAAATGATAACACACACAAACAAGCAAGCAAACAAACATGCACAAAACCACACAAAGACAAACAAGGTGTTTCCCCTGGCAACTTGAAAAACCGATGATTGATTGATTGATAAGTGATCAAGGATAGTATTATGGGAACAATATATCCCAAGAACAACACAAGGATAGGGAACAATATATCCCAAAGATGATGATTGATGGTGTTTGATTGAGTTGATTAGATTGACAACAAGGTAGGAAACAAACAGAGGTATCCTTTTGGATGATTTGGCTAGATTGTTTGACTAGCTTGGTATGAATTAAGGATGACTTGAATTCGATTTATTGTTCGAATTTTTGTATGTTCTGATTTTTTTTTTGAATTTTTGACATATTTTGATTTTTTTGGATTTTTGACATGTTTTGATTTTTTTGGATTTTTGACATGTTTTGATTTTTTTGAATTTTTGACATGTTTTGATTATTTTGTGTTTTGAAAGGTGACATTGGATTACATTTGAATAGCCTCTTTGCTGGATCTCTTTGAGGTGTCATGTCAAACAGTTCACGTGCCTTTGTATCTAGTGCTGAGTGTTGAATTGCAAGAACAAGACATAAATTGGAGAACACATTGGAGAACACCATACCAACCTAAGGAGAGTAGAGGAAAGACCTAAAAATGGAGATTACAATACCAATGACAAGGGAAAACCAAGTCTAAGGGCAAGGATAAAGCTAGGATTGGATGGATGGATAAAAGGATTGTCGATAAGGGCTGGGATGGATGGGGGATGCATGGTGGATGGATGGGGGGGGTAGGATGTGATTTCCAAGGAATATATTGCATAGGAATCATATGCCCCACTCTATGTATTATACTTAGGACTTTGCGTGATAATGCTTGCAATGATAGGGTGATAGGATTGGTTGGAATGATTAAGTATATCAAAAGATGTTCAAAGCATTTTCAACATTATGCCCTTGTCCTTATCAAGATCAAAGGTAGGAGGGGAGGATTGATTGGTTAGATGGAATAGGTATGTGGATATAATGGATAAGGATGATTGGATAGGAGAGAAATGATAGGATGGGATAGATGAGACGACTTGCCCCCAAGTGTAAGTCACTTAGATTTTTTTTTCTAATTTTGATGACATTGGCAGCTTGATATTCAAAGGATCTTCACATGTCCATTTCTATTGGATTTAGTTGATGTAGATGTGATTGTCATAACATGCCAATAATGACCTTCTTGGAGTAACTACTTCGTCAGGATGCAAGTGCTTTTATACAATCCTTTGATGTTGTCATGATCCTCATTGATAACTGAGTTCATCTTATCCGAATGTTTGCATTTTGATAGGGTACCATCTAGCCCTTATGGTGAAGTGTTGCTGCCACAACACGACAGACTTGGGAGTTGGGATTTTTGGATTTAAGACGTGGTTGTGGATTTGGATGGGGTATGTGGGATGTGGAATTAGATGATTGTGATGGATTTGGTTTGGCCAGAGAGGTTGGCGATATAGATTTTTTTGATGGACTTTTGACTCACCAAACTTGAGATGGTGGATTATGGAGTTTGGATTTGGCATTAGAAAGTTTGGATGTGGGACTAGGATGGCGATTAGGACCAACATTCTTGTACAAATTATAAGGTGGTGGACAACTATTATATGCAAGGTTCATCTTTCGATTTGGATAGCTTGTTGTATTAGGATAATCATTTTGTTTTGGGATCCATATAGCTTTTATATGCTTTCTTTGACTTTTGGCTTCATATGCTTTGACATTGGATTTGAGGCTTTTACTTTGTATGTTCTATGATTTTGTTGGTCCTGATTGGGGGATGGAATATGTGGAGGATAAAGTTTATGAGTGGAGATGGTGAAAGTGGAAGGATTGTTGGTAGCAAGTTTATTGTATGGGCTATTAATGGTCCCTATCTTGATGCTCTCATTGGATGAGGTTGCCTTAGTGATCGTTGAAGTATCACTAACACCATTAGATTGTTTAGGTAGTTGCCCGTCGATGCTTTGAACATGATTGATACAAATTGGGATAGGTTCCAAGATGCCTTGTTCATGAAGGCCTAATCCTTTTCCTTGATAGTTCATGCTTTGACATACCTTTTGTGCAATAGGATATGTGTCATCTTTGAAACATGATGTTGGATCATTGGTATGCCGTGGAGCATAATCAGAATTTGCTATTGTCTCCTCTTTGAGTGGATAGGACTTGTCAAAAATGGTAGAAGCTATTGGATGGGATTCCTATGCTTTCTCATTATGTATGCTTGGTGCATCAAGATCATCATGTACACTTAGCATTTCTTGATCATTGTGTATACCTGCCATGTTTTGATCATTGCTTGTGCTAATCAATCCTTGATCATCATTTGTGTTTGTCATGTCAGGATCACTTGATTGTTCAATAGTAGCCATTATGACTTTCTTCTTCATGCTTGATGTAAGTAGGATGCTCATTAGAATGTGGTGTGATATGATCCAAGTCATTTGTTCGATTGTCTATGTTTTCTTGGGGACCAAGTGTCTCATCATGGGATGTTGGTGGATGGTAGATAGGATCATGGATAAGATTTTGTCTTTTGATCATGGATGGTGTAAAGTTGGCTAAGGGGATCATCATGGCTCTCTTGATTATAAGTAGAATCTTGATCATACATGGGCTCTTGATCATAGATGGGAATGGGATCTTGATCTTGAGTGTTTTGGATAGTTTGATCTTGGCTTGGTGAGGAGCAAGGTTGATCATGCTTTGGATTTTCTTCTTGACATAGCTCTTGGATATGCTTGGTAGACTTTGAAGGTTCAACAACATGACTACATGATGGCTCTTGACTTGTGCTTATGTTAGGAGACTCTTTGATGGTATAAATAGACATGGGATTGCATGATGGCTCTTTGATAGGTTCAAGGATAGGTGTTGGATGACATGATGTGGATTGATTCTTTGCTAATAGTCCTTGGGTTACATCCTTCATAACTTCATGGGTTTATGGATTAGGACAAGCATTAGATGGATAATATAATGGAAGCGCGGATGTTGTAGGAATAGGATTATGATCGGGTGGATGGATAATAGGGGTGCATATGGTGGGATTGGGATTGACAATGTACATACTTGTGCTAGAGGGGGATGACATTGGATGGGTGGAATTGGATGACTCCACAACTTGGCTTTTGCAATGTTGTTCATAGAGTCGGTAGAGTTTAGCTAAGAGAGTTGTTGTAGATGTAGTAGGATTTGATGGTGGAGTAGATGGTGGGTTGGATTGAGGGGATGATAGAGAATAAGATGGTGGATTGGATTGAGGGGATGGTAGAAAACAGGATGATGGATTGGATTGAGGGGACGATAGAGAAAAGGATGGTGGATTGTATTGATAAGAGAATGATGGATTTGGAGAAAATGGTTGTTGGGACATGGATGGAGGTGAATATGTAGATAGGGGATGAACTTGATTTCCCTTGTCAAAGGTAGCATAAGGATATTGGATTTTGGCTCACGGGGCAGTTAGAACCAACATGTTCGTGTTGTAAAGGATCTTGATGGCTACAAGTATTCACCTGACGATAATGTTCAAGTTAATCAAAATATGCATCATGATCAACAAGGTCTTCATGTTCAAAATATGGGTCATGATCTACAAGGTCCTCATGTTCAAAATATGCGTCATGATCTATAAGGTCATCATAATCATTAGTAGCAAGTGGGGGACCTCCTAGGATTATGATTTTGGGTTTGGCATGGTCGGTATTTTGTGTAGGTTATCGATATGGATGTTGGATGATATTGGAAGAGGGTTGTTGATACATGTGTTGGGGATGAGTCAATATGGAATTAGCTTGATAAGGGGTATATGATGGGGATGTAGTGGATTGAGATGAGGTATATATAGGGGATGTTTGGAGAAATTTGAGGTATAGATGGATTAGGTTGATAGGATTGGTATGATTGGTGGGTTGGAGATGACATATGGGATTGTGGTGTTGATGTGATAAGATTATAATAATGGTCTTGAGAATTGCCAATGATGAGATATGCATAGGGAAAATGACCAATGCAATCTCTGAATTTTTCTTTAGTAAGGGGATCAAATCCCTCATACATACGTCTATATTCTTGTATCATGGGTGAATTATGAAGTTCTTGGATTTCTACATAAGGATCCATGTTGTTATTGGTTTGAGATCTAGTGTTGATGTGACAAGGATTCTCTCAAGATTTTGAACTATGGAACCTAAGATGTTGGAAATGTTTGGATGCTTGACTTGAGGAAATTTGGCAAAAAATACACAACATACACACGATTTGCAAAGGATGATGATTTTGGATTCAAAGGGATTTAAAAATGAACACACACATCAAACACATGAACAAACCTAATTTATTCAAGTGGTATTGACTTTTAATGTGGGCCCATACTCAATACCTCTCAATATTCTTACCTAGCTAGGAATATTTTCTCAAGAGTGAATAGCTAGGGATCAAGTGGTCGGTGGTTCACCCTTTCCTTTTACTTAGAGGCCTTGATGCCTTGCCCAAGGAGCTTCTATCTCTACTTAAGGAGTTACATGGTGAGTAACTTCAGGGTTGATTGTTGACCCTTGCACCACACTAAAAGACAACTGATAGGTCTTAAACTAGGCTTGTACAAGTTCTCTAGGGGTGTCCTCAATATACACAAGGTGCGTGGGGTCCAATCTGTGAACACTAGTCTGTTGAAGGCATGCGACATAAATGGAAACAAATGCCACTTCATCTTGTGTCATAAATTACCAGGGGGCCCAAGACTGTGGCAATGACTATGTGACTAGATTGAGGTACAACTTTCATTCTCCCCCCTTTATATACCCATTGGAACACGTGGTTGAGGTCGCCCCTTGAATTGAGTGTGTCTCCAAGCCAGACCTCCTAAGGGAAAGGTTGATGTTTTTGATCTCCAGGATCACACTAAGCGCAAGGAGAGAGAATACACATGCTAACACACCTTAAGGATGAAAATGAATCAAGAGGTGTTTTTAATCTCCAAGATCACCTTGTGGCACGAGGAGAGAGTATACACACACACTTGACCAGCACAAGAAATATTAATTAACCCTTAGAAATCAAATGTGTGTGAGAATTAATGTGTCCAAAGGGTGCTTTTGATTCCCAAGATCGTCTTTCAACACAAGTGAAGAACATACACACACTTCTAGTCACAACCAAGCTCACCAAACAAAGCAAACACAAGAATTGATTTAATGATAAGCCTTTGACAAGAGATCTTGTAGCATACTTTTTAGTAGTTTGAGAAATAATATTGGACAAATGATTTTGTTGAAAGAAAATGTATTAGAAATGATAATAAAACTCCTACAAAGATCAGAAAATAATGTTATGATGCAACACAATAGATGGATATAAAAGATATGCTCATCACAAGATTGCAATTTCAGATTTTTTTTACACAATCAAACTAAACTTAATTTTTTTATAACGTTTTTGACCTCAAAAATAAAAATACAAAGAATAGACCCCTTCTAAATTTATGAGAGCTTTCCAAAAAATTAAAAATATCCTAAAAATTTGTTGATTTGCGCCCTAAAATGCAGATTTATGAAAAATACATAGTTGACATAGATCTAATTATTTTGCAACTCTTTTGACCTTAAAAACATTATTCAAAGAACATACCCCTACTAAATTTTTGAGAGCTTTCCAGAAATGTAAAAGTATAAGAAAAAATCATTGATTTGTGCCCTAAAAATAGATTTATGAAAAATCATAAATCATCATAACTTGCCCAAAATTGATTATATAAACTTTATTTTACTACTGTATCCTCCTTAGATGATCCAAAAATGTCAGTGAAAAAATTGTATAAAAATTCCTAGCCATTTGAAATATATGAGGAAATCTTTATAAACTAGGGTTTTGTCTAAAAAAGGCATAACCCTACAACAAAAAGCTAAAAAAACATACAAAAAACAAGCTAGATCAAGGGACGTGGGTCCCACCGAGCATGCCAAAATATGTATGCAGAAAATGAAAATCAAATAAAGAACAAATGCATCAATGAACCTCCTCCATATTCAACATCACATCAAGAGCAAGTAACTAACGAAATGAAACGAAACAATATTACTGAAGTAGTCCTTGTTGCCCTTGATATTTGATAATGATCTTTGAATTGATAATGTTGATTACTCACACTAGTAGCATAACAATGCTTGAAAGCTAGATGGATCTCAAAATGCTCTAGGATCAATTTAGTTAGATGTTCTAGGAGAAAATGATTTGATTGATAGTGATATTTATATGATCTTGGATGTGGGAAGGATAAGACCTATTTTCATGTTGGCGGCTAAGACTAATAGGTAAAAGTGTGTAAGGATTAGAATGAGTGAAAAATAATTAATTAAATAATAAAGTTATTTAATTAATTATAGGACAAGGTGGGATAAATAAATTAATTAAATAAATAAAATTTATTTAATTAATGTGGCTAAAGGAAAGCATCGACTAAATTAATTAAATATTTTTATTTAATTAATTTAGGAAATAGATAAAATAGACTAAAATTAATTAAATAAATATAATTTAATTAATTAATTGACTAATGAAAGAGGAATGAAAGGGATCTAGGATGAAAGTGTTGCAAGATGGGTGTCTAGGTGATGTCGTAAGGACAAGGTCAATTTTAGGTGTCTACACAGACAAAGATATCAAATTGAATGCAAAATATTTAGAAATTTGGGGCCTTAAATAAACTCTTCAATGTCCTCACACCCATATTTTGATCCATTAGGACTTGGATAAATACAAAGTTTGAAGTAATCAAAGTTTACTTGGGGGCTACTCATCAATTTCTACTCACAATTTCAACATAAGGTGAGCTTGATACTCCCTGAGTTAAGGTGAAGAAGAGGGGCAGACTCAAGAAGGTTGCTTAATAGCTCATTCTTAGCATACTTTTCCACAACTAAGGTAATCATGGAAATGCAACTTTAAATCAGCTAACAATGTATCTCTTCCAACTTTCTTGAAAATTTAGTCATTAGGGGAGGCTTCAATTCTATTTCCTTCTCTAAAGGAAAAAAAGGTAGTGTTAGACTCACCTCAGAGTTGTGGAGGAGCTTAATTAGATTTTAACAAATACTAGTCTCGTGGAATTAGATTTTCCTTAGGGTCTTTATAGTTGGTGTAAATAACGAAAGGGTACATAATATTTGCTCAAAAGTTGGATTGGACTTTAACTAAACATAGTTCAAGAAAGGATGCAAAATTGAATGACTATTAATGATAACACTATTGGGTCATTGACCCATTCTTATTCACATCTCCCATCTATTCCTTAGATTGAAATCTACAATCTTTAGATTTGAGAATATTTGACTCTTCCTCAAGGGCCTAATCTTCTAATATCAACCCATGGTTGCATTCTATGCCACTAACATAGGTTTATGTTATGCACAAATCTGCAGCCAAACTCAAATTCTTGAGAAATCAAATTTGCATTTGGGATCAATTCAAATTTGGACACCTCTTCACACAGATAACAATAACAAAGACCAATTTTCCAAGTTCAACTAATTTTTAGAGAGCACAACCTCAATCCCCTTGCAGAATAGAAGTATCACATTTGATGTATCAATTGGTGACAACACAAAATATATGATATGGATTGGTACCGCATCAAAATGGAATAAGTCAAAGTCCAACACTATTTTTTTTCATGCTTCAACTCTTAATCGACAACATATTAATAATCAATAGAGCCATACTATTGGATGGTTAGGTTATTACATATCAATCCACTATTATTGAATGTGCTATGGATTTTTTACAAATGTTCTCACAATTCTTGATCTCTCCAGTACAAGTCAAACTACCTAACTCCACCTTCTTAGAAACATAACAAACATCATCAAATACAAAGATAATGATTAGCTTCTCCATTGAACTTCAAAACATTCTATTTTCCTTATCAAGTAGGCGATGTTTCTATTTTCTTTTTCCTTTCTTCTACAATGTCTCAAATTTTGTGATGTTTTATTAAGATTCAATCAATAGTTTTTGAGTCAATCTCATTGACCCATATTTCATGATTAGTGGTTCACAAGAACCCATCTCTCATGAGGACAAATAGTTTGCTTAGCACTTATTGCATCTAGGTGATGCTCACATGGGTGAAACCTTGGGACTTCTTAGGAGGTCATCCATCCTAGTACTACTTCGACTCAAGCATGCTTAACCATGGAGTTTCCCCCAAGATCAAGCTCACTTAGCTTGCTACCTCATTTGAAAAACCTTCAGCAAGTATTGTGCCTTATGAACCATTCTCTTTTCCTTTCAACCTTAACAAATCTCTAGGTTTGGATGATTTCGCATCTCTTTTCTATTTGACTTTTTGGATCATGATAAAATTAAATTTAGTATTTGTAGGACTATTCTAAAAGAGCTTAATCAAACAAACTATTATAGTTCTGAAATTGATTTAGCACACATTTTGGATAAGTTTAGGTCAATTCCTTTATGTAATATGATATATAAAATCATCTATTATCAATCAAGTATTATCTTGCTTGCTTAATCATCTACTATTTTTGCACAGATCTTCAAATCTACCACTACTGCACGTGACTCATCAATAATGGGTATACTCGTGGATCATGTTGATTGGATAAAAGTGGACTATTATTGTTTGCAATACAGTATCAAGTGTAATTATGGGGAATTAGGTGGGCTACCCTCTTCATGAGGAAGGAGTGCTTGTGATGGTGGGGATGTTTGGTTGTGTGATAATGGTGGCATAGGTATTGGTTGTGATTTGTGGGGTATTAATTTCTTTGGTCAAGGGTTTGTCGAACAATTTCTAAGTGAGTGTAGAGACGAGCAATTTATCGCTTGAGGATTTGTTAAGGTGAGCAACCTCAAGTGCTTATAATATTTCATTTTCCTGTTGGATTTGTTGTAGAGTTTGAGTTTGTTCTTCCTCAATGGCTTCGACAATTGGTAAGTTTTCCCTCAACTCCCTCAAAGCGATCTCTAGCCAATCCTCTTTAACTCCTAGAAACATAGGCATGACATGCTAAGTGTAATCAAGAGAGAAAATATGACCATAAACTTATTTGAAGCCTTAGTTTGAAGGTTTTTGACTAGTTTTGGTTGTAGATTTTAGTTCTTGTTTGAGCAATGTGAGTTTCGCTTGTTGAAAGGTTGATCTCATTTAAAAAGTTGTGATGATTGGAGATTATATTTTGATTATTGGTTTGTGATTTTGATTTGATTTTATCTTTGAAATATTGTTTAAGTTTAGGGGCTTGCTTAGCTTGAATTAAAGGTCCTATAAGTTGATCATTTTGTTTTTATGTTTGTAATGAGTGTTTGTAACTATTCTAAATGCAAAAATTACAAAGCAAATGAGCAATTTAAGACTAACTTAATATTGATTCTAAATGTTTTTAACCACACTAAATGTTGAAACAAACAATAGCAAACTAAATGATGCAACTAGTCTATTCTTTTTTTGGTGCCATTTTCTATATGTTTTTGATATGAAAACTAAATGCAAAATATTCACTATAATAACCCTACTAGAAGTTTAAAAATTTGGTATGACTTCTCAACATGAGGATTGTACTTGCTATTGTTCACCAATGGTGGAAGATAAAAGCAATTGTTTCTCCAAAAGAAATCACCAAAAGACCCTCTAAGATATTTTTTTGGACTATAAATAAAGTATGATCCATACTTCACAAAGATAACTAAAGTTCTCCTATACTAAGTGCACTAAAATCATAAATTGATCTAGAGTTTTTGAGCCAAAATTGGTACAAGAATGATGCATGAAAAAGATTCATGTAGGAAAAAATAATAAGCAAGATCATGAGTTTTCTAGTAGTAGAATCAATAGGGTGATTACACATTTGGAAAAGGGACAATCTAATTTAAAAAGAGAGATCGTGTCAATTAACTATAAAAAACAAGTTTTTGCAAAGTAACAAAGTATAAACACTTGGTAAATGATTAACAAACATAAAATAAAAGGCCAAGGGGGTCCTAAAGGTTGACTTATCACTTCCATCAAGGTTGGATTAGTTGAGAGGAGGTTTTATTCATGCCATATGGGTTGTGTGTTGGCCATTGGGTAATCATCAAACTTGCCATGTATGCTTTCCCATTTTGAGGCACTTACAATTCCAAACTACCATATTAGAGACAACATAAGGATTGTTAAAGAAATTATCTACTCTCTCCAAACTGAAAAATGGCTAAGATTATTGATCCAACTGGATGTTTCCAAAGCCTTTGATAAATGAACATGGTCCTTTATAGAAGAAATACTTCAAAGACTAAGATCCAATCTTCCAACTATCTAGTGGATTTATTATAGCTTTCATACTCCCACCATTATTGTCTCTATTAATGTTGGGTTTGCTTAGTCCCTATAATCTTCTAGAGTGTTTCAACAAGGTGATCATCTAAATCCACAACTTTTTTTTGTTACTAGAGAAATCCTCTACATGCTACTTATAATATGAAATAAATGAGCCTCATACATAGTATCATTGCTTTTGAAGGTTGCATAAAATATATGAACTTTTATTTTGTTGATGATTGATCCATAATGGATATGTTAGAACATAATGTTATTAGGGGTCATACTCTTATAACATTTATATATTGTTCTAATATAAGCTTATACAACCTTATGTTTATTATAGGCTTTATAAAACATACACCATTGAATAATTAATAATCTAATAGTTCTATTCTATTATTAGTTATTTATAAATGGTTGCTTTGAATAGGTGTGACTAATACCCCTTTAGGTATTTTTCCAACCCTTCTCCTATATTTAAGGAGGTTCACTCTCATTTGAGGGGTAAGGGAATTTTGATGCAGAGTGCCAGCAGAAGCGAATGAAATTTGCCTATATCTTCATTATCGGCAAGAGGTCTCCCAAGTTCTCACCGATATCCCCGTAGTGGTTAGTTGCCTATCGGCAACACCTCATACATCGGCCGGTCCACCAGAAGTCTCCCCGAAGCTTCCCTCACGCCGATGAAAAGTTTGACATTGGTTGCCTTCGGCAACACCCAGACTATCGGGTGACGAGAAATATCTCAGGCTGATAGACTCCGTTACTCTGATGACCAATCTTCGTCGGCCAGACTTCCTCCTTCGGCGAAGCTTCTTTCACCTACACCGACACCTTGTCTCTCGCCAATATTGTCAGGCACATCGGCCAGATCCTCCGCTTCGGTAAGACTCCGGTTCGCGGCCCCGATGGTTCATCTCATTCCGATGAGTTTCTATCGGCGGGACTCTAACGGTCGCCGTGACTTCTTCGGCTTCCCCCCGACAAGGTTCCTCACGCCGATACTCTTTATCGGCGATACTCTGAGGATGTCTCACCGATCGGTGAAACTGTATACCGTCGGCTAAGTGTATTTTCCTTAGCCCGATATCGTTTCTCTCACCGATGCGAATAACAATGGTATGTGTCTCCGACACTATACCAATCTTCGACAAGACGGAGAGCCTTTCACGCCGATGGATCTCCAACTGTTCTGAGGTGCCAAACTAGAATTCCTTTCGAGCGAACAATGGAATTTGGCCATTTCATATACCAAACCCTCAATCACTTGTAGCAATCTAATCCCACATCAAAACTATCCAATTTCACTCTGATTTCCCGACTAGCCACATGACGATGTCTAGTCGAACTTGACTGAGTTCGCTGGCTTCCTGGGTAAGAATTCAACAACAACAAACGTGAAAAGTCTTTCCCCCATCACACTGATACTATACAGGGCTTCAATGGACAGAGGAAAGGGCCTCCATGTATGAATCAAAACCCTACTCCTAGGTTACGAACCAGCCACTGTGGAACCGTGGGTTTTACACCATCTGCACACTACAGAGTCACTATGGATTGACAGATAGCATCCGGTTAGGGTTCCATTTACAAAATCAGGGTAAAGATATCAAATCACTAAGAACAACCAAGAAAATCAACACAGATCATACCCAGAACTCTCTTTATTCAGTTATCAAAAAGAACTTGTTGTAATACACACTTCTCTCTCTCTGCTCCGTGTGACATACAACCTGCCTCTAAAGAAGATGTAGAGACAGTAGTTATCCCCTCCAACCGTGCAAACTAATTTTCAAATCAGTTAGCCGTTGGTTTACCCTTCATACAAGCAAAACTACATGTGTGCCTTGCACAATTACATTCATGGGACCAAATTGACCCTTATTACAAAATGAAATGGCTTAAGAGCCTTATGAGAAAACAAAAGAAAAGATGACCCTGCACTACAGAGAATGTGCTCCTGCACCATACTCCCCCTGCAGGAAAAACTCAAGTCCCTTGAGTTGCTAACTGCTGAAGTGTCTTCCCATGCTTTAGAATATCTGCTTCACTCATCCAGGTTGCCTCTGAATCAGGAAGATCCTGCCACTTGACCAAGTAGTCTTTGTATACCCCTTTTCTTGTCTTCTTGACAATTTTGGAATCCAAAATGCATTCCAATTGCAAAGGCTTACTTGGAGGTAAATCTCTGATCCAGTCTTCATCTTCAATCACAGCATCTGAGCCATCTTCAGCATGTAATGGAGGTCTAAAAGGGAATAGGTCTGCAACATTAAAAATGGGAGAGATACCAAGGCCAGATGGTAATTCTATATCATATGCATTTGGACCAAATTTATGCACTACCTTACAAGGTCCTATCTTCTTCATCAACAATTTGGTTGGTTGCCCCCTAGGTAATCTTTCCTTTCTGAGGTAGGCCATCACCAAATCTCCTACCTTGAACTGTACCTCCCTTCGCTTCAGATCTGCCCAATCCTTGTACTTGGAGACAGTTTTCTCCAACTGAAGCTTGACCTGATCATGTACTGTTTTCATGGTAGCAGCAAAGTCTTCTCCTAGAGCACTCCTTTTATCCCATCCTTGGAGGTCTTTGAGTTCAAGTGGTCCTCTTGGGTGGAAACCATAAACTATTTCAAAAGGGCTTTTCCCAGTACTTCTGTTTCTTGAATCATTATAAGCATATTCAGCTTGACTGATCACTAAATCCCATGCCAATCCATGCTGTTTGGTAAGGCATCTCAAAAGGTTTCCCAAGGACCTATTAACAACCTCAGTCTGACCATCAGTCTGGGAATGGTAGGCTGATGAAAAAGACAACTGAGTGCCCAATTTTCTCCATAGGGTCCTCCAAAAATGACCAACAAATTTGGAGTCTCTATCAGTAACAATTGATAGGGGTAAACCATGAATTCTGACCACCTCTCTGAAAAAGAGACCAGCAATATGAGATGCATCATTTGTGCATTTGCATGGCACAAAATGAGCCATCTTACTGAATCTATCCACAATGACAAAAACACTGTCTACACCCCTTGCTGTCCTAGGAAGACCAAGCACAAAGTCCATACTAATGCTTTCCCAAGGTCTGGTGGGAATGGGCAGTGGTTGGTACAAACCAGCATTAGAAGACATACCCTTGGCCTTTTGACATATGGTACAGCTTGCAACATATCTCCTTACATCTGTCTGTACCTTGGGCCAATAATAGAACCTGGTGACTTGTTCCAAAGTCTTGTCCAACCCAAAATGTCCTCCTAAGGCTCCATTGTGCTTCTCCTTGATGATATTGTCCCTCATTGAACATTTAGGAACACACAACAAACTACCTTTAAATAGGAGCCCTTCTTGCAGCACAAAATCAGAATACTCACCATGAAAAGTGTTAGCCAAACTTGCACACACTTCATAGGCAGCCTTGAAATCTGCATCATCCTTGTACAACTCCTTCAGACATTCTAGACCCATATGTTCCATTTGTACTTCCTGTATGACCAGTATCCTTCTACTCAAAGCATCTGCCACTTTGTTGGCAACACCTTTCTTATGCTTAATAGTGAAGGTATAGGCCTGCAATTGTTCCATCCACTTGACGTGCCTATGATTCAACTTTTCTTGACTATTTAGGAAGCTAAGAGCATGGTTGTCAGTAAAAACAATGAACTCTTTTGGCAGTAAATAATGTCTCCATTTTTTCAGAGCTTGCACCATTGCATACAACTCTAGGTCATAGGTAGAATACCTCTGTTTGGCCTCATTCAACTTCTCTGAAAAGAATGCTACTGGATGTCCTTCCTGACTAAGAACAACACCTATAGCCTGTTGGCTTGCATCACATTCCACAACAAATACTTTGTCAAAATCAGGGAGTACCAACGTAGGTAACTCGGCCACTTTCTGTTTCAACAGTTCAAAACTATCATCTGCTTGTTTTGTCCATTGAAATTTACACTTCACTCCACCCTTGATGGTATTGAGAATAGGAGCACTTATGTGACTGAACCCTTTAATGAACTTCCTATAAAAAGTTGCCAAACCATGAAAACTTCTTACATCTCCTACTGTCTTAGGAGTAGGCCAATTGAGAATAGCCTCAACTTTTGTAGGATCCATTTTCAAACAGCCATTGGAAATCACAAATCCAAGATACACTAGTTCAGTTTTCATAAAATCACATTTATCCAAGTTGATCATCAACTTACTCTCATGCAATTTCTTTAACACCTGTCCAAGATGCTTCACATGCTCTTCTTTGGTCCTGCTGAAAATCAATATGTCATCAAGATAAACAATAACAAATTTTCCAATAAATTCTACAAGTACCTCATTCATCAACCGCATGAAGGTGCTTGGAGCATTACTGAGTCCAAATGGCATGACAAGCCACTCATAGAGACCTTCATTTGTTTTGAAAGCAGTCTTCCATTCATCTCCCTGCCTTATTCTGATCTGGTGATAACCAGATTTCAAATCAATCTTGGAATAGTAACATGAACCACCAAGATAGTCCAACAGATCCTCAATTCTTGGCATAGGAAATCTATACCTTATGGTGATCTTATTGATAGCCCTTGAATCAGTGCATAATCTCCATTTGCCATCTTTCTTAGGAGCAAGTACACTAGGGACTGCACATGGACTAAGACTTTTCCTAATCAAACCTTTCTCCAAAAGTTCTTGAATCTGTCTACCTACTTCTTCATTCTGCTGTGGTGTTAACTTATAGGCAGCTTTGTTGGGTAATGTGGCTCCAGGAATCAAGTCAATCTGATGACTTATGTCCCTCATAGGTGGTAAGGAGTTAGGAGTATCCTCTACCACAAGATCTTGGTACTTATCCAGTAATTGTTGCACTTCCAATGGAATCTCCTTCTGCTGTTTGCTTTGCTGATTGGATACAGGCTTCATCATCAGTGCATACCCTTGGGTATCCTTCTCCTTCATGAGTTGTAGGAACTCTTTGCCACTCACTAACATGACACTGTTGTCATTGCTCTTCTCTCCAACTTGCTCTGGTAAGGGAACCATCTGAAACTTCTTACCATTCTTGGTGATCATATATGTATTCTTTTCACCATCATGCTGTGCCTTCACATCATACTGCCAAGGTCGTCCAAGAAGAAGGTGACAAGCATCCATAGGAATAATTTCACATAGCACCTTATCCCTATAATCACCTAGTTCAAACTCTACCCAAGTTTGTTCTTCCACCAAATAGTTCTGATTCTTATTCAACCAAGATATTTTGTGAGGATTAAGATGGGGTAATCTTTTCAGTCTACACTTTTCTACCATTTCAGTAGACACTACATTTTCAGTAGAACCTGAATCAACAATGATTTTACAGAGCTTACCATATGCTATTCCTTGGGTTCTGAAGAGATTCTTCCTTTGTGGGGGCTCCTGCTTCAATGGCATCTTCACGAGGGTCCTCTTAATCATCATATTCTCTCCTTCAAGCACTGGTGCAGCACTACCAATTGGTGAGTTTACACTTTGACAATCATCCTCCTGCAATAGTTGGTTCCTTCTCCCACCATCATGAGAGCTAGATGCCTTCTCAGGGCACTTACTTGCAGTGTGGCCTACTTGATTGCAGTTGTAACATCTTCCAGTGAAGACTCCACGTCCTTTGCCTGCACCACCACCTCTTCCTCTGCCATTAGGTCTTCTCCAACCTCCGAAACCACCACCTTTTTGTTCTGTATCAGAACGTGATTCTTGTTGACTTGAACTTTCACCTTTGTTTGGCTGTCCTCTGCCAAAATTACCTCTTCCTCTATTGTTCCTGCCACCTCTTCCTCTGTTATTTTGATCACCTTTCCTTTTCAGTTTATCCTCTGCCCTAGAGGCTAACTGAAAACATTCATCCACAGTCTTGGGAACCACCATACTGAACTCATCCTGTATATTGTACCTCAGTCCATCCAGGTATCTGGCCACCATCTCTTTTTCTTCTTCTCTGTGATTGGCTCTCATGCTCAATCTGTGGAATTCTTCAGTGTATGTAGCCACGTCCATATCTTTCTGCCTAAGATGATTAAACTTTCTGATAGTCTGTAGATCATAATCACATGGTAGAAATTTGGCTCTCAGCATGGCCACCATTCTGCTCCACTTGGTGATTGGACTCTTTCCAACCTTCTCCCTTTCACATTGAGTGTAGTTCCACCAAACCAATGCAGAACCTCTCAGTCTGGTCTTTGCAAACTTTACTTTCTTACTGTCACTATACTCTTTGAAGTCAAAGTAATTACTTATGGCTTCAATCCAGTCCACAAGAGTATCTCCATCCAGTTTCCCATTGAACGTGGGAACATCCATTTTCGGATCACCACTATCTCCATGACCCTTGAGTGCGTTCAGAAATGCCTTTTGATCAGCAGTCATACCTTCTCCTTGAGGATTCTCCCCAGTTTCTCCTTCTTCATCCTCCTCTGACTCAGAAGTGCTTCCATCCTTCTCTTTGGATCTTTCTTCCTTCAGTCTCTCTTCGAGCATTTCTTCCAACATCTTCTGGATGGCTGCTTTACTCATCGTCTTGGGAGGCATTGTGCTAGCCTCTGTTTCTATCTCCAATTCTTCGTCTGACACACACGGCTGTGATTCAGAATATTGGCTCTGATACCAATTTGATGCAGAGTACCAGCAGAAGCGAATGAAATTTGCCTATATCTTCATTATCGGCAAGAGGTCTCCCAAGTTCTCACCGATATCCCCGTAGCGGTTAGTTGCCTATCGGCAACACCTCATACATCGGCCGGTCCACCAGAAGTCTCCCCGAAGCTTCCCTCACGCCGATGAAAAGTTCGACATTGGTTGCCTTCGGCAACACCCAGACTATCGGGCAACGAGAAATATCTCAGGCCGATAGACTCTGTTACTCCGATGACCAATCTTCGTCGGCCAGACTTCCTCCTTCGGCGAAGCTTCTTTCACCTACACCGACACCTTGTCTCTCGCCGATATCGTCAGGCACATCGGCCAGATCCTCCGCTTCGGTAAGACTCCGGTTCGCGGCCCCGATGGTTCATCTCATTCCGATGAGTTTCTATCGGCGGGACTCTAACGGTCGCCGTGACTTCTTCGGCTTCCCCCCGACAAGGTTCCTCACGCCGATACTCTTTATCGGCGATACTCCGAGGATGTCTCACCGATCGGTGAAACTGTATACCGTCGGCTAAGTGTATTTTCCTTAGCCCGATATCGTTTCTCTCACCGATGCGAATAACAATGGTATGTGTCTCCAACACTATACCAATCTTCGACAAGACAGAGAGCCTTTCACGCCGATGGATCTCCAACTGTTCTGAGGTGCCGAACTAGAATTCCTTTCGACCGAACAATGGAATTTGGCCGTTTCATATACCAAACCCTCGATCACTTGTAGCAATCTAATCCCACATCAAAACTATCCAATTTCACTCCGATTTCCCGACTAGCCACATGACGATGTCTAGTCAAACTTGACTGAGTTCGCTGGCTTCCTGGGTAAGAATTCAACAACAACAAACGTGAAAAGTCTTTCCCCCATCACACTGATACTATACAGGGCTTCAGTGGACAGAGGAAAGGGCCTCCATGTATGAATCAAAACCCTACTCCTAGGTTACGAACCAGCCACTGTGGAACTGTGGGTTTTACACCATCTGCACACTACAGAGTCACTATGGATTGACAGATAGCATCCGGTTAGGGTTCCATTTACAAAATCAGGGTAAAGATATCAAATCACTAAGAACAACCAAGAAAATCAACACAGATCATACCCAGAACTCTCTTTATTCAGTTATCAAAAAGAACTTGTTGTAATACACACTTCTCTCTCTGCTCCGTGTGACATACAACCTGCCTCTAAAGAAGATGTAGAGACAGCAGTTATCCCCTCCAACCGTGCAAACTGATTTTCAAATCAGTTAGCCGTTGGTTTACCCTTCATACAAGCAAAACTACATGTGTGCCTTGCACAATTACATTCATGGGACCAAATTGACCCTTATTACAAAATGAAATGGCTTAAGAGCCTTATGAGAAAACAAAAGAAAAGATGACCCTGCACTACAGAGAATGTGCTCCTGCACCAAATTTGGAGATTTATAGTGATTTCTATTATTATGCACATGAGGTATTATTGGCCATGTGGAAGTAAGTAGAGGAGTGTCCCTAGGTTTAGTCTATTTTTTATAAGTGTTTTATAATAAAATGATGCTTTATGAGGTTTTTTTTTATCTGGAAGGGTTTTCCCCATGTATATGTTGTGTAACGTGTTAAATCAATGCTTGTGTAATTCTCATTTTATTTATTTTACGTTTTATTTATAATGATTAGTATCCTAAGATCCTAATTTCTAACATGGTATCGAGCAAGTTAGGCTATACTAATCATTTTTATAGATTATACTAGAAGACGTGTAGAACTTTATGGGAAACCTCTTTATACTCAACCAAGACATATGAAAGGTCATTTGTGCAATACATTTGGTGTGCCTTTTCTATTATTTTAAAATCAATTCATCAAAGCTAAGTTAGGAAATTCTAATCATTTTTATTACAGGTGATATCCAAGAGAATTTCATACTAATGTTTTTTCCCTTACATATTCATAAAGCATAGGATTGCGATTGCCATCTATTTGATTGTTAAGTGATGTACAATCTTTATTTTAATTCAAATTATTCCATTATCCCCAGAATTACAATATTCTTATAATCAAATCATAAAACCTTTTGAAAGTGGATATTCTATAGCAAGTTGTAACTCTTTTAATAGATCAATGTCCTTTATAAAAATCAAAAGACTTGTCTTTTAACATGCGGACAATAGTCATAAGTCATGAATCTTGTTGACCTCCTCCCATGTGTATTGAGTGTGTTGCCACATTAATTTCAAATGACCATCAATACATTGAAAATATTAAAAATACATTCTAATTATATTCAATTTTTATTCTTAAATACTTTACAAATGATATTTTCCTACATTTTCTCTAATCATTTCTTACTCATTCTATGTTTCACCCCATGTACTTCTTGTCATTAAATAATTTTCTTATTCTTATTAATTTGTTATCTCAAACATACATGACATTCAGCATTCAATGTTGTTTTATTTCGAAAAGTCGTGTTCCTCTCTTCAAAGGGATACAAGACATAATCTTGTTGATAGATAAATGGAGGTAAATTATCTTCATAAAAGTTTTATTGAAAATAGTCAGGTGACCCCACATTTTTTTAAAACCACCATACATTATATTATATAAAATTCCTTAGAAAGGAACTCATAACATCTCTCGAAGATTGTTGACGCCTTTTCCTTTGTGATGATTTATTAAAATACTTTTGAAGGAAAAACTAGTGGGTCACATATACGATATGTCTTTGCCCAATCAAATAAAAACAAAAACAAATCGTTAAGTTGGAAAAATGAGACATTATTGTTTTATGAGGGAAAGATGTGACACAAGTAATCTCATCAAAGAGTTAGAAATTACAAAAGTCATGACCTTTCATCACAACCTTTTTTGACCTATATTTTATGTGGGTTCCAATATAAGTAGTTTTTTGGGCCACTCTATGTTCAGAGGGCCACAGCGTGGTTTAATATTTAATATTTAATATGTAATATGTAAATTCTATAGGGTGTAATTCCCTTCCAAGCCAAATGTTGTTGGATTTAAACAAATAAAAGTTAGAGTTTAATACGTAATCAAATTCAATAAGAATTTCGGATTGAGAATCCTAGAAGTTCTATCCTAAGTCTCATGTTGATTGAGTCCCTCACACTAGTTTTGGGTTCAAGAAATTCATTTTCTTATGATAACATTTTCCAATATGATAGTCGATTAGAATCAAATGATACTTATTGTGATACATATTTATCATCCTTTTTACAACTTAAAAATAATACAAACTTAAATTTAATTTTTTTTTGAAAAGCATGGATACAAATTTAAGGCCTTCAATCCTTGTGAACAAGGCATCCTTAAACCATTGCAACACAAAGGTAATATGGGCAAGAAATTTATCATTTATCTCTCTCCATATGTTGTAAAATCTATGAAGTATTCTCATAAAAATGAACATTTCATGTACATGGTATCTCTTCACAAAGAATTTCCACTACCTCTAATTACATACAAAATATCTCGTATTGTTGATCTTCTATAGTTGGGTAGACTAGATAATTACATATTATAAAATTGGACCCCACTGACAATGAATAAAGTGTCTAATCAATTGTTCATGCTTTTAGAAAAGATAAAAATCTTGGGAAATGAATTGGCAAAGGTTGTTGATCAATGTTGATTGGATAGTTGATAAAAGTCCACATATGATGGCAAGTCCTACTTCAAATGGCAAGGTTGTTTGATCATCCTTTTTGATTTAGTTAAAAGTAATAGAAAGACAATACTAGATGAACAAAGGGAAGCTGACTTCTTTGGTTGGGTATTCAAATATTAGGAAAACTGATCCATGATATACCATTGAATTGCCATTTATCGTCAATCTCGTTGTTTTGAATGTTTTAGATGTTATCACGTGTTCTTGTTGACTCCCCCATACTTAAAATCTTCAAATAACGTTTCTTAGCCTTCCATCACCCGAGACATACCTTTTAATTGCAATTCAAGTAATGACCTAATGGGAAATGACGTCAATCACCTCACACAGTTAAAACCTTCATCTCTCCGTTAATTCTCCTCAAGCTTTCCACAAATTTGCATTTGAAATCCATGCATTATCTTCTAATTTTTTATATTTTTTGTGATTGTGACTCTAGCCCTACCCAAACATCATTTTGATTTTTAAAAGCTATACATTATATTGAGTTATCAAAATCAAGGGACTCCTCTCAATGCATGCTCTTGTTGTTGTGATATTAATTCTAATTATAACTAAACAATAGGAAAGAGAGAAATGTCAATCATTTCATATTTCATTAATGAACTTGTTTTATATGTTTGCAAAATTTTAGGTGTTGTAATCCCACAGTTACCATTTGGTTATTATCCATGCATGCTAGTAAATTATAAAATACCATTTTTTTGTCTTGGATATTAAGAGAATCATATCCTCTCAAGTAAGAGATGACATATAATTTGCATCAAAAAGACCTTATCAGATCTCTAGATTCTAGGTTTAGATGATTACCTTGTATGTGAAATAAATTGATGAGAACTTTGGATGAGCTTGCATGACTAGGTGATTGATAACTTCTATTACAACTAAAATAATCAAGAAGCACAAATATTGCAAGTAAAAAAGGTATGTCCATTTGGATAAAGAGATCCAAGGGGATGACATTTTGATAAAGTACATAGGTGGTTTCACAACCATTTAAGGAGGTTAGTGTTACTCTCCAAGACTTCTCATTCTATCAAAATTGACAAATAGTTCACATTTAATTCATTCTCAAACTAGAAGCATGGGGGTTACCAATTACTCTCATCCCCAAAATAATTTATATTTTTATGATAGATTTCATCAAACCCAATCTCCCAATTATATTAATTATAACTTAAAGTGTCATACTGTCATGCACATAGATCATAAAACTCAATTAAACTTGGCCACCATTCCTAGTAATGAGAGAACAATATATTCTCAAGGGGATTTCCTCTAATTGAGGAAGATATATTGTGTCACAAATCACATTTTGTGCTTCACTATTATATGTTCACATTATGTTTCAGACAACTAATGTTCTTCATAGAATTTTGAAAAGGAATGATAAAATTAAGCCTATCATTTGAGGTAAGGATGTATGGGCAAGAGTTTATTAAATGTCAAGACATCTTTGAGATAATATGTTTCCTTTGTCCATTATATTCACCTCTTTTTAATTGCATTTATCTAGAATAATGAAATAAAATTTGGTATTATTAAGGCCTAGACAAATGAACATTGTAATATCTTTTGGTAATTCCAAAACTGTTAGTTGCAACATTTGGTTAATATAAATTTATTTATATATCCACCAAAAAGGGTTATGGTAGCATGAATTTAGCATCTTTATGATCTTCAATATTGTTCTAAAACTCTAAATTTATTGGGTATAAAAGCACCTACGTGTAATGGGTGGTTGTCGCCCTAATAAACCATCCGGGGAGCAAGCCTGGAAGGGATAACTCACCTGTTGCTTTAATTTTTTTTGGATTGTTACTATATAGGATGAATATTTTTTCCTTACAAAAATATGACAGATTATACATACTTATAAAAATCCCATATGATTTCCTTGATAAGATCGTTAGATCAATTTTTAAGTATTGCCATAACATATTATATGCTGACTTACTTCTTATTAAATTAACTATGGGTTTTTATTATCTTGCATCAAAAATAAAATTTATTGATTATTGTGTTTCTTACTATTTTGGTGACCCTATTGATAGAACATATACCTCAAACCATGTCTTCAAAATATGGTACAAGTGTTATCACATGGATGGAGTAATATTTAAAAAACTATCTTCTATAGCCCTTTAATCAAAAGCTGACTATAAAAGTAGCTACAAAAGAATCAATGTGGCTTAAGAGATTACTGGAAGAGTTTTTTCATCTGGGTACTATTACATGTCCCACTTTATTAAATGATAACCAAGGCTATTTACTCTTACCAAAGACTCCTATTTCCAAAAATAAAGCACATTTGAAGTTCACAGACACTTCACTCAAAGGAAAATCTTTCTATCCTAATATTATTCTCCAGTTCTACTAGACTAATTATCAGATGGAAGATATTCCATGATCAAGAAGAATTGGGCTAGGCTCCTAGTAAAAGAAATGATCTATGTAGTATAGCATCAAACCTCTATGTAGTACAAACTTCTCCAAATTCAAATCAATGCTTGGTCATAAAGAGTTGCCATTGAGGGGGAGTGTGCATGACAATGGGACCTTGGGATGTAAGACCTAAAAGATATAACATAAGACCTCTAGACATTATATATAACCTCTCTAGATGTAAGACCTAAAAGGCATAAAATAAGACCTTTAGGCATTATATATATGGCTAAATCCATGGATGTAAGACCTAACATGCATAAATAAGACCTCTAGGCATTATATGTAAGCCCTATGAGCATATTGAAAGTTATTCTCTCTGCAAATCTTCCACTTGTAAAAGCATTGTATTATATAAGACCTACGGGACTATGTAATGAACCTAGGGGAGGTTGGATTGAGGAGTTTTGGGCTCCAATAAAAACATTATAAGACCTTGGTTAAGCATAATTTTTTAAAACACAAATTATAAATTGTAACAAGATGACTTTCATGTAGTCTAGAATACATGCTCTTCATTTTGGCATATATTTGTGTCCCTATTTATCATTGTCAAAGAAGACTTACATTATTGGGCTACTTATTTTTTCTTTTATAGAAATTGACATGTGATGCCCCCTATTAACATTAAGGGGGAGTGTTAGAACATAATGTTATTAGGGGTCATACCCTTATAACATTTATATATTATTCTAATATAAAGTTATAAAACCTTATGTTTATTATGTTTTTATAAAGCATATACCTTTTAATAATTAATAATCTAATAACTATTAGATTATTAATTATTTACAAATAGTTGCTTTGAATAGGTGTTACTACTACCCCTTTTAGGTATTTTGCCACCCCTTCTCCCATATTTAAGGAGGTTCTTTCTTATTTGAGAGGTAAGGGAATTTGGAGATTTATAGTGATTTTTATCACTATGCACATGAGGTATTATTGGTCATGTGGAAGTATGTAGAGTGTCCTGTTGATGGTGATTTTAGTCACAACCAAACATGAAATAAAAGTTACACAACAACCCTTATTTATCTTGAAAGATACGATGAATTCAAAGAATTCATGATCCCAAGTCTCTGTTGATTAGTTCATAATCTACTGACGTTACTCAGTGGTTGATGTGTGTTGTTGTTAATCATTCAGGGGCCTTACATTCTTTAGTAATTTCTGCAAGGTTCATTAGTATTCCTCCAAATATCCTGTCCTTTATATCTACCTTGCATAAATCTCCAACAACTCTACCTCTGCACTATGAATTTACTCAAATAATGTGCCTACAGGTTGATATTTGCATGATTTCTATCATTATTTGTAAATCTTTGCATGATATTTTCAACACTACATGCATTTAGCTCAAAATATGCTAAGGATTTTCAATTATCTATGGGATGTCAGCATATTTCGCTATTCTGCTTATTATTTATCATGATTTGTAGTTATGGAAGTGATTTCAATGAAATTAAAATGAGAAAAAGGGTTAAAGAATGAGATTCCCAAAATCACTTGACTGAGATCACTGATCCACATACAAGTTTCAATACAGCAATGAAGAGAAGGAAACTAGAATCATACTTCACTAGGACATTCCACAAATCTACATGATCCAGTGCAAATCTTCAAAGGGAAAGTTGACAACAACATGCAATAATATGAAAGCGCTTCTATTTGAACACAACATTCACCATTACATATCTAGAAATCAACTTGAAGATTATGTAAAGTTTACAATCAGGATGTAATCTAAGGCTTCATCTGCATTCAGTATGCTTTAGAACAAGTACATTTACAGTGATCTGAAGAAAGAACCTTGACATTTCAACAATTCAATCCTCATTAGTCTCAGTGATCTGATCTCCTATCAGGTCTACAGTAATTGGCCTTATTTTGCCAGATATTATGTCTCTGTCTATCTCTCTCCTCCTTTTTTAGAGAAGTTCTGGCCCCCCTTATAGGACAGAGGCCAGAAAACGGTTACAATGATCCAAAGATCAGGATCCTCCCATAATAATCAGCAGTCCAGATGAATAGCACGTGCTTTGCCCGTTGGCAATTGTACAACTGGAAAAGAATATTATAGCATCTTTGACTCAGTCCACCTCCTAGCTTGGCACTCAACATATGACAATATCCTCCTCACCTTAGGCTCACATTGCCTCTGTGTCAGCAACTCTGCAACTTTTAGCTACCTCTAGCTGAACTCCAAACAACTCCAACATCCTACAATAAACAGACAAGAATTAAGCATCATCTTCATTTAATAACCAGCAGGAAGATAAATATTACATTAAATCAGGTTGAATGTGCAAACACAGATATCGGGCTCTGAATCTGTGAACAATCACATATCTAAATGCATATATAGCGTTAAAATGACTAGGTCAACCTATCGTTGACCAAAAACATTCATCAGGTCTCAAAACAGCTTCAAAATGCTATTGCTTTGTTTTCCCGCCTTTTCCTTGTATATCGGGTGCTTAATTCATTGTATATATCGGGTTGTATGTTATATATATACAAGCGCTAAAATATGCAAGAAATTTTCTGTATTTTAACTTATCTTTGAATCCACGCTTTGTATATCATCGACTTGCATATCGGGTTAGACATTATGGACATATAAGCATAAAAACATACAACGAATTTTCAATATTAAATTTTCTAATCGAGTCCGCTCATTGCATTATCGCTTGTATCTATCGCTTGTATCTCTGGATATACATACAATGAATTAACCCGATTTTAATCTTTTTTTAGTTCCGCCTTGTATGTTATTCACAATGTATGTCTTTGAAGCATACATATACAAAGCCCGAACATACAAGGACTTGACCTGATTTTATAAATCTTTCGGTTTCGACGTGCATAAAGTGTTGTATCTTCCAATATACGTCAAGTATGGATACATCCATTAAATCAGATTTTAAACTTTTTGAGATCTACCTTGTATGTTTCCGAATGTATGTACCGAAATGTAAATTGCGCGAAACATGATTTAACTTCATTTAACAAACCTTTCAGTTTCGGCCTTTGTACATCTGCATTGTATGTAAGACGCATACAAACAACCTAAAGATGCACCTGGCGGACCCATCTAAGCATTCATTCTAACTTTTAACTTTGTCAGGTCCGGGATGCACAATGGTTATTATGAGGCATATTAACAAATATGACCCCCTTTATAGATCAGGATATGATGATGATGTCATCATCATAGACGGGCTTCGTTAAAATGCGAAAGGATGATGTCATGGTCATACTGAAGGAAATCGGGGTGTTAAGAAATATGACCCTAATATTGGAATATCACCCTCCAAATATAGATGATGTCATAGTCATGTCTAGCTTTTGTATATTGGGAGTCAGAATGACGTCACCATCATGTTAGGAAAGATCAATCATATTAACTAATGTGACCCCTATTGAATATGCGAGTATTTTGACGGGCAGATGACCCTTGGATAGGAATTTGACGTGCGCATACAAATATGCATATAGTGGATTTTGTAAGTGGGGTGATATTCATGAATATCAGTCATATTAAGAAATATGACCCCGATATTTAGAATGTCAGGTTTGACCAGACTTTGACCGCACATAACTTCCTTATTTGGCCGAATTTCAGGGTGATGTAAAAAGCAAACCTGCCTAGAATTTCAAGCTCTTCCACATGGTAAGCTTTCTAAGGAAAGATTCAGACTTTGAGATTTGGGTTCAGACTTCAAGATCACAAATACACCTAACATTAGGCATATGCATACTGACTGATGCTGCTTTTACCATTACTACCCAGAGCACAAAAGCAAGGGAACAAGCTAGCAAAGTTGGGTCCCTGTTTTACTTATGCAAAATGGGGCGTGTTGTGTGACCACACAATGTGTCCCTAGGTTTAGACTATTTTTTTTAAGTGTTTTATAATAAAATGATGCTTTATGGGTTTTTTACCCGAAAAGTTTGTACTAAATGTATGCTTGTATAATTCTCATTTTATTTATTTTAATTTTTATTCATAATGATTAGTATCCTAAGATCCTAATTTCTAACATGATCATAAAAAGTAGAGTTCATAAGAGGAATCACTTTCATAAGAATAACAAACACAATCTAGAATTTGAAAGGACATTTTTTTGTTATGCAACATGATTATATGGTCACATGCTCAAAACCATGCATGTGGAAATGACCCCCAACTATACAAAATAGAATATGAAATGAAAAGGTGACTATTCAACTTCCAACTTTTGAGGGATCCTTCTAGGGCCTAAGAGAGACAATAGTTATAAATGGAGGTGGAAATTAATTTTTTTATATGAGGGAATAGAGGGAAGTTGTAGATATTGAGAGTAGAATTCCATTATTTTATTGTACTTAGCTAGTACAAGGGGCAAATTATCCAAAAAGGATCAAGGAAGTTTGTAACTTCCAGAAAACTGTTTAGTTAAAAAATTGAACAAGTGAAACTACTTGCTACTTTGTCATAGATAAAACCACCGGTTTTATCAGGGAATGATTTTGAAAGTGATGGTAGATGAAAATGTAGTTGTCGATGCAGTTTTATAATTACATGACAATTTTAGAAGTGTCAGGGTGGTTTTAAAAACATGCAATAGTTTCAAAAATGACGCGTATAAATTATGCAATGTAGGGCCATAAAATAAATGGCAAAGAAATGGACCAACTCTTTACATGACATGATGGTCATGGTACTCTAGTGCATGGGAGTAAGGGATAACAACATACAAAAGTGAATACAAAGTCAAGAAATAGGTGGTTAGATGAGTAATGAGCACAAAACACTTGGCACAAATAGGGAATAAACATATAGTTCAATTCATAGAGCAGAAAGAATGATAGAAACATTAAAAATATTGTATCTTTCTTCTTGTATTGGTTGATTAATAATATACAAGATATGATTGCTATATGACACCTATAAAGTTGGGTTTTTCCTCCTAAATTGGGGGTTTCTTAGGTGAAATTTGTAATGTTTTAATTTGTGTTTTCTTGCATTTTTCTGGTGGTATTTGAGCATAGTTTCAATTTAGACTTACAATGAAATTTTTTTAATCTATTATATTTCAACATTTGATTGATTTTGTAGTCACAATCTCAATTTATGTATTGATTATAGATCATTTTGATATGAAAGCCTAATTCAAACTCATGGGAAATTAGGGCTAAGTGGATTATATGATAGTGACAAGGTCTTCATTTGATGGAAATTTAGTCCCAAGTAATCTATAGATAGGAACTCACCGTAGGAATCAAGAAATTAGAATGATGATTTGAATATAAGTGTTTTAGCCTTAAAGAGTCATGTAGAGTAGGTGATGAAGCATTTGCAATGGACAAATCAACAACAAGAGAAAATGGAAAGACAAAAAGCTCAAATGGTACAAGATCATTCATCTACCATTGTCCTAGTTCAAGCTTTGACAACGAAGTTTAGGATTGTAGATGATGGAAAGAAAAAGGGTGACAATGGTTGCATTTGGGAAGAAAGAGAGCCCAAGGTAAGAACTAGAACTATCCCATTTAAATTTGAAACCAAGATAGAAATTAAAACCTTCAAAGGTCAAGAAGATGTAAAAATTTTAGATACTTGGATTAAACAAATGGAGGTGTATTTTAGTGTCCACAATGTGAGTGAAAGGCATAAAATTTAATTTGCTTGTTTAAAAATGAGTGGAAGGAAATGTTAGAACACATTGATATATTGAGAGGGGGGTGAATTAGTATATACCAAAAATTAATTCAAATTAACTTTATCAACCAAATATTTTTACTGCATTAAACATATGATAAAGCAAATTAAGTAATTCAAAGCACAACACATAAGCACACATCCATACCACCAGATTTACGTGGAAAACCCTAGAAGGCAAAAACCACGGTGAGCAAGCTGCTTAGATCTACTGTCCAAATCTGACCTCACAAATAATAAAAATAGGTTTACAACAAGTTTTATGGGATACAACCCAAAGGAAGTATCAACCCCCTAAATCACAATGCAACAACACTTACAGAAAGAGGCTACAACCTCTACAGAACACTTGACAAATTCCACTGATCAATCACCTCTACAACAACACCCTTCACACTTCAACTCCTTTGCTCAACAAACTCTGCTACCTTCAACACACTTCCACACACACACTCACATCCACACTCGCACATACATCCTCACACACTCACACACTCATTCAATTCACACCAAATAAGATCTTTCATTTATATCCTCCGCAAGCTTCAAAATCTTTCTCCTTTGTCTACCAAGATGAAATGTGTAGCATGAAACGTACAACAACCACAACAAGTCGGCACCCAAAATCATGTAGAAATCCAATGTAGTTCAAACCAAGAGTTAATCAACACCTATTTTACCTTAACACACTCTTCCATGATGGCACACACTTCCAAACATCTGACACAATCACTAAAACACATTAAGTCGACCTAGCAAGCATTTATCCTTCCACATATTAGCTCCAAACCTAAAGTGGTACCAGAGAGATCAATTGACATCATGTAGATCACTTTACAAGAATTATATGACTTTCAAAAATATTCTCAAACATCCCTTTATCTGGAAAATGAATCATCTTTTTGGCACAAGCAAACAAACACTAAACCTGTCATCACTTGCAAACACTGAATACATAGTCTTGAAATGTATCCTTGAAAAACAAACTTGTAGTACACTTCAACACCTAAAACTTGGATTAAACAAACATACAACCCATTTGAACTCAATCTCCAAACAGAAAAGCCAAATAATGTAATGCAGTGGCTTTCATTTTCTCCTCTTGACAATTCTGATCAGCAACATGATATGTCTTTGTTCTACGGACTCCGGAGAACCTCTGCGGTACAACTTATCATCAGAAACTTGAAACATAAAAACCTTTCATATGTATCTAGTTATCCTTCAAGCCTCAATATCACATCTCCAAATGCAGAGAAATGCAGAGCATTTCTCTGACTCATCTCGACTGCAACAATTTTAGACCATTGTCTTCACTCTACTAGCTCTAGAATCTTCTGTGGTAGGTTATGTGCTTTGAAATCAGAAACATACATGCTTCACACTTGTCTCTATCTAACTTCCAAACTGCAAGGCCATACCTTCAAATGCGAAGGAATGCAAAGCATTCTCTCGAGCTTCTTTAGTGCAAATTCAATGCCTTGAACTGTCTGAAACCTTTTACACTTTCTTTCATTACTTAAGTAATGATTTTCATCATGAAATAATGAATACATCATTCACCTCATCATAGACTATATTCATAATACCATACACAACAATCACAAATCTTTGCAACACAAACAAGAAATCACAACTTCTTCATATCAACATACTCTTCAACCTGTTAACTTTCATCTGTCTATGAACTTCAATAGATAAGGTACAATTGTGTATAGATGATACTGATCCATCTCCTTCACTTCACAACTTCTATGATCATCACTTCTATGTCTTCTCCTCTAATCACCATATCATAAACACTTCTGATCACTTACTCTATTATCTTCACTAATCATTACTTTGCAACAATCTCCCTTTGGCATCTCTATTGACATCACTGATCATCACTGATCAACACTCCATGCTAGTGTTGACATCAATGAAAACACATATGCAACAATCTCCCCCTTTGGCATCGATGGCAACACTTGACCTGATATACAAATTTCTCCCCCTTTGACATCAAGTACAAAGGGCTAGTGGTCTTCCTCTGTATCTACAAAAACATGTAAGCTCCCCCTATCTACATTAGTCTTGATCTTCCTTTATTGCTCCTTATCTTCCATCCCCCCCTGGCTGTTTCATCCTTTTCATCCTTCATAATCTCTTATCTACCTGCTACCCCTGAGAGGTAGCCGCCATCAATCCAGGGATTAAAATGTCTTGAACTTTCCCCCTGGATAGATGCACCCTCTATGCATCTAGTTAGAAGGAGGGGCAACAACCCCTAACTGCTGTCTGAGATACTCAAATGTGTCCTTAGAAAGTGCTTTTGTAAAGATGTCTGCAACTTGATCCTTTATAGGCACATACTCCAATTTGACCTCTTGATTTGTAACCTTCTCTTTTAAATAGCGATACCTGATAGATATGTGCTTGGTTCTACAATGCATAACTAGATTATTTGAAGTATTGATGGCACTTGTATTGTCATAAAGAATAGGAATGGGCTCATCATACACTACCTTGATATCCTTCAATGTTTGCTTCATCCACAACACTTGAGTGTAGCAGGCTACTGTAGCTATATACTCTACTTTTGTTGTTGATAAGGACACTAAATCCCGCTTGTTACTCATCCATGAGACCAATCTGTCTCCCAAAAAGAATGCTCCACCACAAACTTACTTCTTCTATCATCAACACTACCAGCCCAATCTGCATCAGTATAAGCACTCAAAGGAAAATTCATCACCTTTTTGATACCACAATCCATATTCTAGAGTGCTCTTCAAATATCTGAAGATCCTTTTGATAGCCTTCACATGTGTCTAATTTGGATCAACTTGAAACCTTACAACCAAGCAAACAACTTGCATAATATCAAGCCTTGATGCACTTAAGTACAGTAGGCCTCCAATCATAGACCTATATAGAGTCTGATCAGCTTGAGGTGACTCATCATCTTTGCTCAAATGAAAACCTATCACCATAGGAGTACTCACTGGTTTGTTATCCTCCATACCAAACTTCTTCAACATCTCCTTGATATACTTTGCTTGAGAGATAAAGATGCCATCATTTGATTGAGCAATTTGGAGTCCAAGAAAGAATGATAGCTCACCTATCACAGACATTTCAAATTATTTCTACATCTCTTCTACAAACTTCTTACACATTTCATCATTTCCACCAGAGATTATATCATCAACATACACAACAACAATTAGAATTTGTTCATCCTCAATTTTGATGTAAAGATTACTATGTGTGGTACCTTTCTTGAAGCTCTGCTGGAGTAAGTACTTGTCCAACCTTGCATACCAAGCCCTAGTAGCTTGTTTGAGACCATACAAAGCCTTCTTAAGTTTGCATACCATATTCAGGTCTTCTGATAACTGAAATCCATCAACCTACTCAATGTAGACTTCTTCTTCTAAATCACCATTTAAGAATGCATATTTGACATCCATTTGATATACCTTGAAACCCTTATGAATTGCAAATACAAGAAATATTCTAATTGCCTCCATTCTTGCCACTGGAGCAAATGTCTCCTCAACATCAATTCCTTCTACATGTGAATAACCTTTGCAAAGCAACCTTGCTTTGTTTCTAACCACTTCTCCATCTTCATTCAATTTGTTTCTGAATAGCCACTTGGTACCTATCACATTTTTGTCTGCAGGCCTTGGCACCAATTCCCAAGTCTAATTCTTCTCTATCTGATTTAGTTCTTCTTCCATTGCTTGTATCCATCCTTCATCCTTACTAGCCTCATCAAAAGTTTTAGGTTCTACTCTTGACAGTAAAGAAAAGTTTACCTATTCATCTGCTCTTGCAAATCTTCTTCTTGTCTACACTCCTTCATTCTTGTCTCCAATGATCTAGTCTTCCGAATGATTCTTCTGAACATACTTGGCAGGAGTCTTGGCAGTCTTCTCTTGAGTTTCTTCCTTTTCTTGAACTTATTCTACTTCTTCTATGCAGGAAGGTTCATCTAATCAACAATCTTCTTGCTCATATGTGATTTGATGTTATTCTTCATCAACCCTAACATTGCACTCAACTATCTTCCTCAATCTTTTGTTACATATCATTTTTAGGCTTTGGTGTTAGTTGAGTATCCAAGAAAGATTCTTTCATCAAATTTTGAGTCAAAATTCCCTAGACCTTCTTCATCTCTTTTGATGTAGCATTTGCTTCCAAACACTTTGAAATACTTAACTGATGCTGGTCATCCATACCATAGATCATAGGGTGCCTTGGTGCTGTGCACTCTTAGTTGCCCTCTATTGAGAATACAGAAAACAATATGGACTACCTCTTTCCAATATGTATCAGGTAGCTTAGCTTCACTCAACATTGTTCTAGCCATCTCCTGAATTGTTCTATTCTTTCTTTCCACTACTCCATTTTGTTAAGGAGTTCTTGCAATAGAATAGTGCTTCTTTATTCCATGTTCTTCACAAAATTCCTCAAACTCACTTAATGTGAACTCACCACCTCTATCATACCTTAGACACTTGATTCTAGCATTCATTTCATTTTCAACCATGGACTTGAAAATCTTAAACCTACTGAAGGATTCTAATTTTTCTTTCAAGAATGTAACCCATGTCATTCTAGAGAAATCATTAATGAGAAACATGAAATACCTCTCACCTTGTAGAATCTTTATTCTAGTAGGTCCACACAAGTCAGTATGAACCAGTTCTAATGGCATTGTATAAGAATACTCCTTGGACTTGAATCTCATAATTGTCTGCTTCCCCATCTAACATTCCTTGCATAAGGTGCTTGCAGGCTTGATGATCTTTGGGATGTCTCTTATTGCTTTCATGGAGCTGATCTTCATAAGATTGTTAAATTTAATGTGCCTCATCCTTTTGTGCCACAAACAACATTCATTTGTCTATCCTAGAAGACAAGCCCTTCCATTAACACCTTTTAGGTTATACAAGTTGTTCTCTATCCTAGAACCTTCTACCACCAATCTACCAGAATTTTCTTTTCTAATTTCACACCCTTGATCATGAAAAATGAGATTGTATCCTTTTCTACACATTTGACTTACACTGAGAAGATTGTACTTGAGACCTTCTACATAAAGGACATCATCTATTCTAGATTTTCCATCAATACTTATGGTACTATTGATTCCCAAATATGCACACATCAAACTCTAAAGATTTGCCAATTCTTATGATCAAATTTAATGAGACTTGGCCAATAGAGTGGGAGATTGTTTTCACCTATCTCCCCTGCACTTCAGGCTCTACCAAACCTAGGGGGTGTCCCTTATAGCAATCAATAGATTTATCCTTTATTTACCAAGCATAAATGTTCTCATAAACATGCACCATGACTTGTAAAATTATCCTAAAACTGGCAAGGTTCTTAGAGATTTTCAAGTCGCTGGCCTTGAGAACATACATTAAAACCTACTCAAACTATGAAAAAACAAACTAAAAGATTTCAATTGATTTATCTTCAGATTTTCTATTCTCTTTGGACTCTTGGGTAAATAAGTTCTTGGATCGGTGTTTTATCAAGGGCAACAGAGTCAAAACTTTACACCGCAAATATTTCCTTTCTAACATTAAAACTTCATACCTAGAGGACTAAAAATGATATTATTGCATTATAATAATTGCCCAAGGAAGAGTATTTTATGCAATTCTACTTCAATAATCCTGAAGGTAACACACTACTTCCTATGCCTTACTCAAAGCATATTTAATTCATTCCTCAAATAGAAGTAGTAAATAAGACATTCAATGTAGCAAATGTGCATAGATGAAATCCAAAACCCTTGATTCCTTCATTCACAAAAGCAATGCATACATTTAAGGAGACAATTGCAAAAAATACACACACAGTGTTTTTCATATATTTTAATCTGGATTGAAAATTGTCATATAAGAACTTCTTCATATGCAGGTACAATTTTGTTCTGTAATCTTGACAATGCACCTACTCTGCTATAGAAATTATTCCCCAAGAATGTGGATATCTTATATTGAAATCCCAAAAAAGAATCACTTTCCTAGCAACTAACTCCACCCTTCATGTATGTGGATCGAAAGTGGATCCCTTACTATGACTTTTGAAACCCTATATAAAGGCAAACTATGTCAGTCAGGATTTCCTTAGTATAACTTTTTAAGTTACATTTCATTTAATATTTATGACTTAGGAAACTACATCTTTGCTTTGATTGGCGGACACTTTCTTTTAACCAATTCCTTTGCAAAGATTTACAACAATGTTCCAGAATGTACTAATTGGTCAAAAGTCCTCCTGGGCAATTAGAAATAGATGCCTTCTCTTTGTCCCATATTGAGGCTCAAATCATAGGCTATTGGGAAGGCAACATGACTCCCCATATTTCAATCTTCATTCACTAGATATCTGAGCTTTGGAATCATTGAGGTGGCTCTCAACAGTCGAACCAGAAAATGTCTTCCTCACTGGGGCAAGGACTCTAACTCTGTGAATAGAGTCCCACTTCTGCACTATGGACTTGGGCATTCGAACATTATTCCCTCCCTCTGCTACTATTCTTTATGAAAGTCATCAAACAGAGGGATGGTGTGAGAGCAAATTGGTGTCTCTCCTCCCGCACTCTTGGATTCTAGTATGGTCAAGGTTGCTACAATCCTACCCAATTGGTCCACCCCCGAGGAACAACTAGATGTAGTTGGAGCATTTGGATGATCTAACCAGTTCCCCACTAGAATAACATTATTCAGCTATGGTTATGGGAAAATAGCAAGACTTCTGTAGCCAAAGACTCCTACTTCTTCCAATACCTCCCATTCCCTTGGCCAATACTTGCTCTTTCCTTAATTCAGAATGAGCAAACTTGCAACCAAGAGAACAGGGACATACTCCTTTGGGAAACAAAGGATAAAAATTGTAGGGAAGTATTCTACATAGTACTCATGTCAACAATTGATGTGACAATTCATGGAAGTACTTCTATTTATAGCAAGAATGAACAAAGGTCCTTTACTCGAGCGATTTCCACTTTCCAACACCCTTCTTAATTCCATTCTAGGTGTTTGCAGGCTTAACACACTTGAATTCATATCTGGAAACTTTAATTAATTTGTTCACACCCTTCAAAGCATGAAATGGAGGCGCAAGTTAATGTCACCTAACTGCGAATGCCTCTCACACGGATAACAAAGGTCTGGTTCATAGACCAAGATCCAACTAAAGATCAAGAATTACTAGAGAAATATGTTAATTGTCAAATCACCATCTTGCATACTCAAGCAACACATCTAATTCACAGCTGATAATCTCAAAAATATAGGTAGAACCTACCGTACTAGAGTTGTTTTGATGTTCATGCCAACATGCCCAAATGAAATCCAAAATTTGAACTTGGACCGTAGTTTCAGGACACATCAGAACAAGATGAGCAACTGGAAATGAAAAATAATCCACTGGGATCGTTGAAAAGTCATCAGCCAATTAGGAGATGCCAACAAAGAATGTCTTTCTAGTTAGAAATCCACAATCTTGCCACATGTCATCTTATCGTAGCATCACAAGCCTAGTGGGGACCCACATTACTACCTCTACGCTTGCACACTAGGTGCTAGCTTCAACTCTTTTAAGACAAAATTGGGTCCCACCCTCTAGTTGGCATATTATTGCAATAATGTAAGGAATATTCCATGGCACCTCTTCACAAGGTGCTACTGTGATCCAACATGGAACAAGTACATCACGGTTGAATCAACAGACAAGCCCTTGGGCCTGCCAACTTAAAATCAACGGTCATCGCACTGGCGCAATCCTGGCTGATCTGATGAATCTAGAGCCTATGATACTGCGATAGCCGTCCATCTACCTCTAAAAAGTGTGTGCTCAAACTTAGGAAATATTTGCATAAATAGGGGGGAATCGGTGACTAGGCTCAAGGGGCCAGTTATGAATGAAGCTAAAGACATTAAGTCATAACTTAAGCCTGGGGTGACCACCTATCACAAGTCAACATAAAATTTTAACATAGGCTTTGGAAAAGGTTCAGGGCTTAGGGTTTAAGCTTCTCAAACACAAACTTAGCCAATTTCAGGGTTCAAGGCCAAGGAAATTACATGGGGGGTTCCACCAGGTACCTTTTCCACAAATCTTTGTAGTTGAATTGTCTCCAAACCTGACTGATCCACCATTCCACTTGAAAAAAATGATGAATTTGTACTTATCACTTGTCATGTGGCTTGTATATCCACTGTCTATTACCCAGATATTTACTTGCCCTTGAGCACAAAATGTTGATTGGACAATCATTGACTTTTCAACTTCATTGTTTGGCTCCAATCTTTTGAAGGAATCATTTCCTTGACTTGCTCAGCAACATCTATCGGCTGAGATTTTGATTTTGCTAATCCATACAATATCTTTCAATGTGTCCATCATTGTTGCAAATTTGACATACCACATTGACATCCAGTAGTGAAGTAAGATAATTCCTACTTACAAGATTTATTTTATTCATTTCTAACTTGAAAGCCATAGCCTTATGACCAAAATTATTGCAGATAAAACAATAACCAAAGAAAGCATGATTAAACATGTTTATGGAGAATTATCTTGCATGAAAAGTCTTTCTTGAGGCATGATGAGATCTGCTCCTTCAGGGTCATCTGGACTTCCAAACTTTACTTTTTCCAATTCCTTTTTGAGTGACAAAATTTATTTCTCAAGTTTTGTGCATTCTTTTGTCTTACTTCAATCAAAGTTCTTTGTTCTTGATTCTCTTTCCTTGCATAGTCCATGTCTTCAAGAGCATAAATAAGTTCACCTTCAAATTCAACTTCACATTCCTCTTCATCTGTAGTCTTGTTTGAACCATTAGAGATTACCATGGCCATGAATAGAGATTCTCCTTTTTCATCATTTGATGAGTAGTGATCTACTTCTTCTCTAGAGTTCTAGTCTTCTTTGGAAAGGAGGTTCCTCTTGAAACCCTTGATGCTATTTTCATTTTCTCCAAAAGGACATTTAGAAGCATAATGACCAACTCTTCCACATTTAAAACATTTGAAAGGTAACTTACCTTTATACTTTCTTGATCCCCTCTTCAGCTTTCTCACAAAGTTTGCTTCTCCTTCCTCACCTTCACTGTATAAATCAGATGTTCCTTCATTCTTCACAACTTTGAAAGAAACTTCTCTTTTGTATGGACCTATGACTTCATTTCTCATCTTATAGGTAGTGAGGGACCCAAACAACTCTTCCATGGTAAGTTTTTTTAGATCTTTGGCTTCTTCAATTGCAAAAATTTTTGAATCAAATCTATGAGGGACAGTTCTTAGGACTTTCTTCATAACCACTAAATCAACTATAACTTCACCTAGACTTCTAATTCCATTGATTGCTTCATCTACTCGGATCAAATAGATAGCAATGTTTTACTCTTCTTTCATCCTTAGATTCTCAAACATTATTTTGTAGGATTGTAATTTTGCTTGTTTTATAGAGTCATTTCCTTCATAGAGATTTTTGAACTTATCCCATATCTCCTTGGTTGTCTTGCACTGCACTACCTTGACAAGATTTGAATTGGTCAAACCACTTAAGATGACATTATTAGCTTTGGAATTGTTTTCATGAGCCTTCTTTGCATCTAAATTTGTAATAGGATGTTTATGTTCAACATAAGCATCCATTACAACTCTCCAAACACCATACCCTAGCAAGGTAAGATAAGCTTCCATCCTTACACTCCAGAAGGCATAGTTGCTTCCATCAAATATTGCTACTTTAGAAGAGGACTCTTTCTGATCCATGTGGTCTACACCAAGATCTACCATCAACTGTTAGGCTACACCAAGGAACTCAACTCTGATACCAATTGTTAGATCACACTGATATACTGAGAGGGGGGTGAATCAGTATATACCAAAACTTAATTCAAATTAACCTTATCAACCAAATATTTTTACTACATTAAACATATGATAAAGCAAATTGAGCAATTCAAAGCACAACACATAAGCACACATTGATAACACCAGATTTACGTGGAAAATCCTAGAAGAGAAAAACCGCAGTGAGCAAGCTACTTGGATCTATTGTCCAAATGCATCCTCACAAATAATAAAAACTAGTTTACAACAAGTTTTATGGGCTACAACCCAAAGAAAGCTACAACTCCCTGAATCACAATGTAACAACACTTACAGAAAGAGGCTACAACCTTTGTATAGAACATTTGACAAATTCCATTGATTAATCACCTCTGCAACAACACCCTTCACACTTCAACTCCTCTGCTCAACAAACTCTACTACCTTCAACACACTTCCACACACACACACACACTCACATCCACACCTGCACATACATCCTCACACACTCTCACACACCCATTCAATTCACACCAAATAAGATCTTTCATTTATATCCTCCACAAGCTTCAAAATCTTTCTCCTTCGTCGGCCAAGATGACACATGTAGCATGAAATGTGCAACAACCACAACAAGTCGGCACCCAAAATCATGTACAAATCTAATGCAGTTCAAACCAAGAGTTAATCAGGATCTACTTTACCTTAACACACTCTTTCATGCTAGTGCACACTTCCAAACATCTGTCACAATCACCAAAACACGTCAAGTTGACCCAACAAGCATTTATCTTTCCACATATTAGCTCCAAACCTAAAGCAGTACCAGAGAGACCAATTAACATCATGCGGATCACTTTACAAGAATTATATGACTTTCAAAAATATTCTCAAATATCCCTTTCTTTGGAAAATGAATCATCTTTCTGGTGCAAGCAAACAAACACTGAACCTGACATCACTTTCAAACACTTAATGCACAATCTTGAAATATATCCTTGAAAAATAAACTTGCGGTGAACTTCAACACCTGAAACTTGGAATGAACAAACATACAAACCATATGAACTCAATCTCCAAATAGCAAAGCCAAATAAAGTAATGCCGTGAAATGTAGTGGCTTTTATTTTCTCGTCTTGACAATTCTTATCAGCAACATGATATGTCTTTGTTCTATTGACTCCAGAGAACCTCCGTGGTACAAATTATCATCTAAAACTTGAAACATAAAAACCTTTCATCTATATCTAGTTGTCCTTCAAGCCTCAATATCACATCTTCAAATGCAGAGAAATGTGGAGCATTTCTCTAACTCATCCTAACCGCAACAATTTTGAACCACTACCTTCACTCTGCTAGCTCTAGAATATTCTGCGATAGCTTCTGTGCTCTAAAATCAAGAACATACATGCTTCACACTTGTCTCTATCTAACTTCCAAACCGCAAGGCCATACCTTCAAATGCGGAGGAATGCAGAGCATTCTCCCGAGCTTCTTTAGTGCAACTTTTAGCACCTTGAACTATCTAAAACCTTTTACACTTTATTTCATTCCTTAAGCAATGCATTTCATCATGAAACAATGAATACACCATACACCTCATCAAAGACTATATTCACAATACCATACACAACAATCACAACTCTTTGCAACACAAACAAGAAATCACAACTTCTTCATATCAGCATACTCTTCAATCTGTCAACTTTCATATGCATATGAACTTCAGTAGATAAGGTACAACTATGTACAGTGGATACTGATCCATCTCCTTCACTTCACAACTTCTCTGATCATCACTTCTATGTCTGCTCCTCTAATAACCACAACATAAACACTTCTGATCACTTACTCTATTTTCTTCACTGATAATTACTCTGCAACAATCTCCCTTTGGCATCTCTATTGACATCACTGATCAACACTCCATACTACTGTTGACATCAATGACAACACATATGCACCAAGAAAGCTATCTTAATGTGAGAAGAAGAAGAAACCAACATGTATTTGGGTAGGTTATAAGATCTTCTAAAGAAGAATTTTTTTTCAATCGATCATGAAATTAATAAAAGCATAAAATGACTCTAGTTTAGACAATCAAGTGGTCAAAGTGTACAAGGCTACACAACTGAGTTTCATAAGCAAGATATGATGCTAAGCATAGAATTGGAAAATGATGATATCCTCACAAGTCTTGGTGGGTTGCATACAAACATGAGAAGGGAAGTCATCACAACCAAGCTAGCTAATTTGAATGAGGCTTTCATGTTGGCAAATTACATTAATGAAGAGAAAAAAGTGGAGGATAATCTTCTAAAAAGGGACAACAACAAGATAAGAACAAACCAATGAGAAAAAAGACAAACCATTCAAGAAATGGAACGGTAAGAAGACCAACATTGCTATCACTATGGTAAAGAATTAAAGAATCATTGTTCACATTGTAATATTGATAGTTATATAGAAAATAAATGTTGGAGGTTACACCCTGAGTTGTACCTTAAGAATAGGCCCAAGGAAGACTCCAAGAAGTCCATGTCTACCATTCAAGATGAATCAGAAATAGAGGACAACTCATGCATTGATGAAATATTGGGTTACATAGCCACATGGATTGGCATGAGTGAACAAGAACAAGAATAAATCAATCAACTATTCTATCTCAAACTCCAAGTGAAGAAAACAAAGGTAAGAGCACTAGTAGATGCCAATTCTCAATGCAACTTGATTTTGAATGATATAGTTAAAAAGCTTGGTTTGAAAATGTATGATCATCCTTAGCCTTATTCATTGGGTTGGGTTAAGAAGGGTGTAGAGATTCATTTTATTTAATTTTAATATTAATATTTTATTAAGGGGCCTCATCCCAATATGCTAAAATAGAAACATACAACAATATTTAACTCAAAATCTTGTGCAAACACTAGAAAGGGTGATAAACACATCAAATGGAAACCATGAAACTAACTTACAACTAACAAACTAGTATAAACCTATGATAAGAAACACCCTATGAAGAGAAAGATAAGATATACAACTACATAAAAACTGATATAAGTTAAGACCAAAACAATCTTCCACAAAAAGCATCAAAGCACAAAAACCAATTGTTAGAACATATCCCGTGCATTGAAGACACAATTAATAATTGACAACCCCCCAAGGAGGGATACCTATGCCACTAGGGATTGTCTTCCACATCTCACCAACCCTATTCACCAACCTGTCACCTGATATAAGCACTACCTCCATTGTGAAGTTTGAGATGAGGAAGAAGACACCTAGCTAGATAATCAAATTCCATCAATTAATTTTTCTCTATGAGACGATCTTAACAAAGTATCATTATAAAAAGATAGAAGGGAAAAACCACTGGTGGCTTCAAATAGTCCATTATAGTGAGTAATTACCATGTGTTTACTAACCTATATAAGGTTTTAAAATAAGTCCATAAGTATCTAGTGTAGGAGCATCTTAGGGAACAAGAACAATCTTGCATCAACCAAAAATAGTTGCTTTCACTTTATTTGTTTGTTTATAGGTTTTCATTTACCGGTTAGTTGCAGAAGAAGCCACTACACTTTACTACAAGTTTAAATCTAGCCTCATAGTTTTGAGGTTGTGTTTTGTAAGGATACATCCATTTCATATTCATGTTTGAAAAGAATCAGATCACTAGAAGGGTGTAACTTATATAGTGAACATTTATTGGCTTGACAAACTTGCACAGTTTCATCTATTCTCACTTATGTCAAGTTTTTTAGAGTTTGTGCCAATAAAGGAATATGTAACAAGCCACCTAATAAACAATTAAAATTTAATGAATAATTAGAAATTAAATAACTTACAAATGCTACAATTTTTGAATTTATTTTCTAAAACATATAGATTCCACATTTCAAAATAAAGATGCCAACTTTACATCATTACATGGATTTCCATGATACATGTTTGCAAATAAAATAATAATAAGATACAATCAAGATTAGGACTACTATCCTACCAATCTACCAGTGTACATCAATTATACATATTTTTAATTTTCATTACAATTGGGTTGACCATAAATCATAATCATCTCATTCTAAGTTCAACCAATATGGTTGCCTAGCTATAGAAGGGAGAGCATCATCTGAGTACTTTACCTCCAACCATAGACTTGGAGGTCCCTCGCTCATCTTTCCATTGGAAGAGGCCCGACCCTACAACAAGGGTAATAGATAGGGATGTCTATAGTAGACCCAAATTTGAGAATCAAGTGTAATTATAAACACTTGTCACATGCAATCAATCATGCAATCCCTAGATACCCTCTAGATACCATAATTTTTGACTAACATGAAATGTACAGGTATAGTGAATTGTCGATGCTTACAATTATTGAATCACTTTGGCCAAAGCATTCAATTATAAATCACATAAATGCATTCATGACACTACTATCTCTTGCTTGACTCCTTTTGATGACTATTATATTATAAGTCACATAGATGCAAGTATAGGCTAAATTATAAATTATTCAAGTCAGATACCAATCTCCTAGTATACCCTACCTTGAGATGGTCCTACTAGTTTTCTGCTATAATAGATGATCTTAGATCAGTAGATAACCGTCGAGTACCAATATCTTAGTATACCCTACCCTGAGATGGTCTCGCCTACTTAAGATATATAATATGATTAATATTACAAGATATATAAATAAATATTATTTTCAAATCTCTTGGTATCCCTTACCCTAGAGTTGGTTCAATGAATACAATAATTCAAAGTTCAAGAATAACTATTATTTCTAACCATGAAAATACATCCATATACTAATATTTGATGATAATACATGTACTCTCAAAAAATGCTGATTTATACCTATGAAGTTGCATGAGAAATGCAAGCCAATATTGTGGTTCTCTTGAACATTAATTATTAATGCAAGGTTATCAACATATCCTATTGAATACAATTTATCCATGAATTCATAATGTAATAAGAGAGTACCAAAAGGTTGGGACCCACTAATTCCCTCTTATTTTCAAGCGGATCCTGATCAAGACGTCAGAATTTCTCTGAAAACCTCCCATGACCCTGTCCTACATGTTTTGGGATAGATGTGAAATCAACATCAAGTCGTAAATGAACAACAACAAATAGTTGTTTGCAAAAATATAAAGGCAACTCATCATTGTGTGGCCATCTATGATGTGTTACTAACCACTTGGGATATATAAGTGGTGTAGCAACAACATCTGTACACCTGGTGACAAAATAGCCCTGAACTCTGTCATGTCCATGATAATGTGGAAACATACTATGCACCATATTCAATGAAATGGCCCTATTAATTTCTGGCCATTTCATCGTCCTAGTAACAATGCTAGCAAGTGACACATAAAAATCCTCAATACTCAAATCATCATAGGGATTGTATGATTTGACTATGTTAATCATACATGCAAACTCTGCTCTAGTCCCCACCAACCTATCTCTATTAGACAGGTTAGGTGTATTATGGATCGTCTGATCTAAATGTGTCAAAGCATTATTGAGTCTATCAAGAGTGGCAGCATATAACTCACTCCTACTTACACTATGTGCATCACCACTATTATGCTCACTATCATGGCCATCACTATGATGAGATGCCATGTCAGATGCCATATATGTGCAAATTTCTGCATTTAAAAAAATTTAACATACATTTAATTAATAATTTAATAAATTTATATGTACATTCAATTTTTACATTTAAATTAACAAAACTAAAAACATTTAAAATCTAAGAATTAAATACACATGAACAATCTACACATTTAAATTAACTTTACAAAACTATATAAACATTTCAAATTTAAAAATTAAATACATTCAATCTAATACATCTATTTCAAATACATCTAGCCAAGTTCAGATTTTCAAACTAATAATGTAGTTAGATTGAACAGATCTTGAATAAAAATGCAAATTTTATTGAAATAAATACTAACAAGAAGAAATGGAAGGGTCTTGGAATTATTATGTTTTATACTTTGTTGTTTCTAAGTTTCCTAAGAGTTTTCACAATGTGTGTATGTAGTCTTCTTTTATTTGGTGGTATATTGGGTGTGTGTATATTGGGCATGACCATGCTTCCTCCCTCTAACTTCATATTTGGAGGTGAATGGTCATGTTCAAGGTCTAGATCCAAGAAGCCTTGAACTATCATCCCATGATATAAAAAAAAATCCATATCATATCATGTATGGGTAGCGGATTTGGGCCTAGAGACAAGTTTTAGAAGGCTTTGAGCTACAATATATGGGAAAGAGGTACCAAATTCTACATTCCACTCCATCATTTTGATAGAGGCCCTTGAAAAAAATTCAATGCACTTATTTTCATTCATGTTGGGAGGATAATAAAAGAGTAGTGTCTTCATGGCAATTACTTTCTTTAATTTGCAAGAAAAAAATAAAGTTAGGAGTTGATTCTCTTTCTAATACGTAGCCCCTGGTCATCAATGAGTTTGGACCTAGGTGGCACTTGTAATGGTGCTAACCACCTAACTAATTTTAGATTGTAGTAAGAATTGACAAGTGTCAATCATCTATGAGATGAGTGTTATCACCTTTCTATAAATAGAATATGCATACATTGTACAAAGGGTTGGAAAATATTTTGCAATGTGTTATTTGGAGATGATTTGTAAATCATCATTTATTGTTTATTGTTACTCTAAACCTTTATTTGGTCTCGTAGAGCATTAGGAGATACTGTGAGGTTGAAGATTAGAATGATCAAATTGTAGACGTTATATGGAAGATGTATTCCTCTACAAGCAAAGAGTGGATTGTTCATGGGAACAAATAGAGTCATAACTAGGCAAGAGTTAGCATCTAGTCTCTTTGCTAACAAAGAGAAGAGAAGTGGGCAATTTTTTTGTGAGAAAGTTGATTTGGGAAGCAGTAAGATTTTATGAGAATTGATTCAGTCAAAGACACTCAAAGTTGTAACAAAAGGGGTCATAGAGATTAAAAAACACAAAATCTAGGGGGATATTCTGCAAGTAGGGTATACATAACCAACAAATATAGATGCATTAAATGATCGACAAAAAACAAGTATACAAAGAGGTTGTAAAAAATGACTATGAAGCTTTATTTTTAATTCAAGGTGCACTTAGCCAAACAATCTTTCTTAGGATTAGTGGTAATGTGAATTCTAAACAAGCATGGAATATACTTAGTAATGATATTAGGCACAATTGCAAACATTGTGAAATAACTTTGAAAATATTAAAGTGACATAACAAAGATTTTAGGTGAAAATATGGTTAATCAGTATGCTATAAAAAATCTTATAAAGTTTGCTTTCAAATTTTGATAATGTAGCTCCTACAACTGAAATTTCAAAAGACCTCACAACCATGCAAAACAATGAATTGAGTGGCATTTTGTTAGCTATCAAAGAAAGAATAAAGCTTAGGCATTTTAATACTTAATAACAATTGTGAGTTTTGAATAAGAAATTGTGGTTTCATTGAATATTCTGTAAGTTGTGGGCATAGATATATATAGATTTCTGTGTGAGTTTATAGAATTTACAGCCCTTTGACACCATTATTATTAGTTGCAACTTCTGCCAAAAGATCACTCTTATGTGATAATTCATCAATCAAGAAGAAAACCAAACAACAATTGTCTCCAATCGATATTGATGATATTTCTGGGCAAGGAAGAGTTCCTACAGCTATACAATATTAGGACTATGTTGACATTTGAATCATTGTGTCATTTATCACACATACATATTGAAGATAATTTTTCTACCTTGAAGATTAAAGTGTTATCATAACAAGGAGAATTGAGTAGTTCTGTAGCATACGAATAGATAGAGGCAGTGACTAACAACTTGACTGGAAACAACCCTTCTACTATTTCAAATGCCCCAAATTTAACATGGCTAGAAATTAATAGCAACTCTCTAAATGGCCCAATTCTAGAGCAACTAGCAAGTTGTACTAAACTCCAGCTACTTGATCTTGGACACAATGGCTTGGGAGGCTTACTTACTGATGTGCTGCCTAAATTTTTGCAATTGCAGACTTTGAAGCTGCCAAATAATAAATTTGAGGGAAGTGTTCTAGATAAGCTATCAAATTTGTCACAACTGAAATATGTGGATTTGAGTGATAATTACCTTAATGAAACAATTACACAAGGAACTCTCTATCTTAATGTAACGTCAGAAATTGTCCTCCTATATGGAATGGTATAGTTTCCCTCGGTTTAGCTCCTCACTCTTGGTGACTTTTCAACCTTTTCTTTTCTGGCCTTCCCGAAACCCTGATCAACTAAGTCTAGGAGCAGTTTATTCACTTTTTTAGATAACTTGTTGATAGAACCCGAAAAGGGGATTTGAGATTTGGGTCCCTAGGACCCCCAAAAATGCAGATCTGAGCTGAAATTGGGGGCTAGGACTTGGGCACCCACGCCCTAATCCTCTCCTATTTCACAGGATTTTGAATTTTGATGGGGTGTCGATTCTCACTGAGTGCCTCGGGATTCCATTTTCAAATTCTCAATTTTCGTGCGATATCGAGACGATATTTCAAAATTTGAATTCCCTAAAGCTAGATATAAAAAGACATTTGCAAATAAGTTTACAACACATAATTCTTATGCAAACTTGATGCCAAAACTCTGCTGCAATTGCTATTGAAGATCAGTGACTTGTTGAAGCTCTTTAAAGTATTCTTTATTTTCTATCTTGGAGATAGTGGATGAAGATTAAGAATCAAGATCTTGAGTCTATCTTGCCCTTCCTAGGGTTTGTACACCCTTTGCATGATTGGGAGAAGGGTTGAAGCCTCCAACAGCAAGCTTGGAGATCCTCCGCGGACATTGCTGATTCACCTTCTTGTTCATGCAAGTCTTCATTTATCTCATCTCCTTGAGGTGACGTTGTATGTGTTTATTGATGCAGAGCAAGTTATTGATCTTCCCTTGATTGAGACATCTAGGGTTTGATTTTTATGCATACACACATTGTTAGGTTTGCACACACTTCTGTAAATGTTTATCCTAGCTATTGTTGAAGTAGAAATACCAAAGACAGGGCTTGACTGAGGCAAGCTCATATATAGTCGAAACATCTTCCTTCTTTTGTAGGTGCAGATCATGTTTTGCAGGTTTCAACGGAAAGAAGCTATAGAAAGAAGGATATTACGAATATAGTCATGACAGACTTTTAGATTTTCAGATTCCTAGACTTACAGGACATTGGGGTGGGTGCCCTAGTCCAACTAGGGGTTATTTCTAGGATCCGGAAGCCTTTTAGCAGTCTCAGACACCCTGTGCAGAAGATTTTCCTGTGCGAAAACTTTCATGACACTGGAGCGGGTGCCCTAGTCCATGTGGCCCTCAAAATCTAGGTACTCTGTCTTTGAAACTCTATCTTTGCACTCCTGTGGTTAGTTTTGCCAGTTGTTTCATCAGTTTCTGTATATTTTTTTATATAAGGCATAATATGGTTTTACTTGGTTGAAAGGAGAACACTTGATAAAATCTTGATTAGGGCCTTAGGTTTCATAACCACGCAAGTGTAAGGGATAGATAAAGTGATTAGAAGCTTGTTCACAAGCTCAGTCCTTATCCTCCCAATGCTTAGTGGGAAAATGGTGGTATTTAACCTAGCTTAAACAAACTATCCAATTTTCCACTAAATATTTTGGTGAACTCGAGCTTTAAAGAATTTGCATCCTTTTAAACTTTAGATCTGAAATAATTTGCTGTTCTAGAGCATAATTGGATTGAAAAAACCTCTTTAATGAAATTGCATATGTTAAATTGTGGATTACATTCTTTATCTTTTCACTAAAAGAGTTGGAAATTATCATTTATTGTTGAAAGTTGTATTTCATTTGCAAAGGCCATTATTGTGCATTTAAATCTTGGTTTAATTAGAGCATGTTAAAATGTCAGATTATTTTTGGTAAGATTTTCATGCTTATGATGAGTCATTTAGTCACGATGACTTCGATATGTTAGATGAAGCCCTTGAGGACTTTATCTCGATTGAACATTCTACTACGACCTCTAAGCCGTCACTATTTCAAAGATTTGTAAATGCAATTTATGTTCCTAAACCTAAAGAAGAGATTAAAAACTGAAAATTGTGGTTACTCTATGTGCAAATGTGGTTCAACCATCATCTAAACCTATGCTTGTTGTTAAAGGTCTTTCATCTTCTTCTCAATCTCCTGATCACATTTCTGATTGTGTAAAACAAATTGTGAAACAAAACTTACAACAAACCAATCATAATGTGGTAGCTCATGCATATAACACTCAGAATAATAAAAAAAGTACACAACAAATGAATGTTCTAATATCTTTACCAGCTTCTCAACCTATGCTTCCTCAAGCACCTCATTTAACATATAAAGGTGGTAAAGACTATGATCTTGTAGAGTAGCTTCGCGCTACTCTTGCAAAGATATCTCTTTGGGAGCTTATACAAACTTCACCTACTTATCATGGAATGCTCCAAGAAGATTTACAAAAGGTGATTGTTCCTCCCACTGTTAAACTGAACGATGTTTTCGCTTTACTAGATTGTATGCATGCAACAAAAACAGACATTCTATTTCAACAACATGAATTACCATCTCTCAAGGTTCAAAATCAGTATGATCCTTTGGTTATCTTTATTACAATAAACAAAACATTGGTTAAGAGAGTTATGATTGATAATGGATCAACCCTTAATGTTTGTGGAATTGATTTATTGTGTAAGGTTAAAGTTGATATATCTGCCATCAAACTAGAATCATTAAGTATTCATGGATTTGATAATGTTGGACGACAATCTGTGGGCACTATAACTCTACCTATACAAGTTGGACCTGTGATGGTGCCTACCTTGATTCATGTCATGCCGTGTTCACTATCTTATAACATGATTGTTGGTAGACATTGGATACATGCATTAGGAGTAGTCCCTTCTACTTTGCACCGTTCAATTAAGTTTATATTTAAAGGTAAACTACATACTATCCTTTCAGATCCTAAGAGTTTTTCCTAAGAGTTTGAACAATCTGAAAGTTGAGTTGTCAACTCCTCTTGCCTCTAAAAATGTTATGCAAGAGTCCAAGAAATCAAATGCATTTGTTGGTGATGACTGGGGTTCACTAGATTTTGCATCTTCCTCCACAGGAGAATATAAACTTAAAAACCCCATCCCCGAAACATCAAATATTGCATCGATCACATCGCATGCTTTAAATGATAAACATAAGACCTCCTTGGTGACAAATAAAGATAATACTCTATGCTATACTACAGATTATGAGACTTATGAAGCTCCGCCTTCGTCTAAAGAAATGGTCTCTCTCTATGGCAGAGGATTTTGAATCCTTTACAAAAATTGTGACTATGTAGGTAATGGTTGTGGCATAAATAAAAAAGGAATCAAAGTCCCTATAGAATCCGCTTCGCAACATTATTCAAGTGGCATTGGATATAATCCTTTTAAGGAATCCAAAGCCCACAAACGCCCTACTCTAAATATGAATACAATATCAACACTTAGTTTGATATTCCCTGAGATGATTGACATCAATTGTCCTCCAGGATCACTTCCATTAGATATGTTTTTGGCGGATGAAGCGATAATGGACTTCTTAGGTGCTTATGATGGTATTCCTTGTTATCACCATAAACATGGCCTACCTTATTGTTTAAACAATGATGCATATTTTGGAAAGACTACTAGTACAATAACTACTACAATAGAGCATAGTGAAGAACTTGAAGAACAATTACAATCCTACAATCCCCTAGACCATAGTACTCTCCTTAATGGAAAGACTATTGATGTCGTTATGGATAAGGATAGCCCTGAAAATGTTATCTCTATTGGTGATTGTTTAAATGCAGAAGAAAAAGAAGAAATGACTAGATTGTTGAATGAGTTCTTAGAATGATTTGCTTGGAATTATTCAGACATGCCTGGTATAGATCCTCATATTGTAATACATAATATTGTATTAAAACCAAATGTTAAGCGATTCAAACAAAAGATTCGTAAGATGAATCCTAAGATTGCTTTGCTTGTTAAAACTGAAATAGAAAAACTTTTACAAGTTGGTTTTATCCGACCTATTGATTACTCTTCACGGATCTTGAATATTGTTGTCGTCGCTAAACCTGATGGTCGTATACGAATGTGCACAGATTTCTGAGATTTAAATTCAACATCTTTGAAAGATGATTTTTCGCTACCTAATATTGACATTATTATTGATTCCATAGCTAAACATGAGTTGCTATTGTTTATGGATGGATTTTCAGGATATAATCAAATCCTTATAAATCCTCTTGATCAGTATAAAATAGCCTTTATATCACCTTGGGGTACATTTTGTTGGGTATGAATGTCGTTCGGGCTTAAGAACGTAGGAGCTACTTATCAACGTGCAATGACTCTTATATTTCATGACTATATGCACAATATTTTAGAAGATTATGTTGACGACATCCTAGCGAAGTCTATCCATCATAAGGATCATGTGACAAATCTTTGACAAATATTTGAGCACATACGAAAATATAATATGCGATTGAATCCCTGTAAGTGTGTTTTTGGCGTGGATAGTGGAAAGTTACTTGGGTTTATTGTTTCGAATCGAGGTATAGAAGTTGATATGAAAAAGACAGATGCAATTGTTAATATGCCAATAGCAAAGAACATATCTCAACTTCGTAGTTTGCAGAGAAAGATACAGGCCATCCGCTGATTTGTTTCACAACTCGCAGATAAGACTCGCCCCTTTATGCAACTACTGAAGAAAGATTCTCACTTTCAATGGAATTCTGAATGTCAAAAAGCTTTCGCTGATTTAAAGGATTACTTAGCTAATCCACCTATTTTGCAACCTGCTGTTTCTGATAAACCATTCTTGTTATACATTTCAACATCTAACAATGCCCTAGCAGCTTTGTTAGCATAGCATAATGCTGAAGGCAAAGAATGTGTTGTCTATTACATTAGTCATACTTTGCTTGATTATGAAGTGAGATACACACTTATAGAGAAGCATTCTTTAGCTTTAGTGTTTGCCACTCAAAATCTTAGACATTATCTCTTAAATGCTGAAGTGCATGTACTGGTAAAGTTTAACCCTCTGAAACATCTCTTCGCAAGAACAGATTTATCAGGTCGTCTTGCTAAATGGGTTATGCTATTAACTGAATTTGATCTCAAATTTATTTCACAAAAAGCAATTAAAGGGCAAGTGATAGCTGAAAATGTCGATGCATTCCCTGATGAATAGATTTTAATAATATTTGCAGATGAAAAATGGGAGTTATACTTTGATGGATCAAAATGCCGAACTGGCTCTAGAGCTGGTGTTATATTAATACCTCCTGTTGGTAAGCTGATTCCCTTATCTTACCGCTTAGATTTCTTATGCACAAACAATATAGCTAAATACGAATCCCTTATCATTGGACTTCGTGTAGCCTTGGCTCTGAATATCGAAAACATTACAATATACAGTGATTCTCAGTTAATTGTTAAACAAATAATGGGACCATATTAGACTAAACACAATAAATTATCTCAATATCATGAGTTTGCATTATCTCTCTTAAAACAATTCAAATCATACTCGATCGATACCATTCCTGGGAAAGATAACCGGCATGCGGATGCAATGGCAAGCGCAACTTCACTTATATCCCCTAATGGTTCTCCTGAGGAGTTTACTTTTGTTGTTCATAATCTTAAGACACAAATAATCAATGACCCTATAGTTGCAAATTCAAAACTCTGTGGTAATACATACACGGATGAATGGTTCTCCTACATATTCAATTATCTACATGATGGAACCATCCCTGATTCGACATCTAAGAATGCCTGACTCCGTTTATGCAAAACTAGCAGCACGATACATTATATTATCAAATGTCTTGTATTGACAAAGTTATAATGGTGTTTTACTCTAATGTTTAAGTAATTTAGAGACTCTGATAGCTTTAGAAGAAGCTCACTTTGGTGCCTGTGGAGGGCATTTTGGTGGAAAATCATTGGTGCAAAAATTGTTACGTATGGGGTACTACTGGCAGCATATGGAACAAGATTCCTTTGCTTATGTCAAGAGATGCCTACAATGTCAACAACATAAACACCTAATCCATGCTCCTGCCCAAGAGCTTTGTGCCCAAGTGTCACCATGGCCATTCTCTATCTAGGGCTTGGATCTAATTAGAAAAATTTCCCCACCCTCCTCTCAAGGACATACGTTTATCATCACTGCTGCTGATTATTTTACAAAATGGGTCGAAGAGGTCCCTTTATGATCCACGACCGCCGATGTAATTTGTCGATTCATACAAGAAAACATAATTTCTTGATTTGGAATACCTTCCTCCTTGGTTTTGGACAATGGTACATCATTTAAGAACAAGGATGTGAAAAAATTCCTCGAAAAATATCATATACAACATCGCTTCTCTACGCCTTATTACCCTCAATCAAATGGCCCAACAGAAGCTTCAAACAAGGTTATTGGATAGATTTTATAGAAAATTGTTAATAAACATAAAAAAGATTGGCATACACAATTATCATATGCCTTATGGGCTTATAGAACAAGTATTCAAACAGCTACTGGTAACACACCGTATAATCTTGTCTATGGTGCAGACGCGATAATGCCCTTGGAGTTAGAAATTCCTTCCTTACGAATTTTCCTAAGAGATATCATGGATGTTAACATAGAACAAGAGAAAAGATTACAAGAACTTGAGATACTTGATGAAAGACGTATTAACGCTCCTGAAAATCTCAAGGCTTATCAAAAAGGTGTGCAACAAGCCTATAATGCGCAAGTCATACAACGTTCATTTAATGTTGGGGACCTGGTTCTTTATGAAAATCCACGCAATGTAAATGCACCACCTGGTGAAAAAGGTAAGTTCAACCCTAATTGGCTTGGACCGTATATAATCACTGAAACCTTTGGATCTGGAGTGTATAAATTAGCCGATGAGCAAGGTTCGCTGCTTAAAGAACCTATTAATGCAGCGCACCTCAAAAGATTTTATGCTTAAGATCTAATGTTAAATGTTCCCAAGCTGATTTAGCGCATAGATTAGCTTCAATTTTGACAAGCTATTACTGTTTTGTCTTAATTCATTTAGCATTATATCTTTGTTCAGTTGATCATTGTTGTATTGTGTTTAAGTAATAATTGCTTAGATCACTTTTGTATTAACTGAATGTAGCACATGGAAATTAAAGTTATGTGTAAAATAATTAATCATTGTGTTTGTTACTACATGTTCTTTTTAGAATTGTTAGTATATCACAATAGCATTAATTATAACATTTAGACATCATCACTAGTTGTATTTTTATAAAAATCACATGTGATAGATCAAAAGCTGTTACACATAGATCAAAAGAAATAATCATATATATATATATCCTCAATTTTAAATATACATCCGAGTTGACTATCCCTCAAGACAAAATGGGATGTCATAGTGCCTAAAATCTATACATCACATAGCTGAGCCTCGATCACCAGTACTCGTAGGCCCTCGTGGTGTGTGAGTGACAGAAGCCTAACTATGTGTGGCTACGGATCGCGAATGACTCCTAGAGAAGCTTTGCAATCGTAACCCCCTGATCTCGCCTCTCATCTCTATCATCTACTCATGTGCCTCCTGGTACATCCTCTGGTACCAGTCTCTCTCAACTTGAGCCCTGTGTCTTCCAGCTCTAGTCTGCTAGACCTCACGCAGTAAGAACTCACTGACAGCTGGCCCTCCCTTTGATGTAAGAACCGTTACCGTCTGCTCTCGTTGTGACCTGAGATCAGCCTCGACATGCTCAGCTCTCTGTCGAAACTCCTTTCTCTCTCTCTCTCATGTAGACTGCTCTAGCATGGTCTCTGTAGCAGTCCTGTATCTAACAATAGGCATAAATATCTCAGCATGTCGTCCAGCAGATGATCGTGGCGAATAACCTGCCCGCACTCGCTGCTCTAAGGCATCTGTTGATACTATGTCTCCTATGACGCGACTCACAAAGTCTCACCACACATCAGTCCCAACTACAAAACAAAGGATGAGATAGATGTTAAACTCCCATATAAACATCACAAATAATAAACTATACAAAACATAAACTAATAAACCAAACTTAACCTGGATCTCCATCTCGCCAGGATGGATCTCAAATCACTGATGGTGCGATGAGCTCTACTGTCTGATTTGCAGCTGGGGGCATAGACCTACTACTCTCCCCTTGCTCTGACTGACTAGGCCTCACATTGTCTACAGGTGTAGGACCACGAGCTTTTGACCGCAGTCTCAACTTGGTCTCCTCGTCAGTGTTTGCCTCCTGCTAACTCTATCATGATCTCGCTCTGAAGAAGTACTATGATTGGACTTTCTCAAACTCATCCTCATCCTCCTCCTCATCCTCCTTGAGATCATAGTATCCTGCAAAATCACTGACGTCGTCCTCCAGCCCTGTGTCACTCGCATGACCGACCCAAGGTCGAGCATCTCCTATAGGATGCCTAGGTGGAAAGATAGGTGCAGGCCGTGCTGTGTGCCACCAGGTCCAATATGTTCAGGTACACCTGACATCGTCTATGTCTAACACTGGCTCTGCATCCTTAGGACCCTCGTCGTCGCTAAGTGGCACGTCTGCTATAGTCGACAGTCAGACGGTATTGGCTCTGACTATACTCTGAGCTACACGTGCGTAGCTTGGATGAACTACAGGAACATCCTGTATCTGTTTGAACTATCGTGCCACCCTATCAAAATAGAACCAAGATACAGTATGATCAAGGTGACCGACCATCAGCTGATCCCTCTAGATTCAAGCTAACTGCCTCTACTCGCCAGGCCATCTGATGTAGCCATGATACGGTCTCTAGATGATGTCACCAGGCTGTAATCTGTCAAATACTACTCTCTAGTATAACATATTGTCGTGCCTCCAACACCTGACCAGTGGATAGGCATAGACATGCGGATGGGTGAACGCTGCCTCTATAGGAAAACCCACCGGTCGTGTGCACCTGATGTGCTCAAAGGCCCAAACCTATGATAATGTGAAGACCATCAGACTCCGCATCTCATAGTGGACATATCACCCTAAGTTGTGATATAGGTGTGCAAGCATACTGTGCCCCCATGCGTAGACAGTTTGATGCTCCTCGATCGCTTTGATAGTGTGAATGAGACCCTCGTGAAGGTGGGTGCCTCATTCATCTGGTGCGATTGCTAGTGTGACTGTGACAATCATGACCCTCCGTAGTAAGGGAATGTCTCTGCATCCCTGGTCTTGCAAACGGAGCTGAATATGTCCTCTCTCTGCCTGTGAAACAGTGCAACCCAAGCAGTATAGCTGACTCTCATGAGTATACTCCTCTAAGCGATGTCCAACAACCGTCACTGTCTCTCCTTGGATCAGCAGTTGAAGGATCCTAAATACATCCTCCAGTGTGATGGTAATCTCTCCAGTCGGTAAGTGGAATGTGGATGTATCTGCATCCCACCTCTCCATCAGTGCCATAAGCATCGTAAAGTGGAATCTGATTGTGGGCATCTCAAACACCCACCATAGGCCCACTGTCTATAAATGCTCTCTCTCTGCAATAGTCAAGGTGCTAGCACACTCTTATAGAAGTACCATCAGACGACTGCCTATGTGCTCATGCATCTCAGGGACATCCTGCAGATCAGAAAGCAAGCAAGAGTATCAGAATCCTCCCTCGAAACCAAAATAAGCTATCAAAAGTTGAATAGAGTGCCTGTGCCTACAGTCTATGTCCTCTGTGGACCAGGGCACCCTAGGAAGACTAGGGCACCCCAGAGGGACACTGGCGCCCCTGTGGAACTAGGGCACCCCAGAGAGACTCTAGCACCCTAGGTGGACTAGGGCACCCCTGTCTGGGAACCCTGTCCACCTTCCCCTCTTGGCATAGACATCGATAAACGTGAAAGCAAAGGTACAATGAAAGATGATAGAAGAGTTGGATTAGGACCCCACCTCAACCTTGAAGCATCTCTCCACCACTCGAGCTTGGAGCATCTCCAGTCGTGGTGGATGATATGGACATCGGCTCGGCATGGTTGTTCTCCTATTCTCCTATTCTTCTTCTCTCTCTCTGCAATGATAAGAAACAAGAATGATTTAGTGATAAGTGACACCTCCCTTTTACATAAAGTAAGTGAGTGAGAATTCCTATCCCTAACTAGGTGCAAAAGTGTGCTCTTTTACACTTGAGCCCTTTTCTTGAGCTATCGAACTCTGATTTCAATGTCGTTTGTTGCGTTGGAATCTTGGTTCCGCTCTCTTTCTTCCCCAATGTGTTACGTTTGAGTGTTGTATCTTCAAGTGACCCTCACAGCACATTTCCCTTGAAATCGACATGCGTGGATATCTCCTTATTTCTACTCTCAGACTAAGCAAGTAGAAACAAGGGGGCATATATCTCCCTCGATTTCCTTGTTGCCTCATCACTCAACCCCCTTAGCATTTTTTTTGTACTGACTCATTGGTGGTGGTTGCAGGTTGATTTGATTTTGATTTCTCTAATAAGTGTTCCTTTGTAGGTTGCGGTTCCTAACTTTGTGGTCTTCCAGGATTGTAGACTTGGGGGCTCCTTCCTTCTCGGTGACAACACTTCGGCTTCCTCTATAGTATCCTTTTGGGTATCCTTTTCATGATCAATGTATTTACTTTCCTTTAGTTGCATATGCACATAGTGTCATATGGCCACTAAAGTGGGGGCTAAATGTAACATCAGAAATTGTCCTCCTATATGGAATGGTACAATTTCCGTCGGTTTAGCTCCTCACTCTTGGTGACCTTTCAACCTTTTCTTTTCTAGCCTCCCTGAAACCCTGATCAACTAAGTCTAGGAGCAGTTTAATCACTTTTTGAGGTAACTTGTTGATAGAACCCAAAAAGGGGATTTGAGATTTGGGTCCCTAGGACCCCCAAAAATTCAGATCTGAGCTGAAATTGGGGGCTAGGACTTGGACCCCGTGCCCTAGTCCTCCCCTATTTCATAGGATTTTGAATTTTGGCGGGGTGTCAGTTCCCGCCGAGTGCCTTAGGATTCCGTTTTCAAATTCTCAGTTTTCGTGCGATATCGAGATGTTATTTCAAAATTTGAATTCCCTAAAGCTAGATATAAAAAGACATTTGCAAACCATTTTACAACACACAATTCTTATGCAAGCTTGATGCCAAAACTCAGCTGCAATTACTATTGAAGATCAATGACTTGTTGAACCTCTTTGAAGTATTCTTTATTTGCTATCTTGGAGACAATGGATGAAGATTAGGAATTAAGATCTTGAGCCTATATTTCTCTTCCTAGGGTTTGTACACCCTTTGCATGATTGGGAGAAGGCTTGAAGTCTCCAACAACAAGCTTGGAGATCCTCCGTAGACATTGCTGATTCGCCTTCTTGTTCATGTAAGTCTTCATTTATCTCATCGCCTTGAGGTGAAGTTGTATGTGTTTATTGATGCAAAGCAAGTTGTTGATCTTCCCTTGATTGATACATCTAGGGTTTGATTTTTATGCATACACACATTGTTAGGTTTGCACACACTTCTGTAAATCTTTATCTTGGCTATTGTTGAGGTAGAAATACCAAAGATGGGGCTTGACTGAGGCAAGCTCCTATATAGCCACAACATCTTCCTTCTTTTGTAGGTGCAGATCGTGTTTTGCAGGTTCCGATGGAAAGAAGCTACAAAAAGAAGGATATTGCGGATACAGTCGTGACAGACTTTTAGATTTTCATATTCTGAGACTTGTGGCACATTGGGGCAGGCACCCTAGTCCAACCAGGGGTTATTTTTGGGATCTGAAAGCCTTTTAGCAGTCTCAGACACTATGTGCAGAAACTTTCAGGACACTGGAGTGGGCGCCCAAGTCCATGTGGCCCTCAAAATCTAAGTACTCTGTCTTTGAAACTCTATCTCTGCACTCCTATGGTCAGTTTTGCCAGTTGCTTCATTAGTTTCTGTATATTTTTGATATAAGGCATAATTAGGGTTTTACTTGTTTGAAAGGAAAACACTTGATAAAATCTTGATTAGGGCCTTAGGTTTCATAACCATGTGAGCATAAGGGACAAATAAAGTGATTAGAAGCTTGTTCACAAGCTCAGTCCTTGTCCTCCCAATGCTTAGTGGGAAAATGGTGGTAATTAACCTAGCTTAAACAAACTATCCAATTTTCCACTAAACACTTAATATGCCGCTAAGTGTTTTGAATCTCAGCTACAATTGTCTGGAAGGAAAAATTCTGATCTCTCTATCCAACCTGATTACTCTAAATGTATTAGATCTTTCAATAACAGGTTGATAGGACAAATTGTCCTAGGGTTTGATTGATGAATTTTGATGAATTTGGGATTTTTGTCAGATATTATAGTTGGAAATGCTCTAGTCGACATGTTTGGAAAATGTGGAAGCATAGACAAGGAACTGCAGGTTTAGTGGATGAGCATTGCACATGCTTCAATCATATGAGTAACCCTTATTGCATTACACCTACAATTGATTAGTATGTGTGCATGGTTGACCTTCTTGCCCGTGTTGGCTATCTATATGGAAAATATGGAAGCATAGACAAGGAACTGTAGGTTTAGTGGATGAGCACTGTACATGCTTCAATCATATGAGTAACCCTTATTGCATTACACCTACAATTGATCAATATGTGTGCATGGTTGACCTTCTTGCCCGTGTTGGCTCTCTTGAGGAAACGATAAACTTTATCATTAAGATGCTAGTGAAAACTATGAAACCTATGATATAAACTATGAGATTTATTATACATTCCCAACATTTGTGATTAGAGTTTATTCAAATCAATTGCAGGTGGGTATTGTTTATTTATCCCAATGGTGCATGTGGGTGTTGAGGAATAGTAGAGTACCTGGAGGTGGCAATGTAGTGTAATGCAGTGTTGATTGGAGGTGGTAGTGCAGTGTTGGCTGTGGCTTGATGTCTGTCATGGGCTCCAGGTGGAACACTCCAAAACTATATCAATCTAGGCGAAAATGACAATTTCACCTTTTTATTTTTATTTTTATTTTCTTTGGTTAAACCTGAAACTTAACTAGGCGTAAACATACTGCCCGATAAGATTCCGCCAGGAAACATACAACCACGTAGGCGCCACATAGGAGCAACATGGTTTCAAGCGTAACTAAACCAGGCGTAAATAAATTGCATGTAAACGATTTGCTCAGAAATATTTATTTAGCCGAAAGTGTGACACACTATTTACCCTTTGAACAAAATTCTTTCCAAGGCACTCATGCCTTTGCAAAACCTCAATGATTCTCAAATGCTTTCATGGCCATCAATATCTCAATAAATCATGAGGATGACCTCGAGGAGGTTCACTCCTCTCCCACCCCTTATAAGGTGAGCTCTCCTCGATGGAGAGCTTCACCCAAAACACCGACAAAAATAAACTGACATAATAAAATAAGATTCAAACACACATAAGAAATATCCACTGAAAGAAAAGTATAAACAAGAGAAAGACATCAAGCCTTGAAGTTTACCTTTAAAGCCCAAAAATGGCAGAGTTGGTGGAGAGCTTTCCAAGTCCTTCTCCAAGCTCTTGCCTCCAAAATGTCTCCAAATCTAGATAACTCTCCCCAAAGCCATCATCAAAGAAAAACAAGCCCCCCCAAAAGAAGAACCCTCTCCCTCTCTCAAAGAGGGAGTATTATAAGCTACACACAAGAGCCTTGAGGAATGAGAAGGTGACACATGTCACCTTCTCCTTCCTCCTCACAATCCCTCACACCATCTCCAAGGAATGAGGAGGTGACACATGTCACTCTCCTATCCTTCAAAGCCTCACACTCTCCCATAAGTGCTCTCACACATGTGTGAGAGCAAAGTGGAGAGGTGAGTCCAACTTGGAGGCTCCATGAGGATAAGAATGAGACACATGTCCTCATCTTGTCCATCAAGGAAATCCCATTCCCTCCAAGATGCTCTCACACATTTGTGAGAGCATGGGGAATGGGCCTTACACTCTTGAAGGCCTTGGGATCTTCCCAAGCCTTCAAGATAAGGTAGACCAAACCAAGGATAGTGGGAAATGACCAAGGTGAATCCTTGACTTGTCTACCCCATAACCAAATTCAAAAATTCGTCACTTAACTTCGGGGTAAAGTTAAAATGACTAGATGAAGGTTAACCTAATGTTTAACATGCTCAAATTGACCCTAGACCCTAGGGGTATGACCTAGGGTCATTATTTGGCCAATTTAAACATCAAAGGGTATATAAAATCATAAGAAAAGGCCCAATAAAATAAATGACACCAAATGGTGCAATTTAAACAATACACATTTACAACACATCATTAAATAAATAAAAAGGGTGAAACCTAATCTGAAATAACATAAATGCAGACATCACGAAATCATCATGCACCAATACATGTGACCTTGGTCCCTCCTGGGACTAGATCGGTTAAACATAGATTTCACATAGGGTATGGGATGATCTCTGATTTTCTATTGGCATGGAAAATCACCTACACACTTACGCAAATGGATTAATAGCACATGTTCATTACAGCTGAAGTGAAAGGAAATGCACACACACAATGTCACATAATCATCTAAATCCTCAATAGCACACATATCATCATTGACAAGATTCATACTTTACTGCATTTCTAAACATCCATTCAAGATCAACATTGCATAATAATTCATTCATCAACTAAACAAATAATATCCCAATTAGCATCAAAATGAATGTCACATATCATGTAGTCGTCAAGGAAATCGAACAAGTAAGATGTAACCACGTCACAACATATTCTATCTAACAAAACAAAACATAGGGAAAGAGTCATGAAATTCTGAATCTACAGGATCAACAACCCCTAAATGTCTACATGCCAAAGGTACTCTGAATTAACAACTGACTCCGATCGTGCAAAAAAGAGGGAAAAAAAATTTTAGTGGTTGCGCCCCCGAATCTCTGCTCGGGGCCCAGCCCAACCTCGAACCCCAACAAGGATACATAACTAGTGTACAATACTTGCATGATTAGTCACCACATACCAACAATCTCCCACTTGGAGACTGATCAGGCTCCACACCAAACAATCTCCCACTTGGAGACTGATCCTGGACGACACCACTGCGTTTGCAGCTCCCACTAGATTACAAGCCTAGCTGGTTTCTTATATCCACCATTATCAGTCGTGAAGACCAATAGAAACTAATGAGAAAATTAGTTTCTCCCGTGTAACTGCCTTTGTGAACATATCTGCAGGATTCTGACTTGTGTGAATTTCCTCTAGCTTCAACTGCCCATCCTCTAAAACTAACCAGATGAAGTGGTATCTGAGCCATATATGCTTAGTTTTTTAATGCATAGCTAAGTTCTTAGCAAGATGAACAAAGGGCTATCTTCTTGTTGTTACCCTAGTTCCTCCAGAAAACATTGTAACCAAATCATCTCCTTGCTAGCTTCTGTAGAAGCAACATACTCAGCTTTAGTGGTTGAAAGCGCAACAACCTTTTGCATCCTTGAAATCCAACTGACTGCAGTACCTCCTATAGTAAAAACATACCCTGTAGTACTCCTCCTGCTATCAATATCACCCGCTAGATCAGATTCAACATATCCTTTTAGAGCAGACTTTGTTCCTCCAAAACATAGTTTCTTTGAAGTAGTACTTCTCAAATATCAGAGAATCCATTTTACATCATTCCAATGTTCCATTCCTAGATTGCTCATATACCTGCTCACAACTCCCACTGCATGTGCAATATCTGGCCTTGTGCATACCATTGCAAACATCAAGCTTCCAACTGCTCATTCATATGGTATCTTAGACATTTTGTCTTCCTCCTCTTGTGTCTTTGGACACATCTCCTTAGTCAACTTAAAATGATTAGGCAAAGGTGTACTAACTGCTTTTGCATTCTGCATGTTAAACCTTTTCAACACCTTCTCTACATACTCATTTTGAGACAAAAATAATTTTCTATTTGTCCTATCCCGTGTGATCCTCATACCAAGGATTTGTTTTGTTGTACCCAAATCCTTCATAGCAAATGAATTTGCTGATTTCTTCTTAAGTTCATTAATATGTTGCATGTTAGACTTGGCAACAAGCATGTCATCAACATAAAGCAATAGGATAATATAGCTACCATTACCCAATTTCTTGAAATAAACACAATAATCAGAATGACATCTTTTGTAACTTTGTTCAGCCATAAAACTATCAAATTTCAAATACCATTACCGAGATGCTTGCTTCAGGCCATACAAACTCTTCTTTAACCTGCACACAAAATCCTCTTTACCATTGACTTCATATCCATGTGGTTGCTGCATGTATATTTCCTCTTCCAAATCCCCATGGAGAAAAGTTGTTTTCACATCTAGCTGTTCAAGATGCAAGTCTTCTGCAGCCACAAGACTCGGAATAGTTTTAATAAAAGTCATCTTTACAACTGGAGAAAATATTTCATCAAAATCTATACCTTTTTTTTGTGCAAAACCTTTTACCACGAGTCTGGCCTTATATTTTTTCTTGCCTCCATCTTCTTCCTTTGACCTATAAACCCATTTATTTGGCAAGGCTCTTTTACCTGCAGGTAATTGGACTAAGTCCCAAGTCTGATTCTGCAACAAGGAATCCATTTCCTCTTTCATGCCTAGCTCCCACTGCTTTTTGGTATCTACCTACATTGCTTCTTCATAACTTTCAGGTTCACTAGAATCAGTTAATAATATAGAATATAATGATGGAAATTTTTTTTTTGGAGGTCTAGTTATCCTTGTCGAACATCTAACACTTGTAGGAGTCTATGGGATAACTTGTTGTTGCTGAGCATCAGGTACCACTGGTATTTTATTTTCTGGAATCTCATCCAGCACAATATATTCTTTTTTGTCCTGTTCATGCTTTTTTTCCTGCAGCTGATCCTTATACGTGACCTTCTCATTGAATATAACATTTCTGCTCCTAATGATTTTCATAATCCCATAATCGATAACCAAATTCATCTACTCCGTATCCAATGAAGGTACATTTTTTAGACTTAGCCTCAAGCTTGGTTTAATTTTCAATATCAACATGGACAAAAGCTTCACAACCAAAGGTTTTTTAGAAATGAAGAGTTTACCTTTTTACCCATCCATGCCTCCTCTAGGATGCCACCATCCAAAGGATTTGAAGGTCCCCTGTTTATTAAATAAACAACGGTATGTACAACATCTGCCCAAAAGTGTAAGGGTAGTCCAACATCCAATCTCATGCTCCTTGCATGCTCCATAATGGTCCTATTCATCCTCTCAGATACACCATTTTCTTGTGGGGTTCCAAGAATTGTTTTCTGCCTACAGATTCCATTATATGAACAGTAATTCTCAAATTCTCTGCTGCAATACTCGCCTCCATTATCAGATCTGAGACACTTCAACTTTTTTCCTATGTCATTCTCAACCAAAGCTTTCCATTTTTTAAAAGTTTCAAATACTTCTAATTTTTCATTTAGGAAATACACCCATGTTTTCCTAGTTGCATCATCAATAAAAGTAACATAATAGAAAGAGCCACCAAGAGAAGATACCTGAGCTGGTCCCCATACATCTGAATGCACAAGCTCTAATTTCTCACTCTTCTTCTCTTTTCCAACTTTGAGAAATCACTCTTTTCTATTTTACATAAACACATTTTTTGCAAAACTCCAAGTCAATCTGCTTCAGACCTGGTAACAACTTTCTAGAGTGAAGGATCTTCATCCCTTTCTCACTCATGTGCCCAAGTCTATGGTGCCACAATTTTGTTTCTGTCCCTGTCGCAAGTGTTATAACTGTCTTAGTAGTAACTGTTTCTATAGCAGCTAAGGTAGAATAAGTATTACTAGTACACAAATACAATGTGCCTACCTTTTCACCTTTAGTGACTACTAATGCACCTTTAGTGACCTTCCAGACTTTGTTTGAAAAGGTAACTATACAACCTTCACTACCCAGTTGTCCTATAGAGATTAAATTCCTTCTCAAATTTGGAACATGCCTTACCTCCTGTAGAAACTATTCATTTCCATTTTGCAACTTGATTTTTATTTTTCCTTTTCCAACAATCTGACAGGGTTCATCGTCAACCAAATATACCTGTCCAAAATCACCTTGAACATAATCTACAAAATATTTCCTATGAGGTGGCATGAAATGAAGCCCCTAAATCTATTACCCAGGAATCATTAGCATTATCTAAACACAAAATTAAAGCATCCTGTAATTTATTACTTGCAACATTAGCTTCCTTATTGTCATCATGTTGTTTGTCTCCTTGTTTGCCCTTTCAAGACCAACAATCCTTCTTCAAGTGTCCTAGCTTTCTACAGTGCCAGCAATCCATTCTTCCTCTAGATTTAGATCTACCTTTCTTTGACTTCCCTTGTGACTTCCCTCGATTTCTAGGGCTTTTTCCTCTTTCCTTTGTTCTTCCCCTATTCTCTACAATCAAAGCACTACTAGATGTTGAAATCTCACTTATGCTTTTCCGTCGCATTTCCTCGCTAAGGATAACACCAACAACATCATCAAATTTCAAAGTATTTGAACCAGAGACAGAGTTACAACCATTACCAAGCTATTCCAGCTTTCTGGCAAAGAACATAAAATCAAGAGAGCCCTTACCTCTTCATCAAATTTCACTTTTACAGAAGTTAACTGACTGGTAATCATATTAAACTCATTTAAATGATCTGACATAGATCCACCTTCAATCATTTTTAGATTAAACAAACGCTTCATGAGAAATACCTTATTTGAGGCTGAGGGTTTTTCATACAATTTAGCCAAAGCTTTCATCAGGTCATCTGTTGTCTTCACTTTTGTTATATTGAATGCTACAGATGGTGCTAGGCACAACCGAATGGTTCCCAATGCCTTTCTGTCTAGAAGATTCCAATCCTCATCAGTCATTGCTACTAGTTTCTTAGCTATTCCTTCCAACAGCCTCCATAAATCCTTCTAATAGAGATAATCCTCCATTTGCATCTTCCATAATTGATAGTTCTGCCCATTGAATTTATCTACCTTCAATTTACCCTCGTCTACCATTGCTCTGATTTAACCATGAGGCTCCCACTCAACCGTGAGACCTTCCTGCAGATGATAATCAAACACAACCCACTCTGATACCAGTTGTTAGGGTTAGGGTAGATCAAAACAATAAACACTAACAATTATATGCAGATTAAATAACCCAAATATAACAATGAGGAATAACACAAAAGAGATCAACACAGAAATTTAACGTGATTCACCCAATATGGGCTACATCCACAGAAACTTAGCCATCCAATGATTTTATTATCCAATGCAAAATAGATTACAATCTCATGAATACATCACCGTAACATACATCCTAGCCGCTTATAACAAGATTTTTGGAAGCTTCTAGAATTAGGCTTTTGCAATGTCATTTTTCTTTTGTCGGTTAACAAAAAATTAACAACCGACTTCGATTGTGCAAAAAAGAGGGAAAATTTTTTTTTGGGGGCTGCGCCCGCAAACCCCGGTGAGGATACATAACTAGTGTACAGTACTTGCATGATCAGTCGCCACATACCAACACAAGCAAGGTGGGGGCCAACCAAGAAGGTTAGCACTAAGAGAGCTTTCCATACACCAACTCAACTGGATCCTACTCTGAGCCTCTCTTAGCCATCCAGAACCAAACTAGCATAGAGCAACCCAAGGAAGTTGGGCCAAACAACTAGCCCCAAAACCACCTTTCAAGCCCCAAACATGTATCAACTTAACTTACCACCAATGTTAAGCTACACACAAGATCCCAAGCAAATAGCTCGAGACTCAAGTCTCGGCTGCCCCATCGATCAACAGGTCCCCACTAGACTGCCTAGATCAGACTTATAGAGCAAGTAGGAACCAAACATGTCTAATCGTCCTTAGCATCAAGGGACGAAGCTAAACACCTATACCACTACAAACCTCACGGGTCCAACTTCTAATCAATCATAGTGATCACACAGCCTCTTAAAACAAGGGAGCCAATCTTACGTGGATAGTAGATCCACACCAGAATAGGAGGGTCACAAGGGTTTCCAACCTATCTACTCCTTTGAACTTCACTAGCACCTATTTCTTGATTCTTAAAGACTTGGCCTCCCAAAATGGGATAGCACCAACACATTACTCAACACGAAAGAAGGTTAACAAGGAAGTTCCGAACCACCACTAGTGATCCACCAAATAACTTCAAGCTTACGAAGTCAACCAAGATTGACTATTCCCATCTTCCTCTCACCAAGAACCCCTTATGGGTAACGTAGGCTACATAGTTCACAACACTACACAGGTACCAGCAATACCAACAATAACAAAGATCCTCAAAATAAAAGCTTGCAAAAAGATAAGTCTTGAATAAGTTTAATGAATAAAATTTAGAAGAATTAAGATCCAAAAGATAATTCAAATTTAAAAGATAAGTCAATATCAAAAGTGGCACCAAATTCAACATTCAAAATTTAAACTGAAGTATGATAAAACAAATCCTTGAAGTAATAAGACTATAAGAAGGTAAGTTGGCTAAGTAGCCCAAATAATTAGACTCAGAATGGCTAGATTTGAAATCAATAAAATTCCATCAATAAGTAGATAATTATCTTCAAGAATTTAACCAAAATTGCGCATTACAACATTATACGCATATAACACAGTTAAAAAAGAGAGGAGAGGGATAGTGGTCACATTCTTAACTAATGTCATGAAACACCCCAACTACACGTGCACCCACAATTTCTAGGCAACCTAGGACATGCTTGGAAAGGATCGCCAAAAGTCATGTATCCTAAGGGTTACCTTCGAAGTGGGTTCCTTCGTGCTTCCTAGTAAGGAACACATTACAACATCTTCATGGATACTACCAAAAATCCACCTGAAATCACCAACTTCCATAATTCTAAACTTTTGCAAGATGACTCACAAATTACTCTCAAGTTCAAGACAAGGCCTAATATCACCCAAAAACAACCCATCGGATGCATCACAACACCTAACTACTAACACCCAAACGGTATCACAACCAACTCACTATTACCCTCAAAACAAACTTAATTTCCCATCACATCCTTACAATCCCAACATTTACAAGATACCCATATAAGTGCAAACCACATTCATTACCCTAAAGCAAGGTGTGTGATTCCTTATTCAGCTTAACACCTAGACTTATTGCAATCCATAAAATAATATCTTTCTAACCATTAGGATTTCCTTCGAGGAATCATGCGATTTAGTTGCACAAGGGACTCACTTCAAGAGTCACCAGAATCCAACATCTAAAAGTTTAAGAAGGTGCCACTTAGAGGGTTTCCACATCAACTTGATAGGACAACCATAACTCAATCATAACTTTCTTTATTACAACCCATCACAAGGCTTCACTATAACCTTCCAAACGCTAAGGCTTACGTAAATCTCAAGGGGAACTCATCACCCTGTCACGACATATAGGTAAGCAATTTTCAAGAAATAAGATGGCCAGGGAGGGATCAAGTTGCAATTCAGATTACTATTCACTAAGCAAAAATGAAATTACACTCACAACTAGATCTTACTTCTTGACTATTATAATATGTTTCAGCCTCTGCACATACACCACCTTTAAACCCTTAACCAAAGAGGTACCATACTTTAAATGAACAAAGCACATTACAAATTAATGCGAAGGCAACACATAGCCTAAATATTCATTAGATACCAACATGTTACAAGGAGATTTAATCGACGTGGCACAACAATTGTCAAAAGATTCCCAGCCACGAAGTGGTCCTTGGAGCCACCACTCATCCTTTCATTAAAACCCAAGAAGCAAAACCCAAGAAAATAGCCATAAAAGGCCTTACATGCCAAACTCTTTTAACATCCACTTCACCATCCTCCAAATGAGGGTACCAAGTGACTCTTATAAGAGAATAAACTAATTTATCCACTCTTTGAGTGACAACTACTCATCAGGGTAACTTAATCCTACAACAAGGTGAAGGACAAATAAAGGTCCACAAATTCTTCCAATCCTAGCTAGAGGGGTCATTTAAACAAGGCACATCTTACCCCATGATACAAAGGTTAACTAAATGACACCAGGTGGATCCAATAAATGGTTAGGGTATGAGTCCTTGTCTAAGATAGTGTACCGCTCAAATACATTTCTTTCCTCCTACGAGGTAGGATAAACACAACTCAACATTCGTTAAGGCAACCTACAAGGTAGCCATAAGAATGAAATTTTATCATAATATCACTCTTCCAAGGGTGCACTTACCATAGTTTGTCACGACCTCTATAGAAGGATCACAATGCACCAACAACTAGGACAAGTAGCAAGGATTAGCTTGAACGAAACACTCAGCACGACCCAACCAATATCATCCTCTTAGGATTGCACTAGGTCAAAAAGTTGACCAACTTTCAAATTCAGGACTTGTATGGTCCTTCAATTACTCTACTCATCAAGAATACATTCCCTAAGTACCTACGACACCAAGTCATACATGGGGTTTAGCAGAAGCAAAAATTGAGGGAAAATAAGAGCTTATTCCCACGCAAGGTGTCTTACGAACTTGTTGCTACACAAGCTAGAGTTAGACATGTAGCACAAGTATGCACGATCTATTATCGGCCCAATTTGACAATAATACATTCCCAGAGATCCCAGTATTTGAAACCTGGCTCTGATACCAAATGTCATGCCCACATTTCCCATGCAGTCACAACACACAACACACGTGTCATGTCCACATTTGTCATGTGGTCATGACATGAAATATCAAAAAAACTTTTCTACTCGTCCCTAAAAACCCCCTCGCACGCATCAGCATGCTCGGTGTCATGCGCACAAAGGCGCAACAAGTCATTTGAACATCGGGGTAATGCGAACACTTTTCGCAACCCCTGCGAGATGAGAGGCTACTAAGGGGGTTGTGTGACACAGAAAGCGTCGCTAAGAGGGTAGAGTCCCCAAACAGGAACTAAGCCTAGTTTAACCTAGGTGAGGAGATGAGATTTCGACATGTGTCGAAATCCAACCCTAAGAACTATAACAAAATGAGATTAATTAATTTCAGCCAAGTCATAAATCAAATGCTCAATAACAATAAAAGTGATAAATTAACACATAAATAAATCACTTTATTAACCTTTCCTAAACCCTCAGAAAATTTGGCAGCATAACACCTCTACGTCAAGAATGGGAAATTTAAAAATATCCCATAGTTAAAACCATTTAAAAGAAATTAATTTAAAACTAATATATTCCTAAACCAAATTTACTTCAACATTCTTTATTAGCCAAGGTGATAAAATTTAAAATAAAATAATCCTAAACTCTAAAGTCAACAAAAATAATTAAAATTCATCCTTAAATTAAGTACTAACCAAATAAATTAAATGGGGTTCAAATTAAATAATTAATTAAAATAAGTATCCCCTTTACGCTATAGATTAGCCAAAAAAAAATTAAATGGATTAAATTAATTAAATTTTCTAACATTAATCTCCACACCTAACCCTCTTTCAAAAATCCCACCTAAATTAATTTAAAAGACCAAGGTTAAATTTAATCTCACAACATAATAAATAAAAAGGCAATGAAATAAAGTAAAAATAGATTTTAAGAGATAACTTAAATTTAAAACTAAAAATCATAAATTAATCCCACAACATACTAAAGAAAAAAACAATGGAATAAAGCAAAATTAGATTACAAGGGATAACTTTAAATCTAGAACTAAAAATCATAAAGCCCACAAAAAAATAATAATTAAAAGTCTAGGTTAAAATTTAAGCCCACTTACAAAATTAAATTAAAAGCAATGAAATAAAGTAAAGGTAGTTTTTAGAAAAACTCCAAAAAGCCTTTAGCGTACTATAGTTTTTCTCCAACCTCAAAAAGGCAAAAATTGGGGTGAGAAATAGAAATTTAAAACAAAACTCATGTACAACCCATTTACCCTAAAATTAATTTCCATTATTAAAAAAAACATTCCCTCTAAAAGGTCTCTACCCAAACCCTAATCTTATTATCTATTTGGTTTCCTATTTTTCTCCCAACCTAGCCCTAATCTCTATTTCATCTCTTCTCAACCCTATTTTCATTTTCTCCTCTTCTCTTAGTTTTCTATTTTCTTGTAGGTGCTCATGGTTGCCATGGAGTCCTCTCAAGCTGCATTTTTTTTGTATGGTAAACACAGGGGTTTATATATATATATATTGCCACAGTGTGTATATTCATATATGATGTTACAAATTTAATTATAAGCATATATACACACATCATTATCTCCTTTTTTTTTTTGCTCACAATCTTTTTTTGGTTGTGCAGGTTTGGAAATTTATCCCGATGGCTCTCAGTTTTCGGTTCATTTGTTTCTTTGATCAATATAGGATTATATTTCTCTGATGCACCCAGAATAATGCAAACACTGTATATACAAAGATACAGTATATATATATATATATATATATATATATATATATATATATATATATATATATATATACCTTGCAGTGTTAGTGTTAGTGTGTGTGTGTGTCTATGTTACACTGTAACAAAAGTTTCAAAGGCCAGAGGAATAGAGAGCCACGGCCGTGAAAAATCGTAGTGCAGAGTATGAGTTTAGCCATTTGGAAGAAGCCGCCGGTGCCACAAGTTCAAGCCCCCAGACGGGGAAAAATGAAGGGGATCCCCCCTCCACAGAGTATAATCTATGGAGGACAGATGGGGGGGGGTCCGTCCCCCACCTTTCTTTAAAAAAAAACTCTTTTTCGTGCTCTATTTCCAACACAAACCCTAATGCGTATAAACGCAGGTATCACAGTATATATATATTTAACACTTTCTATTGTTTTAAAAAAAATGCCTCTCATAAGTCCAATGTATATGGATATATATTCCAATCTTCATATATAAAATTTACTCAATAATTTTTATCTTTCAAAATAAACAGTGAACTATAAAGGAATAAGATATTATATATCTATATATGCATATATAAATATATATGTGTAGATATAAAAGTATAGTGTTCTCTGTAATTTTTTTTTATAAATAAAACAGTGAACTCTTTTCAGCAACTATAATAAGCTTAATTGTCTTTTGAAACTAAGATATAACAATTTATTTTCTTCACAAAACTCAAGTATTTTTTTCAAAACAACAACTATAGATTTCACACAATAAGCTTTCTTTGAAACCCACTAACAAATTTAATTCAGTATATTATTTTTTGAAAGCTACAGCAAGTCATAATGCAATACATTTCTCCTTTCCCTACAGTAACTATGCTTTTATTTTGCATACATATATTTTTGAAACTATAACTAGAAATTTAAATGCATTCTATTCTTTTTAAAACCCATAGCAAAATAAACAACAACCATAATATATATTATTTTTTGAAAGCTACAGCAAGTCATATATTTTTGAAACTATAACTAGAAATTTAAATGCATTCTATTCTTTTTAAAACCCATAGCAAAATAAACAGCAACCATAATATATATATATATATATATATATATATATATATATATATATATATATATATATATATATATATATATATATATTTGAAACAACTACAAAAGATAGTGCAATAACAATTTCTTTCTTTGAAAGACAATACAGTAATGCAACAACAACTTCATATTGAGATTAACTTGAAAACACAAAAGTATTGTTTTTCTATTTTAACATAACCCAAAGACAGCTCACTCTTATGCAAAATTACAACAAGCCCTCTTTGGCCATGGCTTCCAACCAGCCATACAAAACAAAAATCACTAAAAAGCAAACTCCCACTTAAAACTCTAAAAGCTCACGTCACCAAACCTGCAATAAAACTAAAGGAACTTTCTCATGCCCACAAGATGCTCACCACCCTGCCATAGTCTCGAGAAGAGTCCCCCCTGAGCTAGGAGATCACCCTCAAACAAGTTTCACTCCACAACAAGGTTCACAAAAAAACACTCACACAAACAAAGAACACCATCCCAAGGCTTAAACACAACGTATCCATTTTCATGGATTTAGGGGGTAGGAGAGTGGACTACTCTCGACTCAAGAGGTGAACCCAAGATCACAAAAAACTCAAATATTTCTTAACACAAGGCATCTAGCCTTAACATTTCTCAGTTATCACATTTCCAAGGCACTCATGCCTTCACAAAACATCAATGATTCTCAAATGCTTTCATGTCCATCAATATCTCAATAAATCATGAGGATGACCTCGAGGAGGTTCACTCCTCTCCCACCCCATACAATGTGAGCTCTCCTCTATGGAGAGCTTCACCCAAAACACCCACAAAAATAAACCCACATAACAAAATAAGATTCAAACATACATAAGCAAATATCCACTCAAAGAAAAGTATAAACAAGAGAAAGGCATCAAGCCTTGAAGATTACCTTTAAAGCCCAAAAATGGTAGAGTTGGTGGAGAGCTTTCCAGGTCCTTCTCCAAGCTCTTGCCTCCAAAATGTCTCCAAATCTAGCTAACTCTCCCCAAAACCATCATCAAAGAAAAATAAGCCCCCCCAAAAGAAGAACCCTCTCCCTCTCTCAGAGAGGGAGTATTATAGGTTACACACAAGAGCCTTGAGGAATGAGAAGGTGACACATGTCACCTTCTCCTTCCTCCTCACAATCCCTCACACCATTTCCAAGGAATGAGAAGGTGACACATGTCACCTTCTCCTTCCTCCTAACAATCCCTCTCACCATCTCCAAGGAATGAGGAGGTGACACATGTCACTCCTATCCTTCAAAGCCTCACACTCTCCCACAAGTGCTCTCACACATGTGTGAGAGCAAAGTGGAGAGGCGAGTCTAACTTGGAGGCTCCATGAGGGTTAGAATGAGACACGTGTCCTCATTTTGTCCATCAAGGAAATCCCATTCCCTCCAAGATGCTCTCACACATGTGTGAGAGCATGGGGAATGGGCCTCACACTCTTGAAGGCTTTGGGTTATTCCCAAGCCTTCAAGATAAGGTAGACCAAACCAAGGGTAGTGGGAAATGACCAAGGTGAATCCTCGACTTGTCTACCCCATAACCAAATTTAAAAATTCGTCATTTAACTTCGAGGTAAAGTTAAAGTGACTAGATGAAGGTTAACCTAAGGTTTAACATGCCCAAATTGACCCTAGACCCTAGGGGTATGACCTAGGGTCATTATTTGGCCAATTTAAACATCAAAGGGTATATAAAATCACAAGCAAAGGCCCAATAAAATAAATGACACCAAATGGTGCAATTTAAACAATACACATTTACAACGCATCATTAAATAAATAAAAGGGGTGAAACCTAATCTAAAATAACATAAATGTAGACATCATGAAATCATCATGCATCAATACATGTGACCTTGGTCCCTCCTAGGACTAGATTGGTTAAACACGGATTTCACATAGGGTATGGGATGATCTTTGATTTTTCATGGGCATGGAAAATCACTTGCACACTTATGCAAATGGAATAATAGCACATGTTCATCATAACCGAAGTGAAAGGAAATGCACACACACACAATGTCGCATAATCATCTAAATCCTCAATAGCACACATAGCATCATTAACAAGATTCATACTTTACTGCATTTCTAAACATCCATTCAAGATCAACATTGCATAATAATTCATTCATTAACTAAACAACTAATATCCCAATTAGCATCAAAATGAATGTCACATATCATGTAGTCATCAGTAAAATCAAACAAGTAAGAAGTAACCACATCACAACATATTCTATCTAACAAAACAAAACATAGGGAAAAGTCATGAAAGTCTGAATCTACGGGGTCAACAACCCCTAAATGTCTGCATGCCAAAGGTGCTCTGAATAATAAGTCTCATAAAATAAAATGAGAAGTACAACACATGGTAGCCCCGCATTACATCACTAAAGGTTCCAGTTGAACATAATAGGTGATATTCTACCTCTACACTACATTGTCTCGAAGGTAGATTCCCACTCTCATAAATCGAACCCTTAGCTAGGGTGAGGTAAAACAATATGGTCTACAAGTGCAACTAATCCAGTTGCACAAGGGTGGGCCTCACAGTTCCAAACAATAGAAAATATGTACCAATAGATAAAAGATAACGACTAACCACATTTACAGTAGCCCTAAAATAGTACATTATTTTATTGCTGTGAGGATGCAAAAATGAATCTGTGAATAAAAGTATCATATAGCAGTCAATACATGCACCCAATGAACATTACACAGAAGAACCAAAAAGTGAAATAAAAACATTTTTACCCAACATGAAAGATAGACTTATCAACCATAGAATAATATTTCTCAGAGAAAGCAAAGAATTGAAGACAAAGATAAAGGAGGTTAAGTCCCAATAACGTATAAAGGAGGTTAAGTCCCAAAAACTAAAAAAAATTACAAAAAAATCAACTTTTCAAACCCAAAGGTATGGTATGTTTTTTTTCGCCTGCCAACGGCTCTGGGATCAATGGGGGAGTTGAATTTTAGCCAGGAGGAAGCCTGCCAAGATTCATTGAAAAACTCACCGAAAATCTGCACAATCTCAACAAGAACACTTGTACAAATATTCGATTAACGGGAGCATGTTCACATTAGGTTCACCAATTAATGTAGCATAAAATATGAATTGCAAATAGATTTCAAATATTTCAAAACCCTAAACTCATATATAATGCCCCATCACAAGACAACATTAAAATTAACTATAGAGAGATGAAAAATTAAATGCAGAAACCAAACAAGATGTTACCGAAGGTGTTAAATTGCATAACTCCTTTTGTAAAATTTTGCCAGGGGGAATTGGAAAATATTTAGGTTTAGTTTGTTGTAAATAATAAATTAAATTTATTAATTTTAATTTATTATTCATGGGAGGGTGAAAAGTGAAAAGATTTAATTAATTAATTAAAATTAATTAAACCTTAGGAGATTAAGGGTGGATTAAAGATTAAGAGACATTTAATTAATTAATTAAAATTAATTAAATTTCATGACGTAGGGAATTTATTGATTGGTCAATTTTGGATGTCTACAGGTGCAATTGGTTATGTAGGAGGTATTAGTGCATCACAAGGATAGCATTTCCCATGGAAGTTATTAATGGTTGAGTTGTGGTCACATGTGTAGGAGGCCTTATTAGCATTGTGAGAGCTCATTTTGAGTATGCTTGGTTTGTGGTGTTTTGGTGGCATTCTTTGTTTGGTTATCCTGTTAGCAGCAAGGTTTTTTAGAGTGACGACAAGTATTGTGAGTCTTAGTCAAGCTAGCAAGAGTAAAAAGAAGAAGGGTCAAGGCTCTCTATTGGACATGAGAATTAAACAAATCTTTGTATGTGTACCTATGGTTTGTGTGGGGTGCATTGGGGAAAGAGGATTAGAAATTAACAATAAGCCAAAATCAGCAATAAGAGGAGATTTTATTGTAAATTTTTGTCTTGTGGTAGTGGATGCACATTTGTGCCTTTAGTTACTTAAGCTATTCCTGCTAGACCAATTCAAAGACATGGAAACAACAAAGGACATGGGAGCAATTGGAGTGATGAAGAGTCAGTCAATAAAGTATGTGGAAGATAAGATTTGACGTCCTCCCTAAAGCAACAAGAGGGCAAGAAGGAGGGGCTTGAAGCCTTGAAAAGAGGAGTGTTGAGGGCATAATGCTATGATATGTATAAGGTTATGGGGGCTTACATGTTTTGCATGATAATTGAAGTGAGTATTGATTATGCCATAACAGTGTTTTGTACCAGTTCTATTCACAGGGCTAGGGGTCATAGGGAGCTCAATAATGGTATTTAGTTCCCATCATTAGCAAGATCTACAAACTACTAGTAGGCACAAGGGGGCTCAACGGGAGTGGTTGGCATCATGGGGGAGGTGTTTGTACCAATTTTAGACATGCCTTCAAGCAAGGAAAACTGGGGGTTGGTATAGGGTTTAGTTATTATTGCCTCAAGTGGATGGTTTATTGTTTAGTGTCGTTGGTTTTTGAGGGCACATACTTTTTGAATTTTCTTTTATTTTTGCTTCAATTGGTGGTATATAATTTATTTTGTTAGTGCAGTATGACTATTTCTTGTTATTGCTTTTAATGTTGGTCATAATGCCATTTTATTTTACTTCGATTAGTGGTATATGATTTATTTTGTTAGTGCAATATGACAATTTCTTATTATTGCTTTTAATGTTGGTCATAATGCCATTTTATTTGCTACGTGGAAGCCCAAATAGAATCTCCACTAAGTTATTTATGATTAAGTTTGACATATCTATATGCAAAATCTTTGTTTTTATAGTTGAAGAAGAAAGAGTGAGTGTAACGCCCCGCAATGAAACTCTAGAGAACAACACAATTACACTACACAAACAGGACAATTTTTAAAAAAAAAAAAAAAATGAAAGAGATAATAAAGTGACATTTAACATATCTATACTAAGTAATGTTCTCTCAGGGTTCCTTGGTTGCATTACTGACAAACTACTATCATATTCTCTCATACGTCATGTATTAACTAACAACAATAATTCATTCTATATCTATTGCATTAAATGAATAACCATATACATTTCCATGACATCAGATAAATAAACATCCAGAACAAGTACAACTGTAGTTTTTCCATACACATGAGGATACAACATAACATTGTTTACACCATCTCATTTTGATTACATTGGATTACATACATTATGAATAATCTGATACGCAGGATAGTACATGAGCATAAATAACTGTCTTTATAGATTGGTACAAGATTTGAATCTACTACAGGAGTTACAACCTTCTTGCACACGAACAAAGGCAAGGAAAAACCAATGGAGATAAGGCACATCCACCCGACCATGTGGTACCCTAAGGTCAACCCCCCATGCTAGGAGATAACATAAGGTCCCAAAACATCAAACAGCCAGGTAGACAATTGCCTAACAGGAACAAGGACACAAGATGACTCCATCACAACACATGATAACATCACAAGCAACTCAATATCACGTCCAGAGGCAACACACGACGAATGGGGAGAGTACAACTAGGGAATGCTAGGCTGCAGTAGGAAGAGTGTCATCGCATGGTCTTGACATGGGTTATCCTGACAACCTCTCACTAGGCGCTGGCCCCATAGGGTGACTCATGCGGAATCAACCTTCCTTTCATGAGGACAAGGAATTTGATCTTGCCAACCAGGCCTTCTCTACCCATCCTTAGTCTAAACGAGCACTATAGGCATGGGAGAAGAAATTCAATTATCTTGTTAATGTGTAATTTACCCTTTTCCCCCTAGTTCATTTTTAGGTTTTCACTTAATTAACAACTTTCAATGGGTTATCCTGACAGCCACTTTAGGCACCAGCCCCACATTGAAAGCCACTCCCCTACCTACATCTAGAAACCCTAACCATCAAGAAAGACAATTACTATCTTAATGATAAATAAACATAAACAATGCAAGGCATTTACCTTCTTGCATACAAACATAATCACCATGACCAACCTGTACATCATTGTCCCAAATCTTTCAATTAACCAATCGCAATAACCATAACAACACATATCCAGAGCAAGGTATGGGTCTTCTTGCTCACAAATCTCAACCATGAACAAAACAGTTTCTCATTACGATTTCCAAGATCTCCCCATTACAATACTACACACAATCTCTATATCAACACATCCTTGAAGGAGATTTAAACCCATCATAATATATTCACAACACAGTATGTACATCATCACACATTATTGTTTACCAAGACCCACATACATAGACAAGAGAAATCATGTTCTTACAACATCTTCATTTCAAGACAACTATGAACAGAATACATACAACCAAATCATATTACCTTATGCCTCTGGAACCTAAACTTGACAGTTTACACATAGACCAACTCACATGAAAATTTTTCTTGCAATAAGAGATTTCAACTAATCAACTCATTGACAACATAAATTCTTCTTACTAGAGCAATTCAATCTCTTAGTTATCCTGTTACCTATAAGTTTTACTTATAAGGCTAAATTTTCAAGTACATTGTTGCTTAACCTAATTCCAAACTTTGAGTCCAATTTCAACTTAATAAAATCATTATAAAAGATCTTTACAAATCAAATCAAACTAGATTAAATTTCATCTATGCTAATTATTTGTCATATCCATTTACATTTAATCGTATTAGTACTAGATTCAAGTTATATCTCCACAAGAATTCATAAAACCTAAGTCTAGTCTAATTAATATTAATTCTATCTATTATATTAAATAAATCATTAATTACATATAAATATAACCATCAAGCTAAACAAATGCATAGGTAATATCAATTACAAATGCTTATAGATCATATACTAATTACAACATTTATAAATCCAAACCCATATATCATATTTCTACTAACAAAACCATTATAATAGAATCAATGCCATATTACAGTAAATATGCGATCATATCGATTAGTTTAATAAACATTCGTATTAAACTATAACAACTACATTTCTTTGTTTCATAAGTTAATAATTCTATCATATATATATATATATATATATATATATATATATATATATATACTCCAACAACTCATCTAATAAATCGTGTATCTTAACTATGTTTTTGATTCATATTTAATTTATAATTGATGATAGGTTTATATACATGTTCATGTACTTGTGTGTAGGTTATTCTTATTCCCAAGGTAAGATTTGATCAATAAACCTTCAAATTTTGGACAGTTTATAAACAACACCACTTTGCCTTTGAGTAGTAGCCACACCATTACCATTTCTTCAAGCGACGACTTCATAGACCACCACACCCAATTTGAAACATCTTTGTTATACATGGCTGGAGTCTCACTTAGAGGATGGAGTTTGACAGACTTGAGGAGGATACACACCGTATTAAAACTAAATTTGGATTATGGTCGATCAAGAATACTGTGAAGATTGGAACAACCAAAGAACAAAGACACCCAAAATATAAATTGACTAAATGAAGAGCTAATAAGATGTTAATATAATCTACTATTAGAATTGGATCCTGAAGAATCTATGTAGAAGTGGGCAGTTTTTATATGATCCAAAGTCCATATTTATTTGAGACCTTAATGCAACATAAGAAAAACATTTCCATCTAGATCTAATAGAAGGCAGAAGTAAGGAATACTCTAATGGACAAGGCACTTGAACTGTTTGATAAGGTTCGAAGATGCTTACGTACACAAAGAACATCGTTAGTTTATCTATTAGAGGATATGAACCAACTAACAGATCCTTAGCAAGATGACTTCGTATCCCCTCTTAAAAAATAGATAAAAACCATCGTTTCTAAGATCCAACACCAACATTTAGCAATTATAAGATTATACAGAAATCTTAATACTAATATATAGCTAACATATGGTTATATGCAAACCTTAATGCCAATATATATATGGCAATTTACTATCTTATAAATATAGAAAGATCTAATGTCATTAAAAAATGGCAATTGTAGACATATGTGCAAAATGTGGAAGCACAGACAAGGCACACTAATTGTTGACATAATGCCTCAAAGAGATGTAATCTCGTGGAACACAGTGAGTGCAGAATATGTGCAAAATGGATTCGGTGAACGGGCTTTAGAAACTTATAAGCAATGCAACTGGCAGGTGTAAAGCCAAATTTGACTAACTTTGCAAGCATCCTCCCTACGTGTGACAGAATGGAAGTTTTAGAACTATTATGGGCATCCATCAATGCAAAAAGGATAGAGGAGTTTTGTTAGATGCCGCAGTCACAACTTCATGAATTAGATTTCTTTTATTACTAAAACCAACCACCAGTTCGCCTGAACACACATTCATTCTCTATAAAGAACACAAAAACTATACAAGATTGTAATTATGCCCCCCAAAACAAAGGTAATGTCTATCTACGTCGCTGCATTCAAAATAAGAAAGACAATTTCTGATTTCAATGAAGTATCGTTACCTTGTGCTGCTTACACTGAACAAATGCCTTAGACATTCGGCCCACTTTCTTTAGCCTTTGTGACTGAGCTTCTAAAAGTTCATGGTGGTCTTCTAATTGCCCCAGCGCGTGCCTTCTCTTGGGTTTTGGGTTGTCAATGCCATCTCCCTTCATTGGAACCTTGATCGCTGCCTTACGCGTTCTGTGTTTCTTTGTTTTATCTATCTGAAAAATTGCACTATGTGTGCTATATATCTCTCTTTCATTTTGTCCTCTTGGTCGTTTAACTTCCTCTTGCTTGCTGTATCTTTGCTGAGGGAAAACCACCTTCCTCCAAGATACATCTACCTGCTAACTTGACTCGCTGCTTCATCAATAGTGTTGGTCACACCGACGCAGAGCTCATCAATGCAACATCACACACCGGAGGAGGATGACCTCTCCCTAATGTGGATTCGTTGGCTAGTATATATCCAGGCGTGGGCGTGGGCTTGGGGTAATCAGACCTATTTTTCCCACCACCAATTTTCTATCCAAACTACCAGCAACCGCCCCAATTACCATGCCTTGTTTTTATAACCTTGAATCATAATCTTATTCGGTTTAGAAGAATTATCTGTTGAAACAAATTCTATTACGGGATATTAAAGTGCCACAATAAATGGTAAAAATAATCTCCAACAAATGGATAAAACTAACATCTCAACTAGACGAAGATCAAAAGTATACCAACAAGAAATTAGGATGAAAATAACCCAGAACAAAATTCTTTGATGGATTTTAAAGGCAACCCTAAACATAATCTCAGGATGCAGCCCAGATTTTGTATATACAATGCAATAATATTTACAGATGCCAGAAAATTATTACCTTTCCACATGCAAGGTCCAAACAACATCGCCTCGTCGAGCATAACGCTGAATCAATACACTCTTGATCCAATTGTTAGGCTTTGTCAATTGGATGATAGGACTGTCTCCTCTCTACTTTAGGGTCTGGTTAGTGCGTTTACTAGTGTTTAGCGACCTTCCCTCAATTAAATCAATTTAATAGTAGTAATAAAATAATTGATATTCAAACAACTTTAAATAATTATTTTGAACTAGGTAATTATCAATTACCAATTTAATCTTATTAAATATTAATAATAATAATGAGAATATTATATAGCCTTATTAAATATTATAGTGGATCAATTATTAGTATGACTATATAATGAAATCTAGGTATACAACATAACTCACTAAGTAGGACAGCCGTTGAAGGCCAAATCAAACATGTTCACAAGCCAGGCCAAAACACACTTAACCAACAAGCTCCATCAAATATAACTCAATTGTAAAACCTGACATACTGACATAATTGATAGGTTGAACTAGACATGTCATGCATCCTGATCGAGGATGATGACTTGGGATGTGGGACCTTAAGTTATCTCTGAAACAACTTATCCATTGGGTTCAAGGCACGCTCAGACCTGTTAATTCAGGTGGAGTCGATGCCAGATACCTGCATCCTGCAACAAATGGCACAGTCAAGCATGTATAGATGCATATAAGCTGACACTAGGTGAAAAAGGAATCACAACATCACAGGGCACTTGCAAGCAAGTGATGCGACATCGTCCTTTCCACATCATCCCAATCTAGATTAGATAACACATAATCATAACCAAATCGAATCTACCTCATTATCTGAACAGAACCATACACTGAACATATAGGTGCATGAAATTAAATAAGTCTTAGAAGTACCATCATAACAATTAAATCTAACAGAATCAGTCCATGAGATCCATTCTAACATATAACAATTGTAGTGAGATCGACATCTTAATCATTAGAATGCAAAACAATGTCAAAGCCTGCATTATCAGTGTCGCAATAGAGATTATCAATAAAACACATTAACTATCATATGAAACCACACATGGATGAAACATCTATCTATATTGTACAACATCAATTGTTTACCTTACCTTAATCATTCCTGTTATTTTACCTTCATATTCATGCATCTTGATTGGTTCACCTGTACATCCAAGGTGGGAATAGAGGGGCACTACAGTGAGAGACAACATTCTTTTTAAAGCTGAATGACAGATGACAGGGAAAAACAAATAAATGGAACTAATAATTGCACTGTGGAAAGCTCCACAACCCTTCTCACGACTTTCGCTTGGAATATTCAGGGGCCCCAGCCATTAAGGCTAAAGTATTATCCAAAGCTATGCATACAAGACAATTGTGGCCCTGTACTTCATTAACAAAAAACAAGGAATGAACAGTCTCCTTCATTGAGGTCAGTTTGGCGTGACCACAAATATCTTTGAATGGTAGTTCTGCCGTGCCCAACTCCTCATTTCTTCTCTCAATATCACCCACTCAAACTTGAGGGAAAATTATTGGAAGTGAATAGTCTGAACATAAATGACTTACACGAACTTGAGGCCATCTTCTTCGTTGTTATTAACAGATTGCTTCCTTGTATAAAGATTTATTGTGTTCACAGTAAATAACGGGAATTTTGTTTGTTGTATTTAGAGTAAATTAAGTGATTTGATTTGTTAACATTGTTATGAGTTTTTCATAGTCTATGAAGTCGTGTAAGAATGTTTGCTTTTTGATTTAATCATGTATATGTTTGTGTCATCAATAAAATATTTCTAACAAGTGATGAAGAAAAGGAATTAAATGTAAGTTGAAGTTGGAAGTTATGGTAAACATTAATAGGTATTTTAATGCTTTCTAAATAATCATCCATTTTATTTAAACAACCTAAGATGTTATGTGTATTTTAGTTTACCAAAGGCATTTAAAAAAACAAAACACTTAGTGTCAAATTAAATCAAGGTCTAAATTTAATGGTCCTGTCAAGCAATTTTTTGTGTGATGATTATCCATTTAAAACTACCTTTTCAATATTAAGAAGCACGCACGCGCATGTGCACACACACATCTATATTAAGATAGAGGATTTTTTCTCATAGATGCATGATTTGCAAAAGCAATAGCCACCTAACAATTGCATGTCCTTCCTAGACCATGATGATCTAGAAACTAAAAACTTAGGCTCTAAACATTGTCCAAGCACATCCCCCCATCCCTCCCTAGGCCCCCTTAGTGGCTATCACTCTTGAGTTTTCTGTGGAAACTAATCCCCCTATAGGAAATCCCCACAAATTTTTCTCCTCCTAAATGTTGCCTAGGGTACAAAGATCTTTAGATAATGAGATGGAAGAGACAGTTAGAAGATCAGAAAGGTTGGCTCTCAAAAATAATGAATAACTTGAGGAGATGGGGTCCTTGAAGGAAGAAGATGGGGAGGATGAATTGGCCTCCTCCTAGGTACATAGAATTTTCCAATCTCATTGTAAGAAAGCTAAGCCCAAATGTAGTAACAAGAAGAAAAAGGGCAGGAAAAAGGACATTGAGAAGGCACATGGACAAGGTCTAGCAAAAAATTAGAAAAAGATGGACTATTTTCTAGATAAGACAATTGGCATGGTGGATCTCCCCTCATATGCACCATGAAACTCATCACTTGGAATGTCAGGGACCTGAATACCCTTAACATAAGGTGCATTTTTAGGTACCAACTTCAAAATCTAAAGGAAGACATCCTCCTACTACAGGAAACCAAGCTTTCTTCTCAAAAGGCAAACAAGTGGTTGGAAACCAAATGGAGAAATTAGAAATGAATCTTCACTGACTCTACATGGGCCATAGGGGGAATCGACATCATTTGATCTCCTTACTTTGTTATTATCACTTCCATTATAAATGAGCAAATTTGATAGGAATGTAAATTTGTAATTCCCAAGCATAATTTATCTTTTCCCCTATGGAACATATATGGTCCAACATGTATCTTTTAAAAAAAGAGAATGTGGGACTCCATTTCATCTCTTCTCTCATAATGCGACAATGATTTGATCATTGTTAGTAGGGTGGAGGGCACAGAGCAGAGCTGACCGAAAGTTGGTGCATACATTATGCGGAGGCTGGAGCTGACCTATGATGCTAGAAGACATATCCCTACATGTAATAGATACAATATATATAGGATAGAATAAGTAAGATAGGTAATAGATGATGATATGAAGAATGACAGAAGTCATGTATGTAGATGGATGAGGCAGAGACTCAGACCTACCGGAGGATGAATATATGATGTTTTGTTGCTGATTATATATATATGGAGATCTGTTGGTACTCGATAAGTCTGTGTTGTCTTATGGTTGTAATTTGTATGCGATACTTTGTTTCTGTCATTCTTTGTATTTTGCTATCAATCTCTAACTACTTGACCAGGGTATAAACTGACTACAAATAGTTGACTGAGGACTAGATCTCCAGACCGGTATCCCTCTCCATCTCTTGCCAACATTTGGTTTCATTGTTGGGATGTTGGAAGAAGGTAGTTAAGGATTGAAGGGGAAAAACATTCAAAGGAGTAGCACGGAGTAGGGGAAATATTGATTGGTTTACTGCCTTCTTTTAATTGAATTTTCATTGTTCTGGCTTTCTCTTTGATTCCCTTTATCTCTGTGAACTTTCTAGGAAACAAATCCTCATACTCAGACATAATTTCTACTACTTGCACCACTACCTTCTCATCCCAATAGTCTCCTATTTTGGCTAGCTTAGGATCTCCTTTGGCAATGTTTTCCTCTCTTAGCTAGATGGGCATATTGTAGTATTTTTCCTTGATAGCTGTTGATTCTGCCAACTTTCTTTCTCCTTGCTCAATCTTTATTTCTAGTTCCCTACTCTATTCCTCCTCCTGTTGTGTTGTTTTGTAGCATTTGTGTTTCTCTGAACTTATGATTCTTTATCCATCCATTCTATGATTTTCCAAATGCCTTATGTTCTTGCCGGTGGTGAGCTTTGTTCTGGTTTTGCTTTCTCTTCTTCTACATCCTATTGAAAGATGATCTCCTTGATTCTGAGAAGTGTTGTATATATGTTCTTGTCTAGACTAAAGAATGAGAATGTGTGAATGACGTCCTTTTGCAGTTCTTCCCAATTTATCTAGTTTCTTTCCTTCATTCTTGGTTTATGTACCATGTATGTGCAATTAGCGATAATGACCAATAAAATAAATAGGTTTACAGTATCTTGTTATATTCATTTCTTTCTCTCCATACCATTGTACACATAGATAAATGTTCTTGTGGTGAGATCTGACCTGAGTATTTGGGTATGGTGTCATATTCTCCTTCCTTCGGCAAATATCTTGTCTTGATGAGTATTTTGAATGTTGGCCATTGATTGATTGTATCTTTGTGTTTGTTCCACCAATTGCGACATTGTTGTCATGTCCCCTCTCCTATAGGTCGACTATCATCATTTTTGAAGAAGTCGATGTAATGTTTAAATTAAAGATTTAAACTTAGTTATACATGTCAACATCCTTCTTAGAGTCGATTTGAAGATTTTAGAATAAATAATATGGTGGCCGACTACATAAGAAATCACCATGTAAAGGATGTTAAGTATGGATAAAAGGCATCAATTAAATAACATAAAAGTATTTATTAAAGAAGAGGCTGACTAATTTAAGAGGCCAACCTTGAGTACATAAAGAAATGGCCGACCACATTACAAGGGATGCATTAATGTTTAAAATGAAGTGCTCAAGTATAGTTGATTCTTATAAGGACAATTCATCCCACTTATTCAAGACCTAGAGAGACATTCAAGTCTTCTAAACACCATTGTTAGATAGAGAGTGCGAATCCATGTGGGATAGAGGCGAAATCCAAATGATAAATGATTCAAAACACAAACAAATGTCACCTTGGAGGTGTAGATCTCATATAGATGAAGGCTCTTCAACACATGAGAAGTTGAAGCTAAATCTGCAATCACAACACAATAACAATGCTCTACTCTGCAACAATGAATATCTTGAATGCTCTAAAATCACAAGTTAGCCAAAAGTTCATAATCATCTTCTAGTTTACAAATGAAACACTAAACATGCTTATATATGCAACAACACACATTCCCACTAAGAATTTTGTATTCCAAACTTAAGATGTCGGCATAGGACCTAAGTAATAGTCATAAAACTGACATTTGAATTTAAGGCTGACCTAAAATAGGGTAGGACTAGGGAACTAGCGCCCAAGTACACCCTTCCATTTTGAGTTAGGGACTATCAAAATAGCACCCCCTAGGTCCTATTTGCCACAAGACTTCAGGTTTTCTCATCAGGATTCAAAATTAACATGCGAGATGCTTATAATGCATTCTAAGGACCCAGGAGCTAAACCTTAAGAGGGAAAAGCCCCCAAGGGGACATTTTCTGAGATAACACCCACACAAATCAAGGTCGGCCTTCTTCAAGAAACCCAAAAACTAAGAAAAGAGTGGTTTCCTCAAAAACATGCTTCCCAATGCACATATAAAATAAATCCTATGGGATAATCCACTATTCCACATATCATGCACTTTTCAAAAAAATTTAACTTCACGAAAATAAAATAAAATATTTTCTAAATTATCTAGGGTCCACCATTGACGGATCTTGGAGCATCCTTCTCAAAATTCATCCCCAAATTTCACTTTTTTTGAAAAACTCAAAAATTCAAAGATCTATAGATACTCTTTTGTTCCCAATTTTCCCAACAACACACTTTTCAAAAAACATGAAATTTTTGAAAAGGTTTAGGTAGTTTAAACAGGCAAATTCACATACTTTTCACAATTTGCAAATAATTCAAAAAATAAAATTATGAAGATACCCTCTTCTTCTATTTCTACCCAACAATACATTTTTCAACTCACATTTCATTTTTGGAAAATTTTTCCATAGTTTTGGTAGGAAAATACATTTTTCAAAAATATTTTCCTACAACTATAAATTTCAAAAAATAAAATTCTATGACAAATCAAATGGAGAAATACCTCAATCCATTTTAAGGAAATGTTAAGATGAATCTGTTTCCCTCTACAAGAAAATTGATCCAGCCAAGCAATCTCCAAGCATATCCAAATTTTCATTTTTCAAGGAGGGTTTGAAAATATCCCTTTATTCTATTTTTGCTCTCCCATTTCAAACAATGCATAATGAAATGAAATACACATACTTTTCCAATATAAATCTCTAATATGAAAAATTAACTAACTTTCCTTTATTTTCATAAAACAATAATCCTTAATTGAATATTTCCAACAAATAGAAATTAATCTTTTTCAAAGCATGAGGTAATTAAATACAAGCATTTGCAATTAAATAATCCTTCAATTAAATATTTCTATCAAATGGAAGTCAAACTATTTCTAAAGCACCAAACAATTAAATAAATGTTCTTCCTCTACACTAGGAATTGATAACTTAAACATATGATTTTCATGGTACTAATAATCATTTTTGCATATATCAAGCATAAGCACAATCACACAAGTGATAATTAAACACCTTTCCTATATCATGAAATTAATATTTCAAAAGGCTAATAAACCTTAACACAATGTAGTCACAAATCAATAATTAAAATCACCCAAGAAGACACACTCACAGGTCTAACACAAGGGAATCTAGAATTGCAATCGACTTGGATATGGTTTTCATGGGTTTTGATAACACAAGGATAAAGGTGAGATGGCTAAGCGTTCCATGTCAACATTCTCCACATTTCATTCATTGGTCAAACACCTCTAATTTTCCTTCACACTCAATTCAAATGTTAAACACATCTGCCTAACATAACCATAACTGAAGCGAATGATTAAATTATACAATTAAATCATAAATATTTAACATACATATTTCAATTAAATCATCCATTCAAGCAATACGACTGAGGTGTAATTACACGTATAAAAGCATAACATTAAAGAAACTAGGTCTACCCACCCAACATATCATTTAAATGAAAATAATGATACTAAAACACTATAATAATCTAGCATACAAAGACACAACATATGCATCCCATAATGCATAGTCAAAAATCCAATGCCATAACATAACCTCATTGGAAACACCTCGATGGTCATACAAAACATCTCTACAAGGAATCTAGACTACACCATCAAAATACCTCAATGGAAAAACAACATCATCGACACGTTTGATGCAATGACACATAATCACAAGAATTACACAATACACCATAGAAACACTCAATACAACATATCTCATAATGATCCACTAATGTGATCAATGCACAAATAATCATCTATAAAATAGGATGGCAAGGGTCAAAATAGGTGGGTATTACACATAGAGGCACTTATGTATGTCATAGAGGCACCCAAGTAGATACAAAGGTGCTTGTCTATGAAAATAACCTCCCAAGTCGACACAAAAATGTTTGAATAGGTCATGAATGCGCTTGAGTAGACCCTGCAAGCTAGGAAAGGCTATGAAACACCAAAAGGATGTTAGATAAGGACCATGGGGTCCCACCGAGCATGCCAAGATGTATTACATAATAAAATGAACATAAGGAAACAAGATAAAATGCATCAACCTATTTCATTCATAATATAATGCAACCTCATGATAGAGCTAAAGGAACGCATAAACAAAGTAAAGTTAAAATATGAACAACACATGCAAACCTTGATTGTTTTGGATGTGCTCCTTGATTTTTGATCTGTGATTACTCCTGAAACTAGTAGCATAACATTGCATAACTTGGAGACTTGAAAATAGCTTGGGTTGATGGCTATTTATAGATTTTTGGATGGAGGATTGGACGGTTGAGATTGAATTTGAAGATCAATGACTCACATTGGTTGAAAGGGTTGGGTTAATGAGAGGCCACCAAGTCGCATGATTGGATTGGAGGACAAATGGAGTCCTTGGATTAAGGAAAGATCAAGGGTGGAGAAGTGTGTTGGATAAAGTGGATGGATGAGATTGAAAGAGGACAAAATGACCTTTTAGAGGGATGTGCAAGGTACTTGCCCATACCCTTGTAAGAGGACCCATATGATTTGTACAAGGACTCATGCCTTTGTACATTTTGAGGAATGTGAGGAGTTTGAATGGCTTAAGCATGGATTTGGAATGTGCAAGTGAGGGATTGAGTTGATTAACTGGTTTTAACAAACTTAATCAAAAGTGAACAAAATAAGAATTAAATAAATAGGAATATTTATTTAATTTTTGGGATGAGGATGAGGGACTTAGGTAAATAAATATTTCCAACCAACGTTGGTTATTACATGGTAGCAATTAAGGCCATAAGTAAGGGTAAGAGTCTAAATTAGAAGCTAAACATGTATGCAAAATAATTGTTTGGTATCAAATCCAATTTTGAGGAAATCAACTTTCTACATTGCAAGAGGAAGATGAATTGAACAACAGATCATCTAGCAAATGTAGGTGTTGACCAAAAGACAATAACAACTACTTATAGTCATTTATTGAGCACTTGGGTAGATCTCAAGCATCATATAAGATTCCATCCACCCTAATTTTTGTATTAGAATACTTTGCATTAAAATTATGAAATATTATTGAAGTGAGTGTGCATGATGGGGGTTTTAATCTCTGTAAATTGCTATGGTGCAATTGGTTGTGTAGGAGGCATTGGTGCATCATGAGGAGAGCAATGGCCATGGAAGTTATTAATGGTTGAGTTGTGGTCACATGTGTAGGAGGCCTTATTAGCATGGTGAGAGCTCATTGTGAGTACGCTTGGTTTGTGGTGTTTTGGTGGCATTCTTTGTTTGGTTATCATGTTAGCAGGAAGAATTTTTAGAGTGACAACAAGTATTGTGAGTCTTAGTCAAGCTAGCAATAGTAAAGAGAAGAAGGGTCAAGGCTCTCTATTGGACATGAGAATTAAACAAATCCTTGTATGTGTACCTATGGTGGCTTTAGGGTTTGTGTGGGGTGCATTGGGAGAATGAGGATTATAAATTGACAATAAGCCAAAATCAGCAATAAGAGGAGATTTTATTGCAGACTTTGGTCTTGTGGTAGTGGATGCACATTTGTGCCTTTAGTTACTTAAGCTATTCCTGCTAGACCAATTCAAAGACATGGAAACAACAAAGGACATGGAAGCAGTTGGAGTGATGAAGAGTCTGTCAAGAAAGTATGTGGAAGAGAAGATTTGACATCCTCCCCAAGGCAACAAGAGGGCAAGAAGGAGGGGCTTGAAGCCTTGAAAAGAGGAGTGTTGAGGGCATAATGCTATGATATGGATAAGGTTATGGGGGCTTACATGTTTTGCGTGATAATTGAAGTGAGTATTGATTACACCATAACAGTGCTTTGTATCAGTTATATTCACAGGGCCAAGCGTCATAGGGAGCTCAATAATGGTATCCAGTTCCCATCATTAGCAAGATCTACAAACTACTAGTAGGCACAATGGGGCTCAAGAGGAGTGGTTGACATCATGGGTGAGGTGTTTGTACCAATTGTAGACATGCCTTCAAGCAAGGAAAAATGGGGGATGGTATAGGGTTTAGTTATTATTATACTCAAGTAGATGGTTTTTTGTTTAGTATCGTTGGTTTTTTAGGGCATATACTTTTTGAATTTTCTTTTATTTTTGCTTCGACTGATCTTTAAGGTAGCATGGTGTATGATTTATTTTATAATATGACAATTTCTTATTATTGCTTTTAATGTTGGGTCATAATGTCATTTTGTTTGCTACGGGAAACACAAATAGAATCTCCACTAAGTTATTTAAAAAATAATAATAATATATTATTATGATTAAGTTTGACATATATATATATACAAAATCTTTGTTTTTATAGTTGAAGTAGAAAGAGTGACAGACAGCATTTTTCTTAAAGCTGAATGACAGATGACAGGCAAAAACAAATAAACGGAACTAAAAATTGCACTGTGGAAAGCTCCACAACCCTTCTCACGACTTTCGCTCGGAATATTCAGGGGCCCCAGCCATTAAGGTTAAAATATATTCAAAGTTGTGCATACAAGACAATTGTGGCCCTGTACTTCATTAACAAAAAACAAGGAATGAACAGTCTCCTTTATTGAGGTCAGTTTGGCGTGACCAACAATCTCTTTGAATGGTAGTTCTGCCGTGCCCAACTCCTCATTTCTTCTCTCAATATCACCCACTCAAACTTGAGGTAAAATTATTGGAAGTGAATAGTCTGAACATAAATGACTTACACGCAACTTGAGGCCATCTTCTTCGTTGCTGTTAACAGATTGCTTCCTTGTATAAAGATTTATTGTGTTCACAGTAAATAACGGGAATTTTGTTTGTTGTATTTAGAGTAAATTAAGTGATTTGATTTGTTAACATTGGTATGAGTTTTTCATAGTCCATGAAGTCATGTAAGAATGTTTGCTTTTGGATTTAATCATGTATATGTTTGTGTCATCAATAAAATATTTCTAACAAGTGATGAAGAAAAGGAATTAAATGTAAGGTTATGGCAAACATTAATAGGTATTTCAATGCTTTTCTAAATAATCATCTATTTTATTTAAACAACCTAAGATGTTATGTGTATTTTAGTTTACCAAAGGCATTAAAAAAAACAAAACACTTAGTGTCAAATTAAATCAAGGTCTAAATTTAATGGCCCTGTCAAGCAATTTTTTGTGTGATGGTTATCCATTTAAAGCTACCTTTTCAATATTAAGAAGCATGCACGTGCATGTGCACACACACACCTATATTAAGATAGAGGATTTTTTCCCATAGATGCATGATTTGCAAAAGCAATAGCCACCTAACAATTGCATGTCCTTCCTAGACCATGATGGTCTAGAAACTAAAAACTTAAGCTCTAAACAATGTCCAAGCACATCCCCCCATCCCTCCCTAGGCCCCCTTAGTGGCTATCACTCTTGAGTTTTCTATGGAAACTAACCCCCCTATAGGAAATCCCCACGAATTTTTCTCCTCCTAAATGTTGCCTAGGGTACAAAGATCTTTAGATAATGAGATGGAAGAGACAATTAGAAGATCAAAAAGGTTGGCTCTCAAAAATAATGAATGACTTGAGGAGATGGGGTCCTTGAAGGAAGAAGATGGGGAGGATGAATTGGCCTCCTCCCAGGTACATAGAATTTCCCAATCTCATTGTAAGAAAGCTAAGCCCAATTGTAGTAACAGGAAGAAAAAGGGTAGGAAAAAAGACATTGAGAAGGCACATGGACAAGGTCTAGCAAAAAATTAGAAAAAGATGGACTATTTTCTAGATAAGACAATTGGCATGGTGGATCTCCCCTCATATGCACCATGAAACTCATCACTTGGAATGTCAGGGGCCTGAATACCCTTAACATAAGGTGCATTTTTAGGCACCAGCTTCAAAATCTAAAGGAAGACATCCTCCTACTACATGAAACCAAGCTTTCTTCTCAAAATGCAAACAAGTGGTTGGAAACCAAATGGAGAAATTAGAAATGAATCTTCACCGACTCTACATGGGCCATAGGGGGAATCGACATCATTTGATCTCCTTAATTTGTTATTATCACTTCCATTATAAATGAGCAAAATTGATAGGTGTATAAATTTGTAATTCCCAAGCATAATTTGTATTTTCCCCTATGGAACATATATGGTCCAACATGTATCTTTCAAAAAAAGAGAATGTGGGACTCCATTTCATCTCTTCTCTCACAATATGACAATGATTTGATCATTGTTAGCAGGGTGTAGGGCACAAAGCAGAGTTGACTGAAAGTTGGTGCATACATTATGCGAAGGCTGGAGCTGACCTATGATGCTAGAAGACATATCCCTACATGTAATAGATACAATATATATAGGATAGAATAAGTAAGATAGGTAGTAGATGATGATATGAAGACTGACATAGAAGTCATGTATGTAGATGGATGAGGCGGAGACTTGGACCTGCCGGAGGATGAATATATGATATTTTGTTGCTGATTATATATATATATATATATATATATGGAGATCTGCCGATATTGGATAAGTCTGTGTTGTCTTATGGTTGTAATTTGTATGCGATACTCTGTTTAGGTCATTCTTTGTGTTTTTCTATCAATCTCTAACTACTTGACCAGGGTATAAATTGAATACAAAGACTTGATTGAGGACCGGATCTCCAGATCGGTATCCCTCTCCATCTCTTGCCAACATTTGGTTCCGTTGTTGGGGCCTTGGAAGAAGGTAGTTAAGGATTGAAGGGGCAAAACATTCAAAGGAGTAGCACGGAGTAGGGGAAAGATTGATTGGTTTATTGCCTTCTTTTAATTGAATTTTCATTGTTTTGGCTTCCTCTTTGATTCCCTTCATCTCTGTGAATTTTCTAGGAAACAAATCCTCATACTCAGACAGAATTTCTACTACTTGCGCCACTACCTTCTCATCCCAATAGTCTCCTATTTTGGCTAGCTTAGGATCTCCTTCTTTGGAAATGTTTTCCTCTCTTAGCTGGATGGGCTTATTGTAGTATTTTTCCTTGATAGCTGTTGATTCTACCAACTTTCTTTCTCTTTGCTCAATCTTTATTTCTAGTTCCCTACTCTATTCCTCCTCCTGTTGTGTTGTTTTGTAGCATTTGTGTTTCTCCGAACTTATGATTCTTTATCCATCCATTCTGTGATTTTCCAAATGCCTTATGTTCTTGCCGGTGGTGAGCTTTGTTCTAGTTTTGCTTCCTTTTCTTCTGCATCTTGTTGAAAGATGATCTCCTTGATTCTGAGAAGTGTTGTGTATATGTTCTTGTCTAGACTAAAGAATGAGAATGTGTGAATGAATTCCTTTTGTAGTTCTTCCTAATTTATGTAGTTTCTTTCCTTCATTCCTGGTTTATGTACCATGTATGTGCAATTGGCGATAATGGCCAATAAAATAAATGGGGAACAATATCTCATTATATTCATTTATTTCTCTCCATACCATTGTACACATAGATAAATGTTCTTGTGGTGAGATCTGACCTGAGTATTTGGGTATGATGTCATATTCTCCTTCCTCTAGCAAATATCTTGTCTTGATGAGTATTTTGAATGCTGGCCATCGATTGATTGTATCTTTGTGTGTGTTCCACCAATTGCGACATTGTTGTCATGTCCCCTCTCCTATAGGTTGACTATCATCATTTTTGAATAAGTCGATGTAATGTTTAAATTAAAGATTTAAACTTAGTTATACAGGTCAACATCCTTCTTAGAGTCGATTTGAAGATTTTAGAATAAATAATATGGTGGTCGACTACATAAGAAATCACCATGTAAATGATGTTAAGTATGGATAAAAGGCATCAATTAAACAACATAAAAGTATTTATTAAAGAAGAGGCTAACTAGTTTGAGAGGCCGACCTTGAGTACATAAAGAAATGGCCGACTACATTGAGATGGCCGACCACATTACAAGGGATGTGTTAATGTTTAAAATGAAGTGCTCAACTATAGATGATTCTTATAAGGACAAGTCATCCCACTTATGAAGCGTCCAAGTTATTTAAAACATGTTTTAAGTGGTCAATTCTAATTAAGGGATGTGCTTAAAGTCTAAAGAGAAATCTAATTTATTATCCATAAAGGACCGATCCTTATAAAGAGTGCTTATGTTATGAAAGGCTGCGTTTGTTAGAAGAGTTGTCTCTCTTTTGTAAGAGGTGTGTTCTTCCATAAAGTCGCCCTCCTTCATGAAGGTATAAAAGGAAGGTGAAGGTATGTTTTGAAAGGAGGGAAGTAATGATTTATTTCTGAGTTTTTTTTGGTAAACTGCTAACTTGGGGTCAGCACCCTTTATTATATGAAAATATAAAAACAAATACATAAAGCAAGCCCTTACAACAAGGGGAGAAGAAACAACCCAACTAGGCTATCAACATACCAACAAACTACAATCAAACATCACTAAGAAGAAGCAAAGCAAAGAGCTACCCATAGGAGATGACAAAAGGTGAGTCCCCAAGAGTCAACCCCAACAGAGAGAAAAAAGACTAAGGCCAAATGGCCAACTTGCCAATCTAAGTTTTGACATTTTTTCAGGAGAAGAGAGCCTCCATGGTCCACTAAGAGCCCCCCTCAACCACTTCCTTTCCTTCAATGCGGAGTTTTTCAGCCTCATATTTCCTTCCTTTTTTCTGCTTTGAATCACCATAATCGGGTTTTAATTTTTTGGACTCAGTCTGAGAGATCCCAAATTTCAGAGGAGGAGCCACCACAAAGTCCTGATCACAAAAATCAAGAGTTGGATCATCTAGATCCTCCATGAATGGGAAAGTACCATCTGACTGAGAGTCATCCTCAACAACCACAGTAGGGACAATATCCAAATTAAGGACTGGAGGCTCAACATGCCCAATAGGTCACTCTGAGAGAGGTTCAGATGGTGCCACCGAATCAGTCCCCATAGCAGAGTGGGGAACAAAAAACTTGCCATGATTGTACCAAATGAAATCCACATCCGGAGACAAGTTTTCTAATCCACTTTTTAAGATTGAAACATCTAATTCTAGGAGGAATTGGGGTAGTGCAAGCCCCAACTTGTTGCAGTGAAAGCATCTAAAGGGGAGACCTTCAAATATTAAGAATTGCAACTAGGTGTCGTGAGAAGAATGAATCTAAATCGAGCCAGGAAGGGGTTTGGAAATATCCACAAGGACACAAACCCTTGTGTATCTCCGTGAAGCCCCCTCCTCCAAATTGATCTTAACAAAGGACCCCACCTGATTGATCATCTACCTATGAGAGCGGGAATCTAGATCACCAGAGGAAGGTTATATAACCTTATCTAGATCGAGATATCTAAAATTATAGCCATGGCAGGATCAAAGAAGGGAGTCCAAGGAGTGAGGAACAAACTGGAGTTCTCAAAAAACCAAGGGCCATTTTGTATTACAAAATTGCAATCATCAGCAGAATAGAAAGTAATCAGAAAGAATCTAAAATCTAGGGTGTGAACCACGGGGGGACAAGTTACTCCAAATAGACAAAGCCCAAGCTTGAACATCATCAAGGGATGGCCGCTTCTGTAGGAGTCTAATAATCAGAGATCAGCCACCAACATCTGTTGAAATAGAATTTATGCTATCATCTGAAATGTCAAACACGCAAGTTCTTCTGCAAAGGCAACCTTCATGTCACCAACAGAAAGATCAAAATCTCCATGAAAATGAGTCTCCTTCGAGCTAGAAACATGCGGGTCGGGCGGCTTGGGAGGAGGAAAATTAGGGTTCAATTTTTGAATCTGCTCCAAACAAAAATCATTGCATTCATGAAAAGGATTCGTATTGTTCTTGCAAGCCTCTAGTGATTTCAATTCAGAAGACCTAGCCACATTCACAGGTTTAGAAGAATCACCCAACAGATTAAAGGGGGGGAGGTGTGTTACATCCCTAACCTGTCATTAGCTTAATCTTACTCTTACTTGGTAATCAGGAGGATTAGTTAAGAGTTTGATGAGATATTGTGGAAAGATCTTATTTGACCTTTGATTATGAGGTTAATGACTGATGTTAAATAGTTTTGAACATTAAATGATTTATATTAAGGGATATGATAATGATGCACTGATCATGGTAGTTGTGGGAGATTTGAGCTCACCATAGTCTAGTGATTATGGTGTTTATGCAAGCCACATTCGTGGGAGTTGACAGAGTGGGAAGAACCACTCGCACCACCTTGGATAAGGTGGTAGCTCCCCAAAATTTTAAGCATGCCTTGGAGAATGAGACGAGAGCCTTAGACAATCGTATGGGGGGTGAAGGTGGGAGGGAGGAAGATTCTTGGAGAATAAGGAGGTTGCGTTGTATTTTGAAAAGAGACATCTACAACGGCTCACACTGTGTAACTCGTTGAGAGCTTGAAGTTCACTCAGGTAATGAGTGTATGGTAATCTTAACTATCTCTGAGAAATCTTTTCTTTCTCTGTTTAATTTGGGGCCTTAAGGCCAGTTGAATCTTTGATTGAATTTATTGTATGAGGCTCATGGTCAAAAGGCCGAGCCATGCATCCTTGATACCTTTGATTGTGTTATTAGGCTCATGGCCAAGAGGCTGAGCCAAGAATCCTTTTTCTTTTCAATTGTGTTAAGAGGCTCGTGGCCAGAGACTGAGCCATATGCTTTATTTCTTTATAGTATTGTGAGCTTGCGCCTAGGGGCCGAGCCACATATCATTTTAATCTTTTGATGGTGTGGTGTGCTTGAGGCTGGAGGCCGAGCCAAACCAATTACATTTTCTTTTAACCGTGATGCTCAAATCCTATGGCCAAGTCCAACTGTTTCTACTTATTATCTTTGAACACTGCTCAAGGCATGAAAGTCGAGTGCATATGCAATGAAGTCTTTAATGCATTAATGGCATTACAGGCCAAATGCCAATGCATATAATGTTTGAGACAATCTTTTTCCACAGCTTGAAGCTATGGAGGCCGAGAGCCTTAATAACCTTAAGCTTTTTCTACCTGCGGCCAAATGGTAACAAAAACTATACTTCTTGTAAATCTTTTTGCTTACAGCCATGAAGGCCGAGAGTCATGTAATGACTTGCATAATAAACTAGCTCTAGACCGAGGTGGCTGAGCATTTTTCTTGCATGCAAAGTGTAACTGTGGATATGGTTGTGGCTATTAAAGCCGAACCATAATGTAATGTGTACAGTCACATATTATATGTGGCCACGAAGGCCGAAACATACTTTTGGGACTTATTTTGTATCGGGCTTGAATCCATTATGGTCAAGGCCCAGATGTTTATTGTTGCATATACTTATATAACTAGTTCAGGTTATTGATGTCAAAGGGTCGTAATCAGCCATATGTTATACAGTGTTTATAGCTCTCATTCATATGTTAGCTTATTGTATAAGGCCGAATGGGGATTAATAATGGGGAGAGATTGATCATAACTATTCATAATCTCTTCGATTGAGAAGGTGAAATATGTGAAACCATAATTATCTTAGGTGGTTTAATAAGGGTATTTAGACTACCTATGACTATACTTGTTACCTTCGACTAAGAGGGTGGTATGATCATTAAAGATCATAGTTATACTATAAGGCAGTTTGCATGCTAGCCAAGTCATAAGAAATGAATTTGTTCTACTAATGATAACTACCCTCTATTTTTTTTAAGTGAGATTAGAGATACTACCTAAGCTCATAAAGGTAATAACAGTCTTTATTCATGACAAAATCACACTATTTAACTAAGGCAAGGAATGCCTAGTATAGTATTAATACGATTCTATCTTGTATGATAATTGATTTAGATGTTGTGAACCATGATGGACCTAGAATGGTAAATGTGGTTCAATTGTGTAATAACCTAGAGTGGAAGGAGGTGGCGAGGAGTCACAAGTTCCTCGCTACAAAGGTTACCTAATTGGTCAGAACAAACCTGAGATGGGAGTCGATTGTCTAGGTATGGAAAATGAATCAAATCGATCCCATGCATACTGGACCTAGGGTGGTGAATATGGTTGACTTTTGACATGATTAGAAAGTGGAATAAGGTGATGTGGAGTCACAGATTCCCTATAATGAAACTTGACTATTAATGAATAGTTTTATGATAACAATGATGCATCTAATGTATTTAAAAGATATGTTGATTCTTGATTGAAGAAGGAGAAACTGAATAAGAAGTAAGTTGTATTGCCTTGTATGAAGCAGTAAGTGCCTACCGGGTTTGTTGAAGGTACTATTTCTCCTAGATAATTATATACTTTTGAGAATGAATACTAAGATTAGTATGAAACTCTTGTATTGCAATGTAAATGGAAGCCATCTTTTACAAATGGCCATACTTCACAAAAGAGGTATAAGATATTAAAACCCAAGAGGATGCTTGAGATGGAGTATTTTTAGTAAGACCATCATTTTAGACTATTATGAGATAAGTCTCAAATGTCATGATCTTGAATGTAAACCTTGGGATAGGTCAACATGAAACTGTGAACCTAGGATGGTCAGAAGTTAGAAAACTTGTTTTGACTATTGAGATTTTGGAAAATGGAACAAGGTGATGAGGAGTCACAGGTTCCTTGTTGTGAAAGCAACCTACTTGTTTTAACTTTTGTCATGTTGGAAACTGGAAGAGGGTGATGAGGAGTCATAGGTTCCTTGGTGCGAAAGTAATCTATTACATTTGATGAACTCCTAGATAGGAGTCAATTGTCCTAGTATAGGACTATGAATTAAATTGAATTTACATTTTACTAGACCCCAAGAGGTCACATTAAACATACTGTAGGACATGACAACTTCTAAGTCAAGTAAGGGTGGTGGACATATGACTATGTTCATTGCAAAACATATATGTATGTAAATCTTTGGCTAAAGTAATGCATCCATCTTTGCATGCATTGTCGGTCCACAGTGCTCCAGATGGGCTAGTGTCTCTAGTAGTGTCATACATAGTTAGAATGGATCTATAGTTGTGTGATTGTGAGACATTAGGAAGGACACAACACCAGACACTCAGATGGCTAACCTTATGGTTCCTAATATCTAACCTTTTTGTGAAGGGTAGGGCCACTTCCAGTTAGGAAGTTGAGCGGGGGACCATAGGTCCGTGGTTGGTGGAAAAGCTCCAGGATGATGCTCTCCTTCCCAAGCATGAGACATGTCGAGGCTTATGGAGACATATGTCATTGGTTCCAGATATAGTGTTTGTATTTTATGACCAGTTGGTCTATTGTAATGTGTAAATTGATTTATGATGCCTTGGGCATAACTTGTACATGAATAGTGATGGTTACTCATTAAAGATATGTAAATGATTATTGTATTGTAAGCTTTGTTATATTCTGTTTAGAATAATATGCTTAATTGATAAAATGATAATGAATCATTATGGTTAAATTTTGATTTGCATAATCACATTGTTAACTAATCTCTTGATTAAGGTGGATGTTTATGTTAAATCTTGATCATTATGGATAGTGATGTTACATATGTTATCAGAGCTACTAGGTTGAACACATGGACCTATGAGCTCACTACACAATGATTTCCTTTATCCAACATTAACGGTTGTTAATGCTTGGATGTTCTTATACTAGAATGGTAAGAATAAGAACAATACCTAGAAAGAAGGTAATGGGAAATGGATGTCACCATAAGGTCTTGAGGGAGCAAGCCTCAAGAATGAAAAGACTTGAACAGACTGGTTGCTTGGTAGGAGCATGGTTAACTGATGAGGAGACCTTCACCGATGTCGTTGAATGCATCAAGAAAGAGTTGAGAAAAATAATTAGGATTGCTGCTCTTCACTCTAATGATGCATCAACAGAACCCTCTGCACCTAAAGCACCAGTTGTGGAAAACAATCCTAAGGGTTATGAGGTAACTAGGGAGGTTGTGGATGAGTACTTGTTTGTACATCCACCTCCTAAAACTGAACTGATAAATCTCAATGTTGAGAAATGAATATGGGAAGCTATCCTAGCTTGAAAATGACTTGCAATGGCAAGGTGTATACAAAGTTTTGTAATTTTGATGGATTATATGTAATCCGATGAAAATTATAATGCATTTGAAAAATTCTAACAATCTTTTCTTTCATGTTAAAGATTACATGAAATAGAATAGATTCATGTTATGAATGGATTCAATGGTATAAGAAACTAATCCATGATTAATTGGCAAACTTCAGGAAGAAGTAGATTGCAGTAAAAGTTTAAACAAGAACTAGAATGGGAGATAGCCATGATGAAGGGCATCCTTCAAGGCACTCTAAATTTGAGCTTGACTAGATCCTGGTCTTGTTGAAAGAGACAAGAACGAGGCTAGGAACTCTCGAACAGGAGGTCAGGGATTGACAAGGACCCAGGCAGGATGCCTATGATGGGGATGATGACGAGGAACGTCATAATGACACCAATTAAAGTGAGTATGGAGAAAATAACTCTGAGGCTAGATAAGAAAATGGAGTCAGGCTTGAGATATACAAGTCTAACTTGGAATAGGTTATGATATAGGTGCGGTTTAGCCAGTTGTCACTGTACTATGGAGGTGACAGATACCCTATTCCTTAACTAGTGATGGCAACAAGTAGTATGGGATGCTTGTTTGTCATCATAGATGGTTGTGAATGTGTACATTTTTACCCTAGTCCTTAGCTAGTGTTGACAACAAGTGGTATGGGATGCTTGCTTGTCATCACAGTTGGCTATGAACTAGGAAAAATGATAGGAGCTTATGTGAACCATGGACTTTATGTGTTATCACACTTGAGCCCTTGTTAGTGATGACCACAAGTAGTATGGGATGCTTGTTGGTCATCATGGTTGGGTACAAATCAGGAAAAATGATGGAACCCATGTGTACCATTAGGTATACTGACATTTCTTTTCTGAGTTAGGAAGAGGGAGTCCATAGATCAGGAGAGATCAGATATGGACAAGTACTTTTTTATTCTTAGAGATTTTGAGGATGTATTTCTAGATGAGCTACTGGGATTACCTCCTAAAAAAGATTTTGATTTTTTCTATAGATATGATTCCAGGGTCGGAACCTATATCTAAAACTCCCTACAGAATGACCACTACATAACTAATGGAACTATAAGCACAATTACAGGAAATTTGTGAAAAACTTTTCTAAAATTGCACATCTTATAACTTCCTTGCAGAGAGAGGGCAAGAGAATTGAGTGGTTAGAAAAGTGCTAAGAGACCTTTGACCTATTGAAGGAAAAATTGACTTTAGCACCAATTTTGAAAGTACCCGACCTAGAGGGTCAATTTGTAATCATTACCAATGCCTCAGGAGAAGGCTTAGGTGGTGTACTAGTCCAGGATGGACAGGTCATGGCATATGAATCATGTAAGCTGAAAAACTATGAACAAAATTATGCCCCAAATGATTTGGAACTTGCATCAGTCATTCATGCACTACAAATATGGAAACACTATTTACTTGGGAAAACTTTCAAGCTAAAAATAGATCACCAAGGACTCAAATATCTGTTCACTCAACCCCATCTTAATGCTTGGCAAAGAGGATGGTTGAAATTTGTCTTGGATTATGATTTTGAGATAAATATATACAAGGAAAAGAAAATTGGGTGGCAGATGTTTTGAGTAGGAGGTACCTCTCCTCCATGATCTCCATACATTTTGATTTTAGGAATCAGGTGTTATAAAAATCTAAGGGAGATTAGTTTTAGGAGTAGGTAAAACAAGCCCTTGAAGAAAACCCCCAGAATCTAAGATATGAAGGATTCAACCTTGAACCAGATGGGTTATTAAGGTTTAAAGGAAGGATGTATGTACCTAACTCAGTAGAGTTAAGGAATATGGTATGGAAGGAGGTTCATTCTGCATCATATTTTGGGCATCCTGGAGTAACCAAGTTACTTGCTGATGTGAAACCCTTATATTTCTGGAAAGGAATAAAGAGGGATGCTGAAAATTTTGTAGCTACATGTATAGAATGCCAGAGAGTGAAGGTAGAACACCATCACCCGGCAGGGCTCTTATACCCTCATGAAATTTCTGAGTGGAAATGGCAAATTATAAGCATGGCTTTTGTGCAAGTGCTTCCTATATCAAGGAAAAGGCACAATACTATCTTGATTATGATGGATAGACTCACCAAAGCCACTCATTTTATATCTAGAAACTTGACGAATGGGGCACCATCATTGCTCAAAAAAAATTTCAAGAGATTTTCAGACTACATGGCATTCCTGAGAAGATTATCTCATATGGGAATACATGAATGGCATTGAGAATTTGGTAAACCTTATTCTCTTCACTTGGTACCCAGTTGAACATAATCGCTGCTTATCATCCTGAACGGGTGGACAAACCAAAAGGGTGAACCAAGTGTTGCAGGACTTATTGAGAATGTACTACATGGATCAGCAGTACAAACAGGAGGATTATTTTCCTCTGGTGTAATTCACATACAATAATTCCTATCACTTAGCTATTAAGATGGATCCATTCGAGGCATTATATGCACGAAAGTTTCAGACCCCTGTAAGCTGGGACAAGCTAGAAGATAGGGTTAGCCTTGGTCCAGAAATGCTATCAGAAATGGAAGAGCAAGTACATCTAATCAAGAGAAGGATAGTGGAAGCTAATGATATACAAAAGAGTTATATGGATACCAAGCGCATCAAAAGGCATTTCACAATGGGAGAGAAAGTTCTCTTAAGAGTGAATTTCCTCATCTTTTCTGAAAAACTTACTTATTATGCTCTTGAAACATATTTCTTTTTATGATGATTAACTATTGAAACATTAAATCATCAGGGATGATGATTCTTATGGGGGGAGGTATGTTACATCCCTAACGTATGATTAGCTTAATGTTACTCTTACTTGTTAATCAGGAGGATTAGTTAAGAGTTTGATGATTTGATATTGTAGAAATATCTTATTTGACCTTTGATTATGAGGTTAATGACTGATGTTAAATAGTTTTGAACATTAAATGATTTATATTAGGGGATATGATAATCATGCACTGATCATGGTAGTTGTGGGAGCTTCGAGGTCACCATAGTCTAGTGATTATGGTGGTTATGCAAGCCACATTTGTGGGAGTTGGCGAAGTGGGAAGAACCACTCGCACCACCCTGGATAAGGTAGTAGTTTCCCAAGATTTTAGGCATGCCATGGAGGATGAGGCGAGAGCCTTAGAGAATTGTATGGGGGGTGAAGGTGGGAGGGAGGAGGATTCTTGGAGAATAGGGAGACTGTGTTGTATTTCGAAAAGAGACAGCTATAGTGGCTCTCACTGTGTAACTCGTTGAGAGAGAAGTTCACTCATGTAATGAGTGTGTGGTAATTTCAACTATCTCTAAGAAATCTTTTCTTTCTCTGTTTAATTCAGGACCTTATGGCCAGTTGAATCTTTGATTGAATTTATTGTATGAGGCTCATGGTTAGAAGGCTGAGCCATGCATCCTTGATAGCTTTGATTGTGTTATGAGGCTCATGGCCAAGAGGCCGAGCCAAGAATCCTTTTTCTTATTGACTGTGTTAAGAGGCTTGTGGCTAGAGGCCGAGCCATATGCTTTATTTCTTTACAGTATTATGATCTCGTGCCTAGGGGCCAAGCCATAAATCTTTTTAATCTTTTGACGGTGTGGTGTGCTCAAGGTCAGAGGCCAAGCCAAACTAGTTACATTTTCTTTTAACCGTGATGCTCAAATCCTGTGGCCAAGTCCAACTGTTTCTACTTATTATCGTTGAACACTACTCAAGGAATGAAAGCCAAGTACATATGGAATGAAGTCTTTAATGCATTAATGGCATTGCAGGCCAAATGCCAGTGCATATAATGTTGGAGACAATCTTTTTCCATAGCTCAAAGCTGTGGAGGCCGAGAGCCTCAAGAACCTTAAGCTTTTTCTATCTATGGCCAAATGGTAACAAAAACTATACTTCTTTTAAATCTTTTTGCTTACGGCCATGAAGGCCGAGAGTCATGTAACGACTTACTTGCATAATAAACCAACTCTAGTCCGGGGTGGCTGAGCATTTTGCTTGCATGGAAAGTGTAACTGTGGATATGGTTGTAGCTATTAAATCTGAACCATAATGTAATGTGTACCAGTCACATATTATCTATGGCCACGAAGGCTGAAACATACTTTTGGGACTTATTTTATATCGATCTCGAAGCCATTATGGCTGAGGCCCAGATGTTTATTGTTGCATATACTTATATAACTAGTTCAGGTTATCGATGTTAAAGGGCTATAATCGGCCATTTGTTATACAATGTTTATAGCTCTCATTCATATGATAGCTTATTGTATAAGGCCGAATGGGGATTAATAATGGGGAGAGATTGATCATAACTATTCATAATCCCTTTGATTGAGAAGGTGAAATTTGTGAAACCATAAATATCTTATGTGGTTTAATAAGGGTATTTAGACTACCTATGACTATACTTGCTACCTTCAACTAAGAGGGTGGTATGATCATTAAAGATCACAGTTATATTATAAGGCAGTTTGCATGCTAGACAAGTCATAAGAAATGAATTTGTTCTGCTAATGATAACTACCCTCTATTTTTTTAAAGTGAGATTAGAGATACTACCTAAGCTCATAAGGGTAATAATAGTCTTTAATCATGGCAAAATCACACTATTTAACTAAGGCAAGGAATGCCTAGTATAGTATGAATATGATTCTATCTTGTATGATAATTGATTTAGATGTTGTAAACCACGATGGACCTAGAATGGTAAATGTGGTTCGATTGTGTAATAACCTAGAGTGGAAGGAGGTGGCAAGGAGTCACAAGTTCCTTGCTACAAAGGTAACCTAATTGGTCAGAACAAACTTGAGATGAGAGTCAATTGTCCAAGTATGGACAATGAATAGAATCAATCCCATGCATACTAGACCTAGGGTGGTGAATATGGTTGACTTCTGACGTGATTAGAAAGTGGAATAAGGTGACGTGGAGTCACAGATTCCCTATAACAAAACTTGACTATTAATGAATAGTTTTATGATAACTATGATGCATCTAATGTATTTAAAAGATATGTTGATTCTTGATTGAAGCAGGAGAAACTGAATAAGAAGTAAGTTGTATTGCCTTGTAGGAAGCAGTAAGTGCCTACCGAGTTTGTTGAAGGTACTATTTATCCTAGATAAAATTTATATACTTTTGAGAATGAATACTAAGATTAGTATGAAACTCTTGTATTGCAACGTAAATGGAAGCCATCTTTTACGAATGCCCATACTTCACAAAAGAGGTATAAGATATTAAAACCCAAGAGGATGCTTGAGATGGAGTATTTTTAGTAAGACCATTATTTTAGACTATTATGAGATAAGTCTCAAATGTCATGATCTTGAATGTAAACCTTGGGATAGGTCAACATGAAATTGTGAACCTAGGATGGTCAGAAGTTAGAAAACTTGTTTTGACTATTGAGATTTTGGAAAATGGAATAGGGTGACGAGGAGTCACAGGTTCCTTGTTGTGAAAGCAACCTACTTGTTTTAACTTTTATCATATTGGAAATTGGAAGAGGGTGATGAGGAGTCATAGGTTCCATGGTGCAAAAGTAATCTATTACATTTGATGAATTCCTAGATAGGAGTCAATTGTCCTAGTATAGGACTATGAATTGAACTGAATTCACATTTTGCTAGACCTTGAGAGGTTGCATTAAACATACTGTAGGACATGACAACTTCTAAGTCAAGTAAGGGTGGTGGACATATTACTATGTTCATTGCAAAATGTATATGTATGTAAATCTTTGGCCAAAGTAATGCATCTGTCTCTGCATGCATTTTTGGTCCACAGTGCTCTAGATGGCCTAGTGTCTCTAGTAGTGTCATACATAGTTAGAGTGGATCTATAGTTGTGTGACCGTGAGACATTAGGAAGGACACAACACCAAACACTCAGATGGCTAACCTTATGGTTCCTAATATCTAACCTTTTCGTGAAGAGTAGGGCCACTTCCAGTTAGGAAGTTGAGTGGGGGACCACAGGTCTGTGGTTGGTGGAAAAGTATCAGGATGATGCCCTCCTTCCCAAGCATGAGACATGCCAAGGCTTATGGAGACATATGTCATTGGTTCCAGATACAGTGTTTGCATTTTATGACCAATTGGTCTATTATAATGTATAAATTGATTTATGATGCCTTGGGCATAACTTGTACATGAATAGTGATGGTTACTCATTAAAGATATGTAAATGATTATTGTATTGTAAGCTTTGTTATATTTTGTTTAGAATAATATGCTTAATTGATAAAATGATAATGAATCATTATGGTTAAATTTTGATTTGCATAATCATATTGTTAACTAATCTCTTGATTAAGGTAGATGTTTATGTTAAATCTTGATCATTATGGATAGTGATGTTACAAGGCACAAGAAAAGGAGGAACATCAAGAGCCTCGTCCCCGCATGAGCTAGAGCGTAGCTGATAATGCTACCACCCCTCACCACCCACCTTTGACTGAGAAGGATTGTGACCAACTCCACCCCCTGCTCACTCCTTTCCTGACCTTCTTACCTGCACCAACTATGCCGCCTGAAATCACGGCCCTAGCACTCGCATTGCCTGCACCGCCAAAAAAATTTGCTCCATCTCCTTCGCACATTGTCGCTTTCTTTGATTTATTTCTGATTTTGAAATATATATTTCTAATACATTTTCTAAGTATAATAGCAAGAAAGTATATTTGAATAAAGATATTAATGCACTAAACCTGCCATTTGAAAGGGCAGTAATGGATAAAAACAAAGCATAAATTGCTACAACAAATTTGATATTATTTTACTTGGTGCAATAGCAGATAGGTATGCTACACCATATCCTTATGTATTCATAAATGCTAGTTTATGCTAATATTATACGTGTATTCAATTAAGGGAAATAAATGAATATCTATGAATTATTTCATTTATTCTCTATATAGATTTATATCTAAAATATGGTAATTAAGATTATAGCTATTAATTCTGATTAATAAAATAACTATGCTTATATACATATATAATATATATTCATGATATACAAGGGATTAGTATATTCATGACTCGGTCCTTAATATTTCTCTATTGCCCCTCATGAGGATTGGTTGGGTTGTTAGGGAGAGGCAAAATTAATGTCTCATAAGGAAGGTGAGCCCCGAAGTGGTATGGACGTGTGTTCCTAAATCTCTCAAGCCAAATGGTGGTATTGATGGGTGTTCATGAAACCCTTGTACCTAATCCCCATTGTGGTATGGACAGTGTTCCTAAAGCTTGGGCCAGGTGGTGGTATTGATGGGTGTTCATGAAACCCCTGGGCCTCACTTTTGGAGAATAGTTTTCTAGCGCCCTAACACGGTTATCCCCCATCCTCCATAGGGTTGATGATTAGGTAAGAGGTAACTTGGATTGGGGCTTAAATATAGTAATCATCGAATATATTATGAATACTAATTAGTCCCTTGTTTTAATGATCTGATTTAGGGTACAAAAAGTATGTTGAAGTATGTTTATTATGTAAAGCAGGCATACTCCAAGTAGGGGACATTACAATTGGTATCAGAGCATCCTTACTGCCATCCTGTGAATGATAGTTGATGCTACGTGTATTCAAGTGTATACTTCGTGGCTTACGTGTATTCAAGTGTATACTTCCTGACTTACATATATTCAAGTGTATACTTCATGACTTGCATGTATTCAAGTGTATACTTCATGACTTGCATGTATTCAAGTGTATACTGTATACACATAAAAATGGCTCGAGTCAAATTAAATAAATATTTTAATATTTATTTCATTTTTATTCCTCTATCAATAAATAAATATCTTAATTTATTTATTTGGTTCACGTTCATCATATTCTTCTAACAATTACATTCCTAAATTCCTCTAATGTCATATCTAATCCTAAATTATTTAATTATTTCCTCTAAAAACAAAGTCCTATGTCTAAAATCCACATCATCTCATCCTTGTCATCTTACACATCATTGGACACCTCATCATGTTGCTCCAATAATTAAATATTCTTAATATTTATTTAGTCATTTGTCCTCTCAAACATGTGCCCTATATCTTCTCAACCATCAAACATGGTCAAAGACACTTGTCTCCTAAATCCTATATTCCCTCTCACATTCCAACAACCAAGAACTCCTTCCTCCATGTTCTTCTCATGGTCTTCCACCTTTATCTCAATGGTCCTTGTGAGCATCATGACATGTGGCTTATGGTTCCACATTTTCCTTCACCTTGTCATCGTAGTAGGAACATCTTCCATCTTTATCTCCCTCATCCCAACCAATTTGATATTGACCGTACATGTGACAAGACTTATTCTCCACCGTGGATCTTTTGACAATTGGATTGGACCCCTCCTTGGTCTATAAAAGCAAGCTCCACACCTTCATTTTCAACAATCACAAGAGCTATAGTACTTACATGCTGCAGAAATTCCATCAAGTAATCAAGCATGCTTTTGGCCCCTCCATTTGCATTATCATCATAATATCCATAGTTGCATTACCATTAGCTGCATAATATCATTTAGTTGCATATCACTATCCTCATATCTATCATTTTCAACATCATGGAAATAACAAAATCATTATCATTATCTTAGTTGCATTGTTTACATTGCATATTAGAATCCACAATTCCATTCATCTCATTGTCATCTTGGAAAGCAAAGAAGTAGAATTCTGAAAGAAAGATCATTATCAACAAGATCATTGAGAAGATAGGAGACAATGGAATGCACGGGATAAATCAGTTTCCAAGGTGTAATTCATTTTTTCTATATTTTTCTTAGTTTCATTGATGTATTGAATTTGAGTAGGAATTCTAGAGTATTTGTGGTATCTTCTTAGGTTCTTATAGTTGTTTCAAATTATTCACCACATTTTGGCACCCACCGTGGGGCCTTGCCCCGTTTTTAACTTCCAAATTTGAGTTTTTGGTGTACTTACAGTCGTAATAGGTCGTTCCTGCTCATTCAATTTCTAGTCCTGTGCATCTATGAAGACAAATATCAGTCCTACGCATATGCCACTTTATGCTGCATTTCTGACACTTTATGCTATGCATTTGTCTTTCTGCACATATAACTCATCCTGTCGCACATCTGTTGTCTGTTTTTGTGCATTTGAAATTAGTCAGTTTTAGTATGTCTTTTTGATAAATTTTGATGCTAACTCTTGTTACAGTTGTCATCGATCATTAAAGAAGTGTATTTGAACTACTGATAATTGGTTTTGTAGGTTTAGGGCTTGGTTTAGACATCATTTTGTTAATCTAGTGACACCTAGTTTAAAATAGGAAGAGTAATCATACAATTTTGCATTACAATCTTGCATACAATCATAACTTAGTTTTAATTAGGAGTAATTCTATCTTGTATACAACCATCACATAGTCTAAATTAAGAGGTTAATTGGACAAATTTTGCATACAAATCATCACATAGTCTAAATTAGGGGTTATAATTGGACAATCTTGTATACAATCTTGCATACAAATCATCACATAGTTTAATTAAGAGGCTAAATTTGACTATCTTTCCTTTTATGTTATCATGCAAATATGGCATTTTGTGTTGTTAGATTAGTCACACTTAGCTTAATCTAGGCGGTCAATAAACAAGTGTTTGTTGTGCTTGCAAAGGTGATAGGCATATGCTCTCCCCTTGCAACATCTTGGGTGATCAAAAAGCCAGACTCATCTACCCTTTTCTTGTTTACCCTTAGAAAGGCCTACTCTTGGATTGTGCTTCATCCAAGAGGGACAACCTTAAGTGGAGCTTTCCTTTGACCCACTATATAAATGGGATAAGGAAAAAGCAAAGTCCTAACCTACGTTAGCCTTGCCTTTCGGTGCCAAATCAAAAAGAGGTCTTCTAGCACTTTGTGGAAACAATTTTTGCATTGTGTAAAGTATTTGATACTCTTAGTAGGATTGGTCAAATCTTTTATTAGCTTGTCGCATGCTCGCAAGGCATTGGTCCCTCAATGTTACTAAGAACCATTTGTTTTAGAGACCAAAATCCTTTTACTTGTTGATGTAGGACATCAGACCTCTAAAGTCGCCCAACGTTTTCACTAATCATGTGTAGAGGCATAAATTCATCTTTTCAGGAATGAAACTTGGTGTGCCCAAGAAGTGTGTGCTGTGTAAGAGGGAGCTAGTGCCACAAAGTTTCCATATGTTTGCCTTGTTTAAATGGCTAGAGAAATCCAAGTTGGGATTCAACAAGTAGTATCCTTTCTCACCTAGGATTGTACATGTCTTCAAATTTGTGTCAAACACTAAATGTCACAAACAAACATCAAATTGTACTATCTATTGTGTTTTCTTCCCTAAAAACAAAGAAAATCCTCACAAGAAAAACATTAGGTTATCTTAAAAAACATGCAAAAACAAGCAAAAAAAAAACTTGATCAAAAATAGAGTTACTTTAAGCAAACCTGCGCATTTGAAACTTCTTGTTGCGCATTTGAAAATTCTTGCTGCGCATGCAAATCTTGTTGCGCATATGACACTTTTTGTTGCACATACAAATCCTATTGCGCATCTAAACAATAGAGCCGCGCATTCAGAACTGCGCATATAATCAACAGAACTACGCATTTGAACCCTATACTTGCGCATCTGAACCTGCGCATCCACAACAATGAATTGTTCCCAAGGTTTTGAGAAAATACTAAAATTAGTTTTGGATACCCATTTCTGCTTAGAATGCACTTGAGAAGTCATTAGAACCATTTAGACACATCCCATACCCATTTTTCAAATCATTTCACTTACATCCCATAGCTAGCCTTTCCAAAAAGCAAACAAAAGCAATATTTTCCCAAAGATGCCCTTGAGATCTTCCTATTCAAACAAACAATTTGGTTAGTTTCCCTATTAGGATCAATCATCCTCTATCTAGAAACTACACTAAACATCTTGACAAGTTTAGTCTACAACAATAGTGATTCCTATCATCCCTATTTGATTTAACTTTGGATCAACACTTTGATAGCTATACATTATAGCTCAAGACTATTGTTTGAACAAGGAATCAAAACACCATCTTTAGAAAATCTTACCACCAACACATTCGATCCAATCTTTCACCCCAAACTATATCCTATCACAAACATCATTTACATCCACAAGTCTCTCATCCAACTTAATTCATATCATACTTTTGTATGGTTGAAACTAGGTCTCAAGCCAAAAGAAGAAAAGCAATGGATTACACAAATAGTAGTGTACACTCCTCTAGTGATGGAGAGGAAGAAATCGACCAAGAAGAACTTGATAAGTGCTTACAAGATCCAAAATTTAAAAACTTGATGGATAAGGTCATAACAACGGATCCTCACAAATACTTCCTAAGAAGAACTTGATAAGTGCTTACAAGATTCAAAATTTCAAAAATTGATGGATAAGGTCATAACAACGGATCCTCACAAATACTTCCTCTTACTTGCACAAGGAGCCAAGATACTCGTTGATTTTGACATTTCAAAATTGAGAGCAACAACCTCATCAAATGAAATAGAATCTCCAAAGAATGAAAAGGTTAAGGATATGTTAAATCCTTTAGATACACTCACACAACAAATCCAAGCCTTACAACAACAATTTGTGGACCTACAAACTGGAATTTCCACAAAACATTACTCATTAGAGGATATATCTCCATATTCTTTTGACAAAAGATTAGTCATGGTACCTTTCCCTTCAAGATTTGAAGTCCCTAAATTTGACAAATATAGGGGGAAGGGTGATCCACGTGACCACATTAGAGAATTCAGCATTGCATGCTTATAAGTCGCCCATAATGAGACATATCTTATGCGACTCTTTCCACGTAGCCTAGGAGGTCAAGCTATGGAGTGGTTCTCACGTCTACCTCCCGAAATCTGAACATTCAATGAACTAGTGGACAAGTTTGTCACTCATTTATAAGTAATTACAAGATCCAAAATTTCAAAAATTGATGGATAAGGTCATAACAACGGATCCTCACAAATACTTCCTCTTACTTACACAACAAGGAGCTAAGCTACCTGCTAATTTTGACATTTCAAAATTGAGAGCAACAACCTCATCAAAAGAAACAGAAGCTCCCAAGAATGAAAAGGCTAAGGATATGTTAAATCCTTTAGATACACTCACACAACAAATCCAAGCCTTACAACAACAATTTGTGGACCTACAAACTGGAACTTCCATAAAACATTACTCATTAGAGGATATATCTCCATATCCTTTTGACAAAAGCTTGGTCATTGTATCTTTCCCTTCAAGATTCAAAGTCCCTAAATTTGACAAATATAGGGGAAAAGGTGATCCATGTGACCACATTAGAGAATTCAGCATTGCATGCTTAGAAGTCGCCCATAATGAGACATATCTTATGCGACTCTTTCCACACAGCTTAGGAGGTCAAGCTATGGAGTGGTTCTCATGTCTACCTCCTAGAATTTGAACATTCAACAAACTAATGGACAAGTTTGTCACTCATTGATAAGTGCTTACAAGATCCAAAATTTCAAAAATTGATGGATAAGGTCATAACAATGGATCCTCACAAATACTTCCTCTTACTTACACAACAAGGAGCCAAGCTACCTGTTGATTTTGACATTTCAAAATTGAGAGCAACAACCTCATCAAATGAAACAGAAGCTCCCAAGAATGAAAAGGCTAAGGATATGTTAAATCATTTAGATACACTCACACAAAAAATCCAAGCCTTACAACAATAATTTGTGGACCTACAAACTAAAACTTCCACAAAACATTACTCATTAGAGGATATATCTCCATATCCTTTTGAAAAAAGCTTGGTCATGGTACCTTTCCCTTCAAGATTCAAAGTCCCTAAATTTGACAAATATAGGGGAAAGGTGATCCACGTGACCACATTAGAGAATTTAGTGTTGCATGCTTAGAAGTCACCCATAATGAGACATATCTTATGTGACTCTTTCCACACAGCCTAGGAGGTCAAGCTATGGAGTGGTTCTCACGTCTACCTCCTGGAATCTGAACATTCAATGAACTAGTGGACAAGTTTGTCACTCACTTCTCCTACTGTTGCAAGGTGTGGCCCTTGGTCTCCTTGTTTAGTGCTACGCTGCGGTGGTTTGCGACAAGGGCTTAACCGCCTCCTGTGCTTGTTAAGTCAAGTGGTTATATCAAGCATTAAAAGGTTGATCTTTTGGTGCAACGACAACTAACAGTTGGTATCAGAGCTGAGGTCACAGTTCAAACCCCACGCTTGCGCTTGGGGGGGATTGTTGCAAGGTGTGGCCCTTGGTCTCCTTATTCAGCACTACGCTGCGGTGGTTTGCAACAAGGGCTTAATCGCCTCCCGTGCTTGTTAAGGCAAGTGGTTGTATCAGGCATTAAAAGGTTGATCTTTTCGTGCAACGGCAACTAACACCTACAACATTGAACATGAGATTTCAATGTTAGATCTATGCAATAACAAACAAAAGAGTGGAGAATCTTTCACCACTTTTTTACAAAGATGGAGACAACTTGCTAGTAAATGTCCTTATCATATTCCTGAAAAGCAAATATGTTGTTCTCAAAATCAGCTACGCTCATTTTTATAGACAATCCCCCACGAAACTTGTCCGTTTTGTGAATCTACACTCAAGTTCGCAAATCGAGACAAGATTCCCTTGTTCTCGCGCGAAGTCATTTGACATTCTAGACCGGTTTATGACATCCCTTTGAATCAGTTTCTCGTTATGCGTGAAGATCGTTTAAGTTGTAAATTAGTTAAAATGTCAATTTAGGTCATTTTTAGGAGTTAGTAAAATTTTTAGTGTTCACATGCAGTAGTGGCATTTTTTTCTGCTCCTTCATATCTTTTTTGACTTGTTTTTAATACATGTGTAATGGCGACAAAATTTGCCACTCTTACATGTGTTTTTCATGTAATATGTCAAGGCGGCAAAATTTGCCGCCATTACATGTTATTCCCAGTTTTGTGCATTGTCGGCAAAATTTGCCACTTTGACATACTTGTTGTCCTTTGTGTAAGGTCGGCTGAAACTTCCGCTCGAGTGAGATCCTTCGAAATCTTGGACGCCGAGTGCCATTAATGGCCACTCGTGCCATTCATTAAAACTTGTTTTCGAGTTGTTAATCACATCTTTTGTTTGTTGTTTTTATTGTTTCATTCCTCCAAGCTCCCTCCGGACCCCTCGCATCACTCGATTGCATCGTTTAAGGTTTCATCCAAATTCATTCTTGGCATTAGGGTTTCCTACCAGCATTACAGGTAAACCTTTCTTTTAAACCTATTTTCCCTTGCTAGAAGTTTTTGTTTAACACAACTATCGTTATATCTTTAGGTTTTGTTTTAATAATTTTTTTTGTGTGATGTCTGTTTGTGATGTGTACCTTCTGTGTTTCCGCCCATACACTATAGGTGCCCTAGGTTTTGTTTTGAGAGACGCTGTGTTTTCACCGCTTAAAACCTTTAGTGGTGATACAACCTTTGAAGAAATGTATCAACGGCTGATTTCGCCACGTAGATCCTTAAACCTTTGTGACTTCCAATGTGCAAAGTCAGCATTGTTTACCGCTCGGACAGATGCTATCGGTGCTCTGAAACAACCCTGCATGCAATGTCGGTCATTTTCGCTGACCTAACATTGTGAGGACTCAATCCCTTCCATTGTGCATCGTCGGCAAAATTCGCCGCGGGTGCATGACTTCTAAGATTTTTGTATGGTGTATGGGCGGCAGATTTCGCCGCCCTTACATGAGGAGCTATTTCATACCCCATGTGATAGCGGGCATTTTCGCCGCTTTAACATCAAAACCACAATCCTTGTTCCCTGCATTAGCGGCAAAATCTGCCACTCATACTAAAAACTCCTACCACATGCAGTGGCGGTGAATTTTACCGCCAATGCACACAATAAAACCCTCATATGTAAGGGCGGCAAATTTTGCCGCCCATGCAAAAATTGTCTCAAATTTCTCACTCTGGGAAACTTTTAGTTTTGATTTTCTGAGCCCGCTTCTCCTCTGATTTTTGGCCAGCTTGCACTATAGCCCTTTTTCAAGCGCGTTCCCATAGTCGTGATCATCAACATGCAATTTTCCCAAATTGCCAATATTTTCCCTAATTGCGTGATCATGACTTTTTGCTGTAGTTTCTTCTATGGAGCTTCATTCTACATCAACTTCTTCTTGGTGAAAGCTCATCCAAATGACTGAGTTGTCCCCGAAGAAATCAAAAGCGATGAAGTACAAATATCAAGGTGTTTTCCCAATCACCTCAGTCCATTCTAATGTTGATGACATTAGAGATACGGAGATTGGCCATGTTGATATGGCTGAGTTTGTAGAGAGAACCAAGTCAAGCAACCCCAGTGCTATGATGAAGAAGATAGTTGAAAGTAATATTCATCTGGTGTCATCCTTCCCAGTGGGAGCTCACAACACAGAATTTGTTCTTCAATGTGCCCATTTCTATAACAAAGATATTAGAGCTGTGGTGGACGCCAGTGGTAATGTGATAATCAGGTTGGATCCTGAGTTCATTGACAAGGTGTTCATGTGTCCTTCTGCGACAGAGGTGTTGAAGCTTGACTTTGTTGAAGCTCAGAAGGAATATGACAAGAATCCAGATAAAGCAAAGAAAGTGATCAACAACAAATGGTTGAAGACTGCAAGGTTAAGTTTGTCAAGGTGGCCATGTAGTTTCCCTCAAAGTGATTTTGTAGAGGAAGTTGGTGACCTAATTACTCTCCTCAGCAGGATAAGAGGTTTGTCTTCCTCTTCACAGTTTCATGAATGGATGTATCCTTTCATTAAGGTCATACTCCAGGGCAAGCAAGTTATTTTCTGGGGAGAACAAATCAGTAACGCTTTGCATGACCAGCTGACGAAGGTATCCACTACCTCCAAGTTCTATATGATTTCCTATCTAGTATACATTGCAGCTTCCATGAGGATTTTTCTAGGATTATCATTAGAAGGGGATAGGAGAGTAGTTCCAGTATACCAATATTATTCCCGGCTGACATTGAAAGGTTCAATTCACCATTTCAGGAGGGTGAATGATGCATTCTTTACTGTATTCCTGTGTTTTTTTGATCCCCAACTAGACCAGAGAAGAATTTCAAATGAGGCATGGACAGTGGTAAATGACTTCAGGTGTATGTTTTTGCAATTTCCATCTTTTTCATACTTGAGGGTTGGCTTTTTCCAAGGTTACCCTTATATGCTTCCGAGATTCCCTTCAGATAAACTAGTCTTGATGGAGTTGTGTAGACAAATGATTGTCGTGCATAACAAACAGATAGAACTCAAGAAGCCTGGTTTTAGATTCCCAGTGGAAATCTGTAGATTTTCAGTAATGACTGCCGCAAGGGCAAGGGCCATGGAGACAGAGATGCAGTTGGTCACCATGAAGCAATTCAAGAGGAGACCAAAGTTTGACTATAGAGGCGTAAAGGATAAAATTAGACAAAAAACTCAATTTCATGAACCCATGGTAGAAGATGTCTGGGTGGACTTGAGGACAGAGGAAGATATCAGGAAACTAGACTATAGCAGGTTGTCCTTGGAACAGATTGAATATCTAGGACTTGCTGATATTCTAGAAGATCTTGTGGATGATGGGGAATTGGTTGACACCAGATATGATGCAGAATAGATTGCTAGTACTCCTCTCCCTCCAATCCAATGGTCCCAAGAGGAGTTGACTTCACTAAGGAAGAGATTTGAGCCCATATTGGCTAACACCAATAACTGGCTGGCGGATAAAGGAATTACTTTGAAAGAATTCCTCATAGGATCAGAAACTGAAGTTCATAAGCAAATTGGTAAAAAGGTGGAAAACAGAACGAAGAATAAGAGTGATGTTCCCTCATCCTCTAAAACACACAAGCCTAAGATCAGATTTGTGACAAAGAAATCAAAAGCTGTGGAGGAAGAACTTGAGATAAAAGATATGGAAGTTGAGGAGCCAGCTACTGAAGAGCCGGCCACAGAAGAGATGGATGTTGAAGATAAGAATTCAAATCAACAAGACAAGGAGGCTTTGTCTCCACAGGAAAATACACAACAAGAAATGGGAGTATCATCCCCATTGCTTAATACACCTGTTGCAGCTCCTGTGTCTGTTTCTCCTATTAATATTCCCTCTTCTGAATCTCCCTCTCCTCCTAAAATAATTTTTGATAATCCCCAAAATACTTTTGAAAATGTTCTCCGTTCTTCTGAGTCAATTCCTAGTTTGTCTTCTTCGTCTTTTGATATTGGGGATACATCCATTTTTTATCATTTTGTGATGAATACTGAACAAGTCTCTAGTGCAAATGTAACAGGTGTGGTTTTTACTAACACCCCGCCTATTGTTTCTACTACCAGTACAAGCACAGTTCCAGGAACACCAGCAGTAGGAATGGATCCCAATGTGAGTACTTCTCTGCTTCCACCTTGGTTATCAGCTTACACGCCAAAGAGGAAAAAACAAGTCATCTCCCGAGATGACTTTGATTTCACTAAGTTGGTACCTGCAAAACCTAAGGCCCTGAAGAAACTGAAGATTCTTTCCAGGGTACTTGAAGACAAGGGACACAAATTTCTGGAGATAGCAAAACCTCCATAGGATGCAACTGTTGAAAATTTTGATATGAATGAATACTCTATTTCTAGAGTTGAATTGGGCAAAATAACCCATGAAAGCGCTAAAAATGATATGCAGTCAGCCATGGACATCCTAATCCAGAAGTTTGACAGGGAAAAGGAAATGAAGGATCACTACAAGGCAATGGTAGAATAGCTAACTGCAGTGGTAAGGAAGATCACTTTGAACTTATAAGCTGTTACTCCATAGGCCGTATCTGTAGAAGACCCCATCATTCTGAAAGTAGAAAAGACACACCTCAAAGGAAAAGTACTTGAAGAGTACTTAGACAGGATGCGGGCGTAAGGAATCTCTTTGCTCACAGATGTATCTGAGAAGACAGATAAAATGAGGAAAGTAAGGGCAGAACTTAATGATCTCATTGATGCTATCTCTCAAGATATTGAACACACAGAGGATACTCATGATAAATGGGTAGAAATAAGGAAGCTAAAAATAAGTACCCTAATATCAATTGGCGCTATTTCTAACAGGGATTCATATATAGAAACAAAGGAGGCTCTGATGTATAGGAGTAGTATGCTAAGAAATTTGATCAAGGATCTTGAAGCTGCAAAGGAAATCAGTGAAGAAAATGATGTCAACCTTTTGCATAAGTTGGAGGAGTTACCTTGTAAGTTGGTATCACAGGACAACCAATTTCTTTCTACAGAAGAAATGGTTCAGGAATTTGAAGACATGTTCCAAAAAGAATTTGAAGATAAAGCATTTTCAATGACTTATGTGGACAGTATTTTAGACAACTAGTTAACTTTGGATAATCTGAAAACCAGGTTAATTGGTCATGCAAAATCAATCACTAAAGTAAGGGATGCCATAGTGAGAGCTAGGATGATCTTCAGGAATGCATTCAACCCGGATAGCATTGAGATGCAAGTGGCTTTCACTATGTATGATCACCACATGAGAAAAAGTGGCGACACAAATTGAAGCAGTCATTTTTCCCTTAGTTTATTTTCTATTTTTCATATGTACTTTCAAAACAATTTTGGACATTTTTACATGTACATTTTTCATATGTAATTACATGTAAAAATATAGGAAGTCCCAAGTGAATAAGGACTCCTATTTTTGAATAAGTCAAAGTATTTGTAGATTTCCTAAATTTTCTCAAGGCCTCTCCCTATAAATAAAGAGGGCCTCTTTTGTAAATATTATCTTTTGTCTATTGCAAGAATACTCTGGCAAATTGAAAAGCAAATGAAGACTTTGTGCTTTTTTGTGAAAATCAATTATCAAATATTTATCAATACAAGAAAGCAAGTTCAATTCCAATCTTTGTCTTGGGATTATTTGTGTTGTGATAGTATTGTTCTTATGTCTTGCTATGATAATTGTTTTTGGTAATAATTGAAGTGTGGAGTTTGTTTCAAGTGATTGAAGAGCGCTCTTAATTTGATTCTGATAGACTTTGTGTTATCAAATCATTTGTGAGGTTTATGTTCATGTTTGTGAGAATACAATAGTTTGGAGACTTTGTGCTACAAGTTATTATATTCGATTTACTTTTATCATCTTGAAGAGGAGTGAAGACTTTGGGCTGCATTCAACTTCAAACAATTCTATTTGCAATTAGTAAGTGAGGTAACAGAAAACTTTGTGTTTCTGTGATTTTGTGATAATTTATAAGTCCTTTATCAAGAGTTTGAAGTATAAACATCTATTCTGAAAAAAGAGAATGAGATCAGATGGAACCACCACAAACATAGTTTTTAGTGTACATAAATTTCATAAGTTGTTTTGTTTGTAAAAGTCAAGTAACTAGAGGGAACCTCCCCTTGTTGAGAGGAGAGACTTTGTCTCATCATAGCTGTGGCTGATATACCCATTTTGCCGTTAGCGAGTTAACGAAAAAATATTCACCCAACAATTTTTTGGCGACTCTACTGGGGAAGGAACGCGCAACTTGAAGCCTCACACTCCGAGTTGAAGCATTGTCATTTCTTTTCCATTTTTTGCAAAATTGTGTTTAGTACACTACATTCTGGCAGATTCTCGGTACACCAGAAGCAAGTGGGCTCAGGGTATTATTGATCCTGCATTCGAATTGATGCAGCAAAATAATTTTGGATTCTTGACTCCATGACCTCGTCTTCAACGCACCAAGAGTTTTCCTCCTACAAATGCTAGGTCGCCAATACCAGGTGAAGTTTCTAGTGCTAGCAGAATTTTGTCTGTTCATATGACACCAAGGTTTGTTATCCCGCCTTTCAATCAACACGTCATGGCAGCCCAAGGCCCTTGGGGTGATACCTTTGGTCCTCTAAATTTGACCCCACCATTGCATGAACTACCTCGTAGTTCAAGAAAGAATTTCCCCAAATTCTATGGTGACGGGAAAGTTCATCCTGATGAGCACATTGCAGCTTTCTGTATAGCCTGTGGTGTGATAGGTGTCGAGCACGAAGATGTTGCTGTATGACTCTTTGTAGAAACACTACAAGGTACTGCTGCAAACTGGTTTTACCACCTTCGAGCTCAGACCATAACGAACTAGACTACTCTCAAAACCAAGTTTGAAGCCAGGTTTAAGCCTGCGGAAGATGCCCATGCATTGTTGGCACAGCTGACACAGATGAAAAAGGAACCTCATGAACCAATGCGAGATTTCATCTCTAAGTTCAAGAAATTGAGAAACAGGATTCCCACCACCGCTGACCCAACAGCGGAGAATCTTAAATGTTTCTTTATCAATACACAACTTCTGAAGGTGAGTTTTCTATTGAGGCGAGCTACTCCTACCGATCTTGCTGCAGCTCAGATTCTAGCAACTGAAGTGGAGGATGATCTTATCCTTGCGGGTAAGATAAGAAGGGATTCTATAGAAATAAAATTTCCTCTTCTACTGAGAATGCTTCCACAAGCACCACGGACCCCATGGTGCAAAAGCTAGCAAATGAATTGCTAGCTCTGAAGAGACAAATGTCCCAAGGTATGTCTGCGCCTCCTTCTTACCGAGATATACCAAGGAGGACATTTCCAAATAATTCATATCAAGGCAATGCTGCTAGGAATCAAGGACAACACAACCGTCTTCCGCCTGCACAGGGGAAGCTGGCCATCGAAGCAGCGCTGGTCAACTTTGCTGTTGGCTATTATGAAGTTGAAAATGAACTTTCTTTCCAACCTGAGTTGGATTATGAAAATGGTGCTAATCTCTTCACAGAAGGAGAAGAGTTTGCTGGCGACTCTACCATCAGCTTTCTGAATTATCAGGACGAAGCTGAAAAAGGAGAAGTGTGTGAAGGAGCATATGTTGTTTTCACTAGGTCTCAAAATTAGTCAGCTCTTCAAGCTGATAAAGGGAAGGTGAGAGAAGAATCTCAACCGGTGATTTCAATCGCTAAATGGGGGACTCCGCTACCTTTCCAATCAAAAGACCCGGTGGTCAATAAACAAGTAAGTGCCTCTAATGAATTTGTACCTTCCACTTCTACTCCTCAGACTAGTGCTATCTCTACCAAAAATCAGAATGATGGTTTTTCTTCCTCCGTTTCTAATTCTTTTCAGCAGTTTGATATAATAGATCATGCTAGGAGAACTAAGATACAAATGTTTGAAGTTGAGTATTTACAGGCTAATCCTGAACAATTTGATAGATTAGCCAAATACGTCAAAAATAAGACCGTCCCTGCAGGACAAGAATTTCCCAAAGCTACTCATGACTCCTCCAAAAGAAAGCCTACCCAAAATAATCTTGTCACTACTCCCCTTGAAGCCTCTGGAAAAATTGAACCTTTCTATGTTTCCCTATTAGTGAATGGTCATAAATTGAGCAATTGCGTAATAGATTCCGGAGCCTCTGACAATGTTATGCCTGCTAAGGTAGCAGACGCCCTTGGCCTCACCTTAACCAAAACTTTTGGGAGGTGTTTCTCTATGGAGAATAAGCAAGTTCCACTTTTGGGTCAAATCAAAGACGCCCAATTTGCATTTGCAGCTTTTCCAGATAAGAGAATCAAGATGACAGTCCTAGTAGCTGATGTTCCAGCTTCATACGGCATTCTTCTTGGGCATAATTTCTGCAAGGATGTAGGTGGGGAGTTGAACATGGATCTGTCTGAAGCAAGGATACTTGTTAAAGGTGTCATGCAGAAGTTGCTTCTTGAGAAGGAAGCAAAATACATTGTTACCCAAACATCAAATCCCAAAGCTCAAATTTTGTTTGAGTCCTCGGAAATGGGTAACTATTTCCTGTCTACCGAAGATGGTTCCAATTCATCAGATGAGAGTATACCAGGTGATAGCTTGGATATGTTAGATGGAGACTCAGAAGAGTTTTCAGATGAAAGTTCAGGTGAGGGTATAGTAATGCTAGATTCTCCCCTCACTAATGAAGAGGAATCTTCTGACCAAAGAAAGTCCAAGAAATCAAATTCTGATGAAGTTTAGATTTTAGAGTTTGATGGCAGCTGTTCTTCTACCAGTTCAGGAGCCGGAGTGGTCTTGATATTGCCACAAGGTGATATCTTACCTTTTTCATACAAGTTACAATTTGACAATACCAATAACACTGCCGAATACGAGTCCTTATTGCTTGGATTGGAAGCTACTCATGCTAGAGGTGTTAAAATCCTTAATGCTCAAGGGGATGCTGAGTTGGTGGTTTGTCAAGTGAGGAATTTTTACCACACTAAAAATGAAAGACTGAGACACTATTGCAATCGCGTATGGGATTACATTGAAGGTTTTGATGCTTTCAACATTTTTGTAGTACCAAGAGAGTTCAATGATCGTGCAGATTCATTGGCTGTTTCCACTACTCTCATGGTCCCTCACAAGGATTTCAAAGGAAACAAGTACACTATTGAGCTGGTCTTTCGACCAAGTGTACCTGATAACGCTGACCATTGGCAGGTGTTCAATGGTGATAACCAAATCATCGCTTTCCTTGAAAAGATGGATAGTTTTGATGAGCTTTACTTTGAAGGAAGTGAATCGCCACCGCGTGAATATGTTTCAGAGATAGATTCACAAACCGACAAAGAATTTCTACAATTGAAAGGAAATAAAATCCCAAAAGGTTTGGTTTCCCTTGAAAAGTTGTTTGACAAGCATGACAAGTATATCAAGTAGCGGCAACAACAAGATTCAAGTTCCTCTATGGAATTTGAGCAGGTCAATTTGGGTACAGAAGCAGATCCTAAGATGGTCAACATTGGAAAATGTTGCACTGCTGATGAAAGATTCAAATTCATTACCCTTCTTCGCCATTACATTGATGTTTTGGCTTACTCCTATGATGACCTGAAGTCTTTTAGGCCTAAGGAGGTTCAACACAAAATTCCCTTCAAAGCTGGATCATTGCCTCACAAGCAAAAGCAGAGGCAATACAATCCTAAGATATCAGGTACAATCCTTTCTAAGATTTAGAAGATGCTAAATGCAAGGATAATTTTTCCAATTCATCATTCCACATGGATCACAAACATAGTACCTGTAAGGAAGAAGAATGGAGAAATCTGTATCTGTGTTGATTTCAGGAATCTCAACCAGTCTTACTTAGAAGATAACTACTCTTTGCCCATCATGGACCAAGTGTTGCAAATAGTGACTGGTTCAGAAATGTTGTCTATGTTAGATGGTTTTTCAGGGTATAACCAAGTGGAGGTCAATGAAGCTGATCAGTTCAAAATTGCCTTCACCACACCATGGGGCACATTTGCATATCGCAGAATGCCTTTTGGCCTGATCAATGCTGGTGCCACATTTTAGAGAGCGATGGATCTTGCCTTCAGAGATGAGATGGGAAAGTTCATTGTGGTGTATCTCAATGACTTGACTGTTTTCTCCAAAAACTGTCATGATCATGCACATCATTTACGACAAGTGCTGGAGCACTGTCGGCAAAATGGTATTTCCCTCAATCCCAAGAAGTCAGTTTTTGGGGTAACGGAAGGTAAGCTTCTCGGACACATTGTATCCCGAGAAGGTACTAAGATTGACTCAGAGAGAGTTAAATCCATTCAAATTCTTACTCTGCCTGCTAGTAAGACTGTTGTTCATTCTTTCTTTGGAAAGGTGAATTTTTTGCGAAGGTTCATTCCTGAGTTTGCAGAAAAAACCCGTCACATTGTCAATATGATGAAGGGTAAAGTCACTTTCCGTTGGACTACGGAAGGAAAAGAAGCATTTGAGGATATCAAGAGGGCTATTGCTCATGCTCCAGTTCTTGTTTGTCCCGACTACACCAAAGATTTTGTAGTTTACAGCTACGCTTCAGAACACACACTTTCAGCTATTCTAGTTCAGCAGAATGAAGAAGGCGTTGAATCCCCCATATCATTTATGAGTTGTCCTCTCAAAGCTCGTGAATTGAAGTATTCGAATATGGAGAAGCATGCCTATGCCATGGTCAAAGCGGTGAAGCATTTCAGGTTCTATATTCTAAACTCACACACTGTTGTTATGGTTCCTGATACAACAGTCAAATCTATCCTAACTCAACAGGAGTTTAGAACAAAGAGAGGTAATTGGATCGCTAAGATCCAAGAATTTGATCTGGATATCAAGCCAACCAAGCTCGTGCATGGTAAAGGTTTGTGTCAATTGATTGCTGATAACGTTCCAAAAGAGACAGGGGACGAAGAAGAAGAAGTTGTGGACACGCCAACTGTCCTTTTTGTTACTACAATTGACGAGTGGTATTCTAATATCGCTCATTTCCTTACCTATGGTGAGTGTCCTTCTCACTTGTCTTATAAGGAAAAAAGAACTGTCAAGTTAAATGCTGCAAACTACGTCCTTTGGGACAATGGTTTGTACAAGAGAAGTCTTGATGGTGTATTTCTCCGTTGCGTGGATAAAGCGCAACAAAGTAGACTTTTAGAGTCTTTCCACAATTTAGCTTGTGGAGGACATTTTTCAGCACCTGTAACAGCTCACAAGATTTTGCGAGCTAGATACTATTAGCCCACACTATTCCAAGATGCGTACAATTGGGTACGCAGGTGTGAGTTATGTCAACAGTTTGTTGGGAAACCGAAGTTGGCAGCCTTACCTTTAAAACCAATGGTGATTGAGGAGCCTTTTCAGCAATGGGGTATTGACTTCATTGGCGCTGTGAATCCATCATCAAGCGCGGGGCATAACTATGTTCTCACCGCAACAGACTATTTTACCAAATGGGTGGAAGCTATTCCAGTCAAGCATGCTACTTCTGAGGTGGTATGCAGTTTTCTTAAGGAGAACATTATTTCCAGGTTTGGAGTTCCAAACAAGATTATAGCAGACAATGCTACTTGTTTTTCCTCTCATGAGATTACTGAATTTTGCTACGAGCATGGGATCATTCTTTCCCATTCTTCAGACTATTATCCGCAAGGGAATGGTCAAGCAGAATCAAGCAATAAGAATCTGGTCACTATCATCAGGAAACTGGTAGATGAGAATCAGAGAACTTGGCATAAGGCATTGTTTGATGCTTTATGGGCAGATAGAATTACACCCAAAAGGGCGATAGGCATGTCGCCATTTCAGCTTCTATATGATCTAAATGTGGAGATACCAATTACCTTGGAGTTGCCAGCATTAAGGTTAGTAAAGGCATTGGAAGATAGAACTTTTGATAGTTCTATTGATAAAAGGATCATGTATTTAACTAAACTTGAGGAGCAACGCACTACAGTGGTGGACCGTATTGCTGAGCACTAGAATCAAGTAAAGAAACTCTTCGACAAGAAGGCAAAGGCTCGTGAGTTTCAAATTGGAGATCAAGTCTTGTTGTGGGACAAGAGGAGAGAACCAAAAGGGATGCACGGAAAATTTGATTCCTTATGGAGAGGTCCATTCACCATTCATCAATTATGTGGTGAAAACAGTTTCTTGCTAGAGTATTAGGATGGAACACCATTCTCGTTGCCTCATAGTGGACAACATTTGAAGCACTTCAATCCCTGAAGTATCAGATAAGTTAAATTGTACGTTTGTATAGTTTTGTGTTTTTATTTCTGTGTTTTCGTTTAGTCTTTTGTGTCTTTTTCTTTTTATCTTGACTCTATAGCCCAATGGCATGGATGAAGGCACTTAGAGACTGGATTCTACTCCCTTCAATCATTTCAAAGTTCGATTGAAGGAAGTTCCCCAGTTAGAGCCAGTTGTTGTTCTCAAAATCAGCTATGCTCATTTTTGTAGACAACCCCCCACGAAACTTGTCCGTTTCGTGAATCTACACTCTAAGTTCACAAATCGAGACAAGATTCCCTTGTTCTCGCGCGAAGTCATTTGACATTCTAAACCGGTTTATGACATCCCTTTGAATCAGTTTCTTGTTATGCGTGAAGATCGTTTAAGTTGTAAATTGGTTAAAATGTCAATTTAGGTCATTTTTAGGAGTTAGTAAAAATTTTAGTGTTCACATGCAGTAGCGGCATTTTTTGCCGCTCCTTCATATCTTTTTTGACTTGTTTTTAATACATGTGTAATGGCAGCAAAATTTGCCGCTCTTACATGTATTTTTCATGTAATATGTAAAGGCGGCAAAATTTGCCACCGTTACATGTTATTCCCAGTTTTGTGCATTGTCGGCGAATTTTGTCGCTTTGACATACTTTTTGTCCTTTGTGTAAGGTCGGCCAAAACTTCCGCTCGAGCGAGATCCTTTGAAATCTTGGACGCCGAGTGCCATTAATGGCCACTCGTGCCATTCATTAAAACTTGTTTTTGAGTTGTTAAATACATCTTTTGGTTTGTTGTTTTTATTGTTTCATTCCTCCAAGCTCCCTCCGAACCCCTCGCATCACTCGATCGTGTCGTTTAAGGTTTCATCCAAATTTGTTCTCGGCATTAGGGTTTCCTATCGGCATTACAAGTAAACCTTTCTTTTAAACCCATTTTCCCTTGATAGAAGTTTTTGTTTAACACAACTATCGATATATCTTTAGGTTTTGTTTTAATAAATTTTTGTTTGTGTGATGTCTGTTTGTGATGTGTACCTGCTGTGTTTCTGCCCATACACTATAGGTGCCCTAGGTTTTGTTTTGAGAGACGTTGTGTTTTCACCGCTTAAAACCTTTAGTGGTGATACAACCTTCGAAGAAATGTATCAACAGTTGATTTCGCCGCTTAGACCCTTAAACCTTTGTGACTTCCAATGTGCAAAGTCGGCATTGTTTGCCGCTCAGACAGATGCTATCGGTGCTCCGAACCAACCCTACATGCAATGTCGGTCATTTTTGCTGACCTAACATTGCAAGGACTCAATCCCTTCCATTGTGCATCGTCGGCGAAATTCGCCGCGGGTGCATGACTTCTAAGATTTTTGTATGGTGTATGGGCGATAGATTTTGCCGCCCTTACACAAGGAGCTATTTCATACCCCATGCGATAGCGGGCATTTTCGCTGCTTTAACATCAAAACCATAATCCTTGTTCCCTGCATTAGCGGAAAAATCTGCCTCTCATACTAAAAACTCCTACCACATGCAGTGGTGGCAAATTTTGCCGCCAATGCACACAATAAAACCCTCATATGTAAGGGCAGCAAATTTTGCCACCCATGCAAAAAATGTCTCAAATTTCTCACTCTGGGAAACTTTTAGTTTTGATTTTTCAAGCCCGCTTCTCCTTTGATTGTTGGCCAGCTTGCACTATAGCCCTTTTTCAAGCGCGTTCCCATAGTCGTGATCATCAACGTGCAATTTTCCCACATTGCCAATATTTTCCCTAATTGCATGATCATGACTTTTTGCTGCAGTTTCTTCTATGGAGCTTTGTTCTACATTAGCTTCTTCTTGGTGAAAGCTCATCCAAATGACTGAGTTGTCCCCGAAGAAATCAAAAGTGATGAAGTACAAATATCAAGGTGTTTTCCCAATCACCTCAGTCCATTCTAATGTTGATGACATTAGAGATACGAAGATTGGCCATGTTGATATGCCTGAGTTTGTAGAGAGAACCAAGTCAAGCAACCCCAGTTCTATGATGAAGAAGATAGTTAAAAGTAATATTCATCTGGTGTCATCCTTCCCAGTGGCAGCTCACAACACAGAATTTGTTCTTCAGTGTGCCCATTTCTATAACAAAGATATTAGAGTTGTGGTGGACGCCGGTGGTAATGTGATAATCAGGTTGGATCCTGAGTTCATTGACAAGGTGTTCATGTGTCCTCCTACGACAGAGGTGTTGAAGCTTGACTTTATTGAAGCTCAGAAGGAATATGACAAGAATCCAGATAAAGCAAAGAAAGTGATCAACAACAAATGGTTGAAGACTGCAAGGTTAAGTTTGTCAAGGTGGCCACGTAGTTTCCCTCAAAGTGATTTTGTAGAGGAAGTTGGTGACCTGATTACTCTCCTCAGTAGGATAAGAGGTTTGTCTTCCTCTTCACAGTTTCATGAATGGATGTATCCTTTCATTAAGGTCATACTCCAGGGCAAGCAAGTTATTTTCTGGGGAGAACAAATCAGTAACGCTTTGCATGACCAGCTGATGAAGGTATCCACTACCTCCAAGTTCTATATGACTTACTATCTGGTATACATTGCAGCTTCCATGAGGATTTTTCCAGGATTATCATCGGAAGGGGATAGGAGAGTAGTTCCAGTATACCAATATTATTCCCAGCTGACATTGAAAGGTTCAATTCACCATTTCAGGAGGGTGAATGGTGCATTCTTTGTTGTATTCCTGTGTCTTTTTGATCCCTAACTGGAACAGAGAAGAATTTCAGATGAGGCATGGACAGTGGTAAATGACTTCGGGTGTATGTTTTTGCAATTTCCATCTTTTTCATACTTGAGGGTTGGGTTTTTCTAATGTTACCCTTATATGCTTCTGAGATTCCCTTCAGATAAACTGGTCTTGATGAAGTTGTGTAGACAAATGATTGTCGTGCATAACAAACAGATGGAACTCAAGAAGCCTAGTTTCAGATTCCTAGTGGAAATCGACAGATTTTCAGTCATGACTGCCGCAAAGGCAAGGGCCATGGAGACAGAGATGCAGTTGGTCACCATGAAGTAATTCAAGAGGAGACCAAAGTTTGACTACAGGGGCGTAAAGGATAAAATCAGACAGAAAACTCAATTTCATGAACCCATGGTAGAAGATGTCTGGGTGGACTTGAGGACAGAGGAAGATATCGAGAAACTAGACTATAGCAGGTTGTCCCTAGAACAAATTGAATATCTAGGACTTGCTGATATTCCAGAAGATCTTGTGGATGAAGGGGAATTGGTTGACACTAGATATGATGCAGAACAGATTGCTAGTACTCCTCTCCCTCCAATCCAATGGTCCCAAAAGGAGTTGACTTCACTGAGGAAGAGATTTGAGCCCATATTGGCTAACACCAATAACTGGCTGGCGGATAAAGGAATTACTCTGAAAGAATTCCTCACGGGATCAGAAACTGAAGTTCATGAGCAAACTGGTAAAAAGGTGGAAAATAGAACGAAGAATAAGAGTGATGTTCCCTCATCCTCTAAAACACACAAGCCTAAGATCAGATTTGTGACAAAGAAATCAAAAGCTATGGAGGAAGAACCTGAGATAAAAGATATGGAAGTTGAGGAGCCAGCTACTGAAGAGCCAGCCACAGAAGAGATGGATGTTGAAGATAAGAATTCAGATCAACAAGACGAGGAGGCTTTGTCTCCATAGGAAAATACACAACAAGAAACGGGAGTATCATCCCCATTGCTTAATATACCTGTTGCAGCTCCTGTGTCTGTTTCTCCTATTAATATTCCCTCTTCTGAATCTCCCTCTCCTCCTAAAATAATTTTTTATAATCCCCAAAACACTTTTGAAAATGTTCTCCGTTCTTCTGAGTCAATTCCTAGTTTGTCTTCTTCATCTTTTGATATTGGGGATACATCCATTTTTTATCATTTTGTGATGAATACTGAACAAGTCTCTAGTGCAAATGTAATAGGTGCAGTTTTTACTAACACCCCGCCTATTGTTTCTACTACCAGTACAAGCACAGTTCCGAGAACACCAGCAGTAGGAATGGATCCCAATGTGAGTACTTCTCTGCTTCCACCTTGGTTTTCAGCTTACATGCCAAAGAGGAAAAAGTAAGTCATCTCCCCAGATGACTTTGATTTCACTAAGTTGGTACCTGCAAAACCTAAGGCCCCGAAGAAACTGAAGATTCTTTCCAGGGTACTTGAAGACAAGGGACACAAATTTTTGGAGATAGCAAAACCTCCATAGGATGCAACTGTTGAAAATTTTGATATGAATGACTACTCTATTTCTAGAGTTGAATTGGGCAAAATAACCCATGAAAGCGCTAAAAATGATATGAGTCAGCCATGGACATCCTAATCCAGAAGTTTGACAGGGAAAAGGAAATGAAGGATCACTACAAGGTAATGGTAGAATAGCTAACTGCGGTGGTAAGGAAGATCACTTTGAACTCAGAAGCTGTTACTCCAGAGGCCGTATCTGTAGAGGACCCCGTCATTCTGAAAGCAGAAAAGACACACCTCAAAGGAAAAGTACTTGAAGAGTACTTAGACAGGATGCGGGTGCAAGGAATCTCTTTGCTCACAGATGTATCTGAGAAGACAGATAAAATGAGGAAAGTAAGGGTAGAACTTAATGATCTCATTGATGCTATCTCTCAAGATATTGAACGCACAGAGGATACTCATGATAAATGGGTAGAAATGAGGAAGCTAAAAATAAGTACCCTAATATCAATTGGTGCTATTTCTAACAGGGATTTATATATAGAAACAAAGGAGGCTCTGATGTATAGGAGTAGTATGCTAAGAAATTTGATCAAGGATCTTGAAGCTGCAAAGGAAATCAGTGAAGAAAATGATGTCAACCTTTTGCATAAGTTGGAGGAGTTACCTTGTAAGTTGGTATCACAGGACAACCAATTTCTTTCTGCAAAGGAAATGGTTCGGGAATTTGAAGACATGTTCCAGAAAGAATTTGAAGATAAAGCATTTTCAATGACTTCTGTGGACAGTATTTTAGACAACCAGTTAACTTTGGATAATCCAAAAACCAGGTTAACTGGTCATGCAAAATCAATCACTACAGTAAGGGATGCCATAATGAGAGCCAGGATGATCTTCAGGAACGCATTCAACCCGGATAGCATTGAGATGCAAGTGGCTTTCACTATGTATGATCACCACATGAGAAAAAGTGGCGACACAAATTGAAGCAATCATTTTTCCCTTAGTTTATTTTCTATTTTTCATATGTACTTTCAAAACAATTTTGGACATTTTTACATGTACATTTTTCATATGTAATTACATGTAAAAATATAGGAAGTCCCAAGTGAATAAGGACTCCTATTTTTGAATAAGTCAAAGTAGTTGTAGATTTCCTAAACTTTCTCAAGGCCTCTCCCTATAAATAAATAGGGCCTCTTTTGTAAATATTATCTTTTGTCTATTGCAAGAATACTCTGGCGAATTGAAAAGCAAATGAAGACTTTGTGCTTTTTTGTGAAAATCAATTATCAAATATTTATCAATACAAGAAAGAAAGTTCAATTCCAATCTTTGTCTTGGGATTATTTGTGTTGTGATAGTATTGTTCTTACGTCTTGCTATCATAATTATTTTTGGTAATAATTGAAGTGTGGAGTTTGTTTCAAGTGATTGAAGAGCGCTCTTAATTTGATTCTGATAGACTTTGTGTTATCAAATCATTTGAGAGGTTTATGTTCATGTTTGTGAGAATAAAATAGTTTGGAGACTTTGCGCTGCACGTTATTATATTCGATTTACCTTTATCATCTCTAAGAGGAGTGAAGACTTTGGGCTGCATTCAACTTCAAACAGTTCTATTTGCAATTAGTAAGTGAGGCAATATAAAACTTTGTGTTTCTGTGATTTTGTGATAATTTATAAGTCCTTTATCAAGAGTTTGAAGTATAAACATCTATTCTGAAAAAAGAGAATGAGATGAGATGGAACCACCACAAACATAGTTTTTAGTGTACATAAAATTCATAAGTTGTTTTGTTTGTAAAAGTCAAGTAACTAGAGGGAACCTCCCCTTGCTAAGAGGAGAGACTTTGTCTCATCATAGCTGTGGCTGAAATACCCATTTTGTCGTTAGTGAGTTAACGACAAAATATGAACCCAAGTTCAAACCCTCTCGGTGGAATGATTCTGACTTTTGTGAATTCCATAGAAGCAAAGGCCATAAAACTAATGATTTCCAAGGATTGAAAAACACCATACAAGACTTGATAGATCGAGGAGATATATCAATTGATGGACATACATTCAATGATGAACATATGGTATTCAAGAATCTACTCCCTAACTATGAGAAGGGAGGTCTCTCTAAACAAAACAATAATGGTGGTAACAAAGCTAATTATACGAATGTATCATATGAATACACCGTTAACCACATCTCCGAAAGTGACTCACATATAAATGTGATTACTATAAATAAAAAGCCTGATTGTAATGTAACCACTCATCATGGAAAGATTACTCTCCAAGGGGCTCCACCTAAACCATCTTCCATATCCAATCAATATAATGTCCTAGACCAACTCCAAAAGATACCCACACATATATCTATTTTGGAGCTTTTACGTCTCTCACCATCCCATAAGGCTATCCTAGAAAAAACTCTATTGGAAACCACCGTGCTAACAAATCTTGACCAAGAGCAATTTCAAGCCATGGTAGGACATCTCACTACACCCCATTTCCTATCTTTTACTGAAAAAGATGATGTCCATTAATCAACCTCACAATGCATCTCTTCACATCGAAGCCCTTATTCATAAACACAGAATAAAATGGGTCCTTATAGATGGAGTGGCAGGGTTAAATATATGCACACTAAAATTAATCCCTGCATTGGGGTTCTCTGAAAATGTTGTTGATCCAAAGAAGAAGATCACAATCAAGGCATATGATGAAGAAGAAAGGACATCTAAAGCTAGGTACTATTGTTTTGCCAATATGAGTTGGACCGGTAGAGAAAGACGTGGTTTGCCAAGTCCTTGACATGGAACTAGCCTATAATATTCTCCTTGGCTGACCTTGGATACATGCAATGAAGGTCGTCCCATCCACCTATCATCAATGTATAAATTTTCCCTACGATGGCCAAGATATTACCATCCAAGGTGATCCCAATCCATTTCAATATTGCAACACCATCAAACCAAAGCCTGAAGTTGTCATACCTACCAACTGTGCAAGTTTGTCCTCTACAGCCCTTGTTGACCCAAGTTCAATACCTTCTACATCCAAAACCACTGAACTAAAAGTCAATCTCAAAGATAAAGGGATAGGAGATTATTCCATTGAGCAAACCTTTTGTCTTGTACAACTACCCCTATCACCCAAGTCTTATGGCAAACCATCTATGAACAAACCACAATCATTAAAGACTCCTAAAGGTACTTTTATCAAATGGGGTAATCTATCAGATGAAAGTGATGAGAAATATGTCCTTCAATGGCTATACAAAGAAGAAGATAGTGAATCCAAGCTACAAGACCATCCACCCCAATTACAAACTGAACAATATGGTCCAGGTTTTTCTATCTTACAAAGAATGGGATATGATGGTCATAGTCCCATAGGCTTAAGAAAAGAAGGAATCATGGAACCCATACAACCTTCTTCCTTATCATCCCAAGACACTACAGGGCGAGGGTATAAAGGAATAGACAAGGAAAAGATTACTACCAACTTAGTGGAACAAATTCACAAACTGCAAGAAGGAAGTGAGATGGACTCTAATAAATGGGAATGGGATAGTCTTTCTGAGCTATATTGTGAAGACAAGGGCATTGATGTGGTTCAAACATATATCTCAACAAATACATACCATGAGGGTCAAAGCTCAAGGTCTAGACCGCTAGAGTTTGATTTGCAAAATACCGAGTGAGTCTCAAGAGGAAGGTCAGACATCACACTTAATAGATAATACTGAGTAGAGTACTATTTTAGACCTTGTAAATACCCCCACAAACCTAGACAACTCTTCCTTCCTAACCATCATTACCCTTGAGTTAAAGCAACCCGATGATCCTCTACCATTAGTACGTCCCGAACTTATAGATTGGGAACTACAAGAATCCCCTGAACTAGATACCTTTCAAAATGATGATGCTATTATTGACTATATAGAACTAAGGGATCACTTACCATCAGGAGATCATAAAGTTGTCTTTACTATAGAACTCAATGACGTGACTTATTTTGGAGAGAGTGCCAAGCCTTTTAGTCATAAAAATGTAAAAATAAAAAATAGATCTAATGGTGAAAACCGCTCTGCGACAATATTAGATTGCGAAAAGGTAAAAAAATGAAGGATGAATCCAATGGTGAAAACCTCTCTGAGGCGTCAAAGGATGAAAGGATTGACACCCTCCCCAACCCTACACATCAAGAGAGGTTATCAATTTTGATAGAACCAGCAGAACCTGTCAACATTGGTATAGAAGACAATCCAAAGATAATCCATCTAGCATAATCTTTATCTGAGCAAGAAAAGATAGAATTCATGAAATTCTTCAAACAGAGACAGATAAATTTTGCTTGGTCCTATGTAGATACGCCTGGACTTGATCTAGATCTCTTAATGCATCATTTATCACTAGCTCTAGGAGCTAAAACAGTAAAACAAAAGCTAAGGAAGATGCATCCACATATAGCAATATTAGTAAAAGAAGAATTGAAGAAGCAGTTAGATGTTGGGTTTATTAGACTATCTGGAATGGATTTCCAATATTGTCCTTGTCTTAAAATCAGATGGAAGGATCAAACTTTGCAATGATTTCAAGGATTTGAATAAAGCTTGCCCCAAGGATGACTTTTCTTTGCCTAATATCGACATCATTGTGGACTTGACAGTGGGGCATACTATGCTATCTCTCATGGATAGATTTTGTAGCTACAATCAGATTAAAATAGTACTAGAAGATCAACACAAGACCTCTTTTACATGTCCATGGGGTACATATTGCTAGAACATGATGCCATTTGGACTAAAAAATGTAAGAGCAATGACCACAATTTTCCATGATATGATGCACACCATCATGGAAGATTATGTAGATGACATATTAGGCAAATCACTCACAAGAGAAGAACACCTACAAGTATTAGATAAAATATTTCAAAGACTGGAGAAATTCAACGTCTGCTTGAATCCAAAGAAGCGTGTATTCAGAGTTACATCCGGTAAACTTTTAGGATATATAGTTTCAACCAATGGAATTGAGGTGGATCCAGTAAAACTGAAAGCAATAATGGACATGCCACCACATAGAAATATCAGTCAACTAAGGTCATTACAAGGAAAGTTGCAATCTATCCGTCAGTTTATCTCATAATTAGTCAACAAATGTCATCCATTTACTCATCTCCTACACAAGAATATTCCTTTCAGATGGGATGAGATGTGTGAACAGGCCTTTCAACTCCTGAAAAAGTATCTAATGAATCCACCTATCTTGATGCCACCAATCCAAGTCAAACCACTTTTGCTTTATATTTCAGCTACACCAACTACTCTAGGAGCTCTACTGGCACAACAGCACTATGAAGGAAAGGAACGGGCTATTTACTACATCAGTAGAACATTGGTAGGCTATGAGCTACAATACACACCTATTGAATGAGCATGTCTTGTCGTAGTCTTTGCATCCCAAAAACTAAGACATTATATACTCACACATTCAATCAAGTTGGTAGCAAAGATAGATCCATTGAAGTTTTTGCTCAGTAAGGCAACCGTGACAGGTAGATTATCAAAGTGGGTAATGATTCTCAGCAAGTTCAACATTGAATATATGGATAGAAGAGCAATAAAAAGCCAAGTGATTGCAAATTAGTTAGCGGATGCACCATTGAATGATGACAATTCATTAAGATTTGAATTTCTAGATGAAGCCATCTTCAACATAACAACACAAGCATGGAAACTCTATTTTGATGGATCTTATGCTCAACATGGATTAGGAGCCAAGATTTTGTTGGTCACACCTCAAGGAGATACAATCCTAAAATCATATACACTACTCTTCCCTTGTACCAACAACGTGGCAGAATATGAGGCATTAGTCATTGGTCTCAAAATGGTTGTAGAATGGAAAGTTCAAGAGCTTCATGTGTACAGAGATTCACAACTAGTCATCAATCAGGTAAATGATGACTATCAAACCAAGGATGATAAGTTAATACCCTACAAGCGTATGGTAGATGACTTTAAAGAATATTTTGTTGTGATTTCCTTTGAACAAATACTAAGACTGGAAAACAAAGCTATAGATGCCATGGTAACTATTGCATCACTCCTGGATATACTGGAAAATCAGTCACGATATGAGTTCTTATTGGAGGCAATGTCTAATCAAACTTACAATATCCCTGAAACAATAATCATATGTCACATGTAGTAGGATCCGATTCCCCCTTGTACGGAAATATCTATACCTATCTGAAAGAGAATACCTTACCACCTAGTTTACCCAATAATCAACGAAGAACCTTCATCTGTCAAGCTGCTTGCTATACCATAATTGTTGATACCCTTTATTGTTGAGGTCTTAATGGTACTCTCCTTACGTGTCTAGAAAGTGAGGAATATAAAACCGCCTTAAGGTAAGTTCACGAAGGTATTTGCAAAACACACTCTAGTGGTCCTACCTTGGCTAAGAAACTTATGCTTATGGGATACTATTGGCCAAGTATGGAAACGAACTCTTATCATTTTGTGAAAAGGTGCAAGAAATGTCCAATCCATGGGAATCTCATACATGGACTGGCACAAGAGTTGTAGCCCTTAACTACTCCATGGCCTTTTTGTCAGTGGGGACTTGACCTTGTGGGAAAGATCATCCCTCTTCATCCAACGGCCATAAATTCATAATAATCATCATGCTGAGTACTTTACTAAGTGGATTGAAGCCATACCCTTAACCAATGTCACAAGCAAACAAATTGCTTCATTTATCCTAAATTATATCATTTGTCATTACGGCATTCCCCTGTCCATTATCAATGATAACGACAGACCTTTCAAAAAATAGGATGTCAAATAGCTCTGTGACAAATTCCATATCCAACATTGTTTCTCCACCCCATACTACCCCCAAGGAAACGGTTAGGTAGAGGCATCTAATAAACCAATCTTGAAAATCTTGAAGAAGACTGTCAATGATGCCAGTCGTGATTGGCATATACAACTAAATCACACTCTATGGGCCTACCGCACTAGTATCCATACACCCATAGGTGCAACAACCTACGCCCTTGTCTATGTCTCTGAAGCAAACTTGCCCATCGAGGTCGAGTTACCATCCTTACGAGTCTCATTGAAGGGCTTAATAACTGATGAAGAGTATCAGGTTTCCAGACTTTAGGAGTTAGAGTTGTTGGAGGAAAGAAGACAAAATGCCTTTAAATCTCAAAGCCTATCAACAAAGGATGTTAAGAAGCTACAACCACAGGGTAAAACCCAATGTCTTTCAAGTTGGTGACCTAGTTCTCAAGGAAAATCCCATAAATCAGCAGGACAAGGAAAAGAAAAGCAAGTTTGAACCCAATTGGCTTGGTCCTTATGTAATTGTTGATGCCTATGGATTAGGAGCCTACTAGTTATAAACATCAGAAGGTGAGTTGTTTGATGATCCCATCAACATTATGCATCTTCGCAAGTTTATACCTAAAAACCCCAATGCAAGGGAATCAAAAACATCACAAAAAAATTGTGCAATAAAAGCAAGTGATGAAAACCTGGAAATAGGCACTATTTGTGATAAACCTCTTCCTCCATCTTGTAGGATTTTTAGTTTTTATCCATCTTTTCTTCCACATCCATCAAAATGCATAAACAATACTTATCATGGCTTATTGTTCGCTCACCCTTATCGCCTTATCAAATTAGGCTATCCATCCAATCCTTCATCCATCTTGTCATCTATCACAACTCCATCATCAGTGTCATAGTCAAACTACGTCGCCTCTGAGCTATCACATAGGCAAGGCCATCATTGATGAGTCCCCGAGGCTTCCCCTTCCTTCCATATCCTTCATCCTATCATAAATCATTACACTCCATCTGTTCATTCCATTACCAATGTCAGTCTCCATAGTCGAACTACATCGCCTTTGAGTTATCACATAGGCAAGGCCATCATTAATGAGCCCCCGAGGCTTCTCACCCCCTAGGTCTTAGGTCCACATGGTCCACATCGTCAAACTATGTTTCCTCTGCGTTGTCACGTAGGCAAGGCCATCATTGATGAGCCCTCGAGGCACTAGATTAGTCCCTTAGGGCTCGTCACATCGAGTCTCCCATCATTTCATCCATAATAAATTGATCCTTTACTTAACTGGGGGAAAAATCCTTGACCTAGTTATAGAATTGGATTCTTGAATGTCATAATCTCAGAGGATAACAATCAGGATCATGATACTATCTCCAAACAATATGCAGCACTACAAACAAACCTTTTCAACAAAAAACTTAACGCACTACATTAACCTATTATCAGACAATAATGTGCCTAAACTATCAGGATGGTTATATATGTTATCATGGCAAGAAAACATATCTATGGCAAGAAGATTTGATGGCTGTTATAAGTTTACATCTTAGGTCTTGATTTTCGTTATCATATTCCCTATGCTACTCAAGGATGTCCAAGACTAAAGAAGCTATGATGGGGCATGATTATTTTCATTTGTTTGTTGTTTGTGGATAAATATTTAGTAATGTGATGACTTGTCTAATGACATGATCAACAAAAGATCACCGAGGACGTTATGGGTCTTAGCATGAAAGAGTGCAATCCTTGTCGGTTGATACATGCAAGCAATACTCAGGTCATCTCGGTTCAATTTTGCCTAGATGCTTGTATCAACTTGCTAAATCAAAATCCATGTAAGAGATACTCAAGTCATCATGGTTTAATTGTACCTAGATGCTTGTATTTCCTTACAACATTTTAAAAGCTCAATAATGAAAAAAGTACTTCAAATATTTGTATACAAGATGACTAAATCTCATTTGTCCATATTAGGTTTGCATTTCATTTCATTTATAAGCATTCCATAAATACCATTTACCAAGTGGCTTAAGATCCAAGTCCTTTCTTTCATTTCATCCACATTATCCATTATCCAAATCTTTTCTTTCATTCATCTAAATTATTCTTCTAAGTTATCTATTTGTCCAAATCATTCTTTTGATTCGTCTAAGTGTTGTTTTATTCATTATTGAGTATACTTGGCATAACAAAAAACAAAATAAATCATTATCATTTTACATATTATAAGTGTGTCCAATCATAAGTTCATATCATTTAAGTGCATTAGTTACATTAAGCATTTAGATCATGATAGTGATGTTATATATCCATATAGGTTTCATGCATAACATTTATCATCAAAAAATCAAAAAACTTAGATATCATTGCCATAGCATTTGTATATTAGATCATCATACATAGAAAATTAAACATCATGTATTGCATTTAGGAAGTCATCAACATATGCATAAGGTCATCATAAATTATAAGCATATAGAATCATTAGGCATAACATTACACATAGAAATAAGTCATCATGTGAACCATAGAAACATCATATCATCAGTATCATATACATCCTAGAATCAACATGTTAGAATCATCAAAATAGAAGCATAATCATAACATCAATCATATAGATAACCATCCATCCATAAGTACACATGCATATAGTCCATCGAACCCATATATATATCATCATAAAAAACAAATGTCCAAGTATACAATGATATCATATAAAGAGTATCTCGAGCTATCAAAAATAGTGTGTATACAAAATGTTGCAAAAATGATACATGTCTCCAAAATGCCTAAGCGATACTGCCCCCAGAAGGTGTTGGCTGATGAGGCTAAGGACCTGATGGACCTATCCCTGGTGGCCCTCAAGGAGGTGGCGACCCCATAACTCCTCCACTCTCAGACAGTGTTCGCCTGGATCTACTACGTGAACTCGAATGAAAGCTACCCGCTCTCTGCTCCAGGGGCACTGCCTACTCATACAAAGATCTCCAATAGAAAATCTCTTGACCTGCTCAAACCATCTCTGAAATAGTTTATCCAGTGGGACCTTGTGTTGCAGTCTGTTGTACCTACTAAAGTAGGGCCTCTGCCCTAGTGTATCTCTGTATAGCGATATCCCACTCTAGTATCACAATCCTCACATCTCCTTGCAGCTAGGTAATCTGCATGTGCATCTATCCAACCTAACCCTGTAACTGAGCCACTTGGGCTCATAAAGCTGTAATCTATCCATCACCTTTGCCTACACATGAGCCTATGCTTGTACCTATGCTTGCACATGAGCCTACACCTGTACTTGTGCCTGCACCTAAGGTTGAGCTTGAACCTATGGTCCCCCCTCAACTCTCTGTCTGACTCTCCTCTACCCTCCATCATCATCCCCACCTCCTCCACCACCATTATCTCCTCCACCTCACCGTCGCCTCCTCCTCCACCATGGACCATCATCATCCTCCTCATCTCTGTCCTCCAGTTTAGGAGCCCACTCCCCAGGTCCTAAGTACCTCAGGAATGGATGGGTTGTGAAATGCGTTGAATAATCCTCTATCATCCCCGCATTAACAATGTCTAGTCTCAGATCCCAAGCCTGGTATGGAATCTATAGGAAGTCAACTCTGGCCTACTCATATGATGCAACAGGACCTCACCATGGATGCTCCTTGTGCATCTGAGAAAATATAGCAGTACCTTTGGGCATCCCCTGGACCCTACCAAACTGTCAGTACACATGAGAAATGATATGTCGCTCTAAAATGTAGGGAGTCCTCCCTATCAACCACCACATCTGAAAGTAGTATGGTAGCTTGGCTGCATCCTCATCCCATGCCTCACAGTCCAAGTAAGGCCGCCACTCAACTGTGTCCACATTATCCAACACATGTCGCCAATACTCAAGCTTTCCCAGCTTGGACTGGGAAAGGATCTCCTGAAACATGTAAGAGTATGGTTTGTCTCTGTTTCTAACTCCCATCCCTATCGGCTATGTAATAGCTATGTGGCACCATGCCCAAATCTGTAACAAGGACACTCCACCTGATAGACTCACAGCTCCATCATATACGAACTGGTGAAGATCATGGTATAAATGTACAAGAAGGCAAACACCCCAGGCAAAGCGGGTCCCCTCAGTCACCATCCTCTCTAGAGTCCTCTCCCATCCAACCGCAAATCCATGTGATCTCCTGTCTGGGTAGACCACACCTCCAATCGACCCTGCTAGTATAGATGGCAGAGGCTCATAGTAATCAACCATATCAACCCAGCTGATCTCTATGCCCTTGATGTCCTCATCCTCAAACACTTAGTGGCACTTCTCTAGTCCACCTCCTGACTGTGGCTCATACTCCACTAGCTATCAGAATCCACAGAATCTGATGCACATCCTCCAATGTCACCGCAATCTCTCCAATCGGCAAGTGAAATTTACCATGCTCACTATGAAATCTCTTTGCTAGAGTAGTTAGCATCCCAAGGTTTGTCTGAACCTCAGGCATAAAGCAAACATACCATAATCCAACTGGTCCAAGAACCAAGTGATCGGTCTCGGTCAAATACAATCATAGTAGCTATGTAACTGGAAATCTCTCTGGCGACATCAAAACATCATCTAGCTCCTCCTGCAATCATTAACACACATGCATTAAGCAAGCAACCAACTAAGCTGCATATCTATCAAATCTATCGTTAAACCTATCCTATCCTATCATCTCTTCTCAGATTCTATCGATCTCTAAGATAACCTATCAGTTGGCCAACATCGATCACGATGCTGACTTAATCAATTTAGCTAAGTAATTTGACCATTTAACTCAAATGTGCAACTATGTTTATCAATAGCACAGCTTTGTGTCATATGTGCAGAAGCCCCTATCATTTGTGTGATTTTAGGCATATGCACAAAATCAGGCATCATATGAGTAGTTTTATACCGAGTGCACAAAATCAAAACATATGCGCTGAATCCCTAATTACATGCGCAAGACCTAATTGTATGTGCAAGACTGCTGATTAAATGCACTAAATCACACATATGCATCAAACCCCTAATTGTATGTGCAAGATTAACTCATATGTGCAAGACTATTTAGCACATGCGAAAAAATTGTGGATGCACGGATTCCTCTATCAGATGCGTGAAATTAGGATATATGCACGGGAATAATTATCATATGCACAAAAACAACAAAATGACACATTCAAAAATGACAACTTTGACCCTAAATTTTGACAATCATAAATGCACTTTGACCAAAATTAAATGCATACATACCGGGGGTCCATACTTTGCTGGCCACCCGAGTCATTGGATCCTCTCGAACCTATGGTTCTCTACCGGAATCTGTTGCATCTTCGATGACTGCTCTACTCTGCTATGCACTAGGGCTCCCTATAATCTCTCCTCAAATGACAAGTGTGCAAATGAATAGAAAAGAGACCCCACATCCTTATTTATAGCCAAATGAACCCTAAATGGAGGTGTTTTGACCTTGCACATGAATGTTATGTTCTTCGTCTATTTCTCATTCTCCATCACCCAAATTTTTCACCCGCAGATCATGTCGTCAATTCTTCTACATCTGAGATCGTTCGTCATCACTTTTCCAAATCCAAACTGACCAATCTCCCGAGGGGGCACCCTACCGTCATCAAACCTATGCCAGGGGCAAACTGGGGCATGTATCATACTAAGAAAAATTTTATTCTTTGAAACAATGTGATAAAACACATTGTCTCAAAGAGGGGCAAAATGTATACACATAAAAATGGCTCGAGTCAAATTAAATAAATATTTTAATATTTATTTCATTTTTATTCCTCTATCAATAAATAAATATCTTAATTTATTTATTTGGTTCACGTTCATCATATTCTTCTAACAATTACATTCCTAAATTACTCTAATGTCATATCTAATTAAATAATCCTAAATTATTTAATTATTTCCTCTAAAAACAAAGCCCTATGTCTAAAATCCACATCATCTCATCCTTGTCATCTTACACATCATTGGACACCTCTTCATGTTGTTCCAATCATTAAATATTCTTAATATTTAATTAGTCATTTATCCTCTCAAACATGTGCCCTATATCTTCTCAACCATCAAACATGGTCAAAGACACTTGTCTCCTAAATCCTATATTCCCTCTCACATTCCAACAACCAAGAACTCCTTCCTCCATGTTCTTCTCATGGTCTTCCACCTTTATCTCAATGGTCCTTATGAGCATCATGACATGTGGCTTATGGTTCAACATATTCCTCCACCTTGTCATCATAGTAGGAACATCTTCCACCTTTATCTCCCTCATCCCAACCAATTTGATCTTGATCATACATGTGACAAGACTTATCCTCCACCATGGATCTTTTGACACTTGGATTGGACCCCTCCTTGGTCTATAAAAGAAAGCTGCACACCTTCATTTTCAACAATCACAAGAGCTATAGTACTTACATGCTACAGAAATTCCATCAAGCAATCAAGTGTGCCTTTGGCCCCCCCATTTGCATTATCGTCATAATATCTATAGCTGCATTACCATTATCTGCATAATATCATTTAGTTGCATATCACTATCCTCATACCTATCATTTTCAACATCATGGCAATAACAAAATCATTATCATTATCTTAGTTACATTATTTACATTGCATATTAGAATCCACAATTCCATTCATCTCATTGTCATCTTGGAAAGCAAAGGAGTACAATTCTGAGAGCAAGATCATTATCAACAAGATCATTGAGAAGATAGGAGACTTTGATGTATTACGAATACTTTGATGTATTTACGTGTATGCTTCATGCCTCGTATCTTACGTGCATTTATGCATTACGTGTATATTTCATGCTTCGTGTATTAGGAACACTTTGATGTATTACATGTATGCTTCATGCTTCTTATATTACATGTACTTATGCGTATACTTGGTGTATTATGTGTATGCTTCATGCTTTGTGTATTACGTGTATTTATACGTATACTTTGTGTATTACATGTATGCTTCATGTTCTGTGTATTACATGAATTTATGTATCCCATGTATTTATGTGTATGCTTCATGATTCACATGTACTTATGTGTATTATGTGCATCTATGAGTATGCTTCATACTTCACGTATCACATGTACTTATATGCTTCATGCCTCACATGTATTTATGTGTATACTTTGTTTATTATGTATGCTTCATGCTTTGTGTCTTACGTGTATACTTTGTGTATCACATATGCTTCATGTATTATGTATATCTAGTGTTGGTTTCATGTCTAATGTTCCTCTAACAAGTTTACTCTATGTGTGTTTAACATTATGCTTAAAAATTGTGAAAATGCTAAATCTATCAAAGTTTTATTTGTCAAATGCTTCTTGGGTTGATAAGCACTAAAAAATTAACTTATGCATTAATGAAAAGTTGTAATTATTGAAATGAAAAAGTGTGACTCCCTCAAATTGAGATATAAAAGGAAGATCATTTCATTTGAAAAAAAAGACATCCAAAACATCATTGAAGAATTCAATTGAGAAAAGAACCCTAAGTGATTTTACAAGTAAATTAGATTAGGTTCTTAAGAATAGTGATGATGTGAGAAAGGATGAAACCCCAAATAGGAAAAGTGTGACTCTTCAAATGTAGGACTTCCCTAACAATAAACTATAAAAGGGGAATCATTTCCTTGTGGAGAAACCATCAATAGAAATGAATCTAAGGTTAAGTATTATTCTCGAAATAGGAAGCCAAGAAGAGTAGCGACTCCTTCAAGAAATAAATATAAAGGATAAACCAACTCATTGACATAAGCAAGAAATCAAAATATCCAAAAAGATTCCCAAGGAGGTAACAATCATAACTCAACATAGTTAAGAATAAAATCTAAAGATATAACTTAACTTCAATTCTCAAATAGAAATCCACCCCTTGCCATCACTAGTTGTTAGAAAAACTTAGGCATAACTAAAGATACAAAGATAGATTGAGGTTATCTTTCAAACTTCAAGATTTAGGTACACTATGGTATCATCTTGACCTAGGATGGTCAACCTCTTAAAATCCAAAACAACAATTTTGATAGAATGTAATGAAGATAACTCAATTCTTTAATTTGGAGAAATATTGGAAATTCAACGTAAGATATAGTTCCATGGAAAAGGAATATCAATGAAAATAAATTGTTCTATTCCCTTGGAACAAGAGCCAAGTACAAAAAAGTGATCTCTCCCACACTCATTGAAATAGTGGCAATATGTAATCTAGTCCATACCACATATGATCTAGTGAACTTTGTCTGGAGACCAAATTCACTTCTATATGTAGGGTCTAAGTTCTTAGATAAATTTGATACACATCAAGTTACAACAAAGTTGGTACATAAGCCTATGCTAAATTATATTATGGGCCCATAACCCACAAATCCTAGGATCATTTTTACCTATCAACCTTGGGATAAATTGATATTGTTTAAATAAATCTAGTATTTTCCCAAGATATGATAATAGATTTAGTACCAAACATGGAGATATGTCAAAGAGGAGTGATAACCTCCAACTGAGTTAGAAGATGGAACAAGAATTTGATATTAGGATAAACCTATAAATTTAAGTCATCCTATTGCTTGTCTAGAATACTAAACTATTATACATCTGTCATTTTATTGTCTTGATCAATCCCATAAATATATAATTAAATATTAACTACCTAGGGGTAAGACAAATGTAAAACCCTATAAGCTCCTCATTAGAAACGAACTTACTGCAAAATAAAACACACTCTATGTAAGGGAAGTTATCATTCAAACACCTGGGTCATTTACACAGAACAAAAATAATTTTGCACAAAGGAGTGGGATCTTGATATTCACAACATTTCCGCAATCCATCATGATTTTTGATTCCAACAAGGGATGATGAAGTGAGAGAAAACTTGTCTTAAATAACAAATCTTGCCAACTTCCAACTCTTGGTTTTGCTATTGAAAAATTATTAGGAAATAGTAAGAAGACTATGGGACAATAAATTGTTCTCATACATTATCGAGTGGTATTAACCTTATTGGTAGTCAAGTTGAGGCAAGTATACTAACAGCTACTCTCCAAGGACAGAGATAAACAAAACCAAAATAATCGTCACTTGGTTTAAAATTTCCAATTTCTATCAAAGTATCACAAAAGTTAATGACCTCACGAGAATTCCAATCTACAAGGTTAACTTAGAATCTTGGTGAATTCAAGAGTTTCTTAGCTTGTGAATTGCTTGAGGACAAGCAATCTTGGGTAGGGTGAGTTGTCATTTCCCCTCTCCTATAGGTCAACTATCATCATTTTTAAAGAAGTCAACTATACCAATTATACCAATGTGTGTTGTACAGCTTGTAACCATATGTCTTCATCTAAAAAAACTATCTCCATTTCTACTAGATATGTATGTAGATTTTGTACTCCTGAAAACCTAGGCAACTTGATATGTGAAATACCTTTCAAAATGTGACTTACCCAGTAAGGTCTTTGATCCCTATCTTCTGTATCCTCCATAGATGCGCCACATGTGATCTCTGGTAAGTTTTGATGAAGTGAGGAGGATTGCAGTATGTCTTCCTCGCCAATCTTGACCATGAATATCCTTTGGTAACCAAGCATTTTCTGTGTTTTTAGTTCTAGTTCTTCTGTCAACCAAGCTTTTAGAACTTCCTCACTATATGTGCTATAGTGATCATCCTCTATCTCCAATTCTCCCTCAGAATTAGGCTCTTTTGTTGTTTCTTTGGCTTCCAACCTTGAAATTGTGTGGATATTCTTTGAATCCTTCTTACAGTCTTTTACCTAATTAACTTCTTCTATGTATGCTTCTTCCATTGATGATCCCAAAAGAATATGGACAATCTTGTTATCATTAGCAAATGATATCTCTTCTTTTTGGGAGTCTATGATACTATTTTCATCTACAAACCATCTCAAACCCAAAAGTGTATTGAAAGCTTCACCTTGATCCTTCATGGCTACAACAATAAAGTCTAAGACTTGTTTGACCCCCATTAGGTTAACTTCTACTTGATTCCATATTCCCATTGTTTGCATATTGGATCCATTTGCCAAGATTATATTGTAGGTTGTCTCTGTCAGTTTAGGTCTTCCCAACTATTCCCAAAGCTTCTTTGTGATCATGTTGACATCTGCTCTCAGATCTATCATGGCATTCTAGACTTTCCTGTGATTGATATGAACATCCACCATAAGTGGCTTTGTCTTCCATTCTCTATCTGTTATTCCTATCCTCCAGAGTTGACTCTTTTGACCTTGCTCCTTATTCCAATATTTAGAAAATTGCTTCAGTTTCTCAACGAGTTTGTGTTGTTGTGTCAATTGGGCTAACTGCTTGAGAGCTTCTACTTCTTCTTCAGTGAAAAACTGCTTGTATTGTTTCTCTTTTTCTTGCTCCTTCCTTATTGTTTGTTTAGCTTCCTTCACAACTTCCTCATGCCACTTCTTAGTCGGGACAAATTCTTCTTCCTCCTCATTGTCTTCCTCTTCTGTCTTTATGGTGTAAGGTCTTCTGGTATTTGTTCCCTATCTTGTCAGTACCACAACTTTCTCCTTCCTTCTTCTATCGGTATGTTTTGGCTTGCTTCCCCACTAATACCCTTCTTCTTATGTAGATTTTGTTGAAGATGTGTCTATTTCCTCCATGTTGTTCTTCTGGCAAGTTCTTGCTCCTTGACTTAGGTTCCCTTCTTATGATCTTAGCCCCTTTTATGTATTTAGGTTATGTAACTCATCACTCTTAGATTGTGGTGGTGCATTCCGGAAGTACTGTTGTGCTCTCTCACAAGAAAATAGGTCATGCTCTGTACTACTATAGAATGAACATTGTGTTTTTCTTTCACCCCAACATTCATTAGCAAAGTGTCCTAGCTTACTGCAATTGAAACATGTAGCATCCTCTCTCCTTCTTTTACTTCTTCCATGGCCTCAGCCTCCTCTGTAGCCTCCAAATTGCTCTCTATCATCATTACCATGGCTATTCTCATAGGAAGGACTGCTAGAGTTTGAATTTTGTAATGCATTCACATTCCTCTAGTTTCTCTAATTTGGTTGCTTGTAGCCTTGATCATATGAGTTTATTTCTACTATTCCTTTCACATATGACATGTTATTACTCTCCGTTGAGTTTGTGTTACTATACCATGTTTCATCTTCTTCATCATCAATATTTCTTTTCCTCTGAAAGTTATGTGAAGGACAATCTGGTATTCCATGGTCATCCCATTCTCTGCACAATCTACAATATACTGAATTTATTCTTTTTATTGTTGTTTTGATGTTTGCCTTCATTGTAGGAACTTGTCTTTCACCTTTTATTCTAGGGCATTCATTTCTCAAGTGACCTTCCCTTGTACACTATAAGCACCAAATATTAGGCCTTTGCTTCGGTGTATTATCCTCCTGCTTGGCCAAAATCTCCTGTCTTAGCTTCAGTTGCTCCAATTCCAATTTCAACTTCTTCAGTTCTAGTTTTTCCTTCATTTTGTCTTGTCTGTGCCAGGATTGAGACTTTATCCAACAGGCTAGTGTCATTTCTTCTACATGTGTTTCCCATGTTCTTCCATCTAGGGCTAATCTTATTTCAGGGCTTATTCCAGACATGAACCATTCTATCTTTTGCTTTTCAGTCAGTGGTTCCTCCAACTTCCTAGTTATCTCCTTGAATATTTTATCAAAATCCTTTATTGATTCTTTATCTAACTGCATCAAATCTCTCATCTTGTTGACCCCTTCTGTAGGAATGTCTAGAACACCAAAATTCTCCTAGAATAGTTTCTTGATATCATCCCATTTCGTATCATTGTTTGGACATGTCTTTCTATACATCTTCAATGCTTCATTCCACAAGGTTCCTATGAAGGTAAATAGCTTGATTTCATTTGTTGTTACTCCCTTCTGGCTCCAAATAGACTCCAGAACAAAAATGTGTTCTGCTGCTTCAGTAGTGTCCTCAAATATTGGTAACTTGATAGGAATATCCATGATTGGTCTTCTCAAAGTCTCCGGTACTTTGTAGTAGCTTTCCTCTAGTTTGTTCTTTTGATTAGGTTGTCTTCTATCAAATCAGTTTATTTCTCTTCTCTTGTCTCTCTGTAGTTGGATATCAAATTACTCCTCTCCTAAACTTCTGCGAAATTACTTCGGATCTCTTCTATTCTGCCTGCTTCCTTGTTTTCTTGAATATTTACCTCCTCAACTAAAATTCTTTTGACTTTATATGGCATTTGGGATGACTCATGGTCCAAGGGTTGTGTCTCTTCGTAGTGTCTCTTCAAATTAGGGGATACTCTTCTATTTGTGAATGACATCATGTTGGCATCAACTGATGATTGAAATAACCTTCTAAAATCCTTAGAACTCCTCTCAATGTTTACCACATCTTCTCCTCCTTCTCTTATCTCCTTTATGCTTCGAAAAATTAGTTCCTCTATATATTCCTCATCCATCTTCAAAATTTTTGATGTTAATTCAGAATTTTTGGCAATTTGTGGTAGAAACCCTAATTCACCTCTTTCTTCCTTTTCCCTTCCGCATTCTTCTCCAGCAACATCCACAGTGGTGCTCTCAACCACATCCTCCATGGTGCACTCTCTTTCCTCTCCTTCCAATCTCCTTTCTCCAACAACACCCACATTGGTGTGCTCAACAACATCCTCCATGATGCGCTTATCTTCTTCTTCCCTTTCGGTAGCACCCTCCATGTCGCGCTTAATGAATTGCTCCTTCTTTCCTTCCACAACTTCTATTGTCATCTCTTTTCTACTCTCTTGTGCCCTTTCCATCCTTTTGCGGTAGTGTTCCTATCATTCTTGAGTTTGCTTCAATCTTTATTCTTTGCTTATCTCCATTCCAATTCTAATTTATTCGTCGGTCTCTCTTTTCTTTTGATTCTCCCCTTTTGCCATGGAATTTCTTGATTTGGTGTTCCATTAGTCCTTTTATATTCCATGGTAGCCTTATTTGAAGATTCACATCATTTGAAGGATCTTTGCAGACCCTACCCCCTTTCCACTTGTCATCCCCTTAAGTGCCTACCCCCCTCTCACAAAGGTAGGAACTTAAGGAGATCCAAATTTCTCCACAAATTGAAAATTTTCTCCGCCAACCTAGCCTTCCCTTCTTTCTGGTACTCCGCGCTACTCCTTTGAATGTTTTTCCCCTTCAATCTTTAACTACCTTCTTCTAGGGTCCCAGTAATGGAACCAAATGTTGGCAAGAGATGGAAAGGGATACTGGTTCGAAGATCTGGTCCTCAGTCAAGTCTTTGTAGTCAGTTTATACCCCATTCAAGTAGTTAGAGATTGATAGCAAAACACAAAGAATAATAGAAATAGAGTATCACATACAGATTACAACCATAAGACAACACAGACTTATCCGGTATCGACAGATCTCCATATATTTATATATAATCGGCAACAAAACATCATATATTCATCCTTCGGCAGGTCTGAGTCTCTACCTCATCCATCTACATACATGACTTCTATGTCATTCTTCATATCATCATCTACTACCTATATTACTTATTCTATCCTATATATATTGTATCTTTTACATGTAGGAATGTGTCTTCTAGCATCATAGGTTGGCTCCAGCCTTCGCATAATGTATGTGCTAGCTTCTGGTCAGCTCTACTCTGTGCTCTGCACCCTACTAACAATCATATTGGGGGGGTGATTTTAATGCGATCAACAACTCTAACGATAAGAACAGGGGCATCTCCCATCCCTCCCAATCTTAGAAGGATTTTGCAGAATTTATAAATAGAAACAACCTCATGGATTTAATCCCTAAAAATTGCATATTCACTTGGACCATCAAAAGAGAAGGCTTTAGCCAAATAGTAGAGAGACTAGATAAGTTCACTACCAACTCCAAGTGGCTAGAATCCCCTTTTATTTTGAATAGGCTCATTGATGCCTCTTCATTCAAGCTTTGATCACTTTCTAGTGATTATCAACATTAAAGGAGACTTAACCTCTTTCAATTGCCCCTTCAAGTTTGAACAAATGTGGTTTCGAGTCTTGGTGGAGGTCGGCTCCACAAATGAGCTCACAATATACCTCTTCATTTTTTCCATTTGACATTAGAAATAGGGGAGAGGCCCCCATGCTATGTCACCCTACCTTTCGGGGTCCATCTGGAGTGCCACATCAGTCAAAAAATTAAAAAAATTGATTGTCTTATACATTTCCAATATCTTTTAAAAAAAGATTCACTGTCCTTTTGTTATACATTTCCTATCTCATACATTTCTTGATTTGTTTTACAAACTTAATTGTCCTAGAAACCCATGATGTATTCAACTATGTATGTGTATAAACCATGTCAATTGAATTTATGTTTTAAAATCTTTGTAAATCTTTTCTCTATGCCACCTAATATGAATAAAAAAATACTAATTGTTATATGTGAAATTGAGAAGAGGGGATGAATGGTGTCAAAGTGTATCAAATCAAACCCTCCTTTCACAATAACATTTGAGGACAAAACCGAGCCAAGTTACTACAAGATGGATGAGGACTCTACTATAGATTTTGTGCTCAGGAATGATAAGGAAAGAATAGATTAGATTGAGAGATTTACCAAACCCTAGGTCAAATAAGCCTTAAACCCTAATTAGAGTGTAATTGGGTACAAAAAGGTAGAATGCTATAGGAAACTAGACAGGAAAGCACTCAGGGAGGATTAGAAACATATCAGAAGTTGGATTCTTGAGATTGAAAACTTGGAGGACACTAGGGCGAGTGCCTAGTCCAGGAAGGAAGAATTTCCTGAAACTCAGAACATAGAAAATGATGCAGACAACCTCTTGATGCCAAATCTAGAACTTGTTTTGTTGGAAAGACTACAGGGCCTGCGCCCTAGTCTACTACAGAAGAATATTCATAGGATTCCTTCATATCCTGAAATCTTATCATTCAAACTACTTCTCTACACCTGTACTTTTTCAACTCCCGCACCTGTAAATTTGCACACACAAAGAAAGGGTGTTGGGGGTTGTGGTATTTAGGAGCTTGCCTTGGTCAAGCCTCAAAAGGACATTCAAGTCATCCAACACCTTTGTTAGATAGAGTGCATGCCTAAGGAGGGCAGAGTCCAAATCCAATGATGAAATGAAATGATTGAAACATAAATTGATGTCACCTTAGAGGTGAAGCCCTCATGGAGATGAAGATATTTCAAACCATGAGGAGATGGATTGATGAAGCCAAGTCTGCAACAAATAAACACAATTCTGCTCTAAAACACAATGAAGGCTTTGAATGCTCCTTTCTTAATATCACAAGTTTGTGTTATCCATCTTAACTTAAAATGAAGACATAAACCTATTTAAATATGCTTTCCTGCTAACATTCACAAATTAAATCAAGAGAGCCGACAAGAGGAAACCTTTTGAGAGGGCCCAAGCCGACATGCTTTAAATTTCATTCTGACAAATTAGGCTAGACTTGGGCGTAGACCCCTAAGTTTCAAGGCCCTAATTTGGTCATGATTAAGGATTAGAATAGGCCCCTGAGTCCCATTTGACATGGGTTTCAGGGGAAATTGTCTGGGATGAGTATTTAACTTGCAAAGTGTTAACACAGGGACCTAAGAGTTAAACTAGGAGGTAAAAAGGCATAGGGAAAATTTTTACTCCATAACATTTACCCCCCACTTTAATGTATGTAAGATCTTACAGTTCCATACATGCATTAAAGTATGGTTGAAGCACATCAAACACATCAGGCACATAGAGCTAAAGCACACCCAAAGGTTGGAGGACTATTTCTAGCCGCCAATCTCAGGTAAGCACTAGAAAACACACGAAAGACATGCAAGACACAAGGAATATAGTAAGAAGCACGCAAAACATAGAGAATATAGTGGAAGCATGCAAAACACAGAGAATACAATGGAAGCACGCAATACATGAAGAAGACATGAGAGCAGTCATGCAATACACGAAGTATACATTGATTTAAAAACTAAACAAATCCTAAACTAGGGAGCAGAGGGAGCTCATCGCTACGTGCCTTTAGACTATTGAAAACACAAAAAATAAAACCCAAAATGTGGAGGGATCTCATCACTATGCACCTTTAGGCCACATTAGGGGGAAGACATGCCAAACTAAAACCCAAATGTGGAGGGAGCTCATCGCTACGCACCTTTAGACCACACTTGGGGAAGACACCGCAAACACATAAGGAAGACACATGGAATACACAAGCGCGGCATAGTATGTCAATGACATACTATACATCTTATACACGGCAAACACAAGCGACGAGAAGGAGCTTATTGCTAAATCCCACCATCTAAAACACATTTCAGATACTTAAGGGTGAATGACTCAAGATCCAACCCCGCCTCGCAATGAGGACTTTGTATAAAAGGATGTGCACTAGCTCAAGAGATACACCATCTTGCCTCGTGATGAGGGCTTTTTGCTTTTAAAAGGATGTGCACTAGCTCAAGAGATATCCCATCCTACCTCATGATGAGGGCTTTCAAACATGCTTTATCAGTATAAAAGTAATCAAACATATACCATTATATATGTCCCACCTTAAGGTGGTTGATGTTGCATGCTGTTATCAAGCACATTAAGGTAGAGTGAAAACATGCAAGGGAACAAGAGCTTTCGCAAAGCCCTTGCCCCCAAAGGTGACATGTTCCATGATCACCGAATATTCCCACAATCATATTGATATTAAGTTTGCTAAGATAATCAACAAGAGATAAGGTTAGAACATCTTACTCTGAGATAATAACCAAATCCATTCATGAAATCTATGCATAAAGCATATATTAGATCACATCAAATACTAAGGCTACACTTGCAGGTTTGAAACCAAGTATAGCCATTGGGCTATACTGCAGGTATCTCAGAACTAAATGTAGCAACAAGATGAGATACAAAAACCATCCAAAGTGCGTTGAAGCAGATTGAGAGTATTGCAAATATTTATTACATGATACATCACATGGAGTGATTCTACTAGTCAAGCGTCAGATATATATATCAACCCCATCTTCATATATGGACTAGGTCCATTTTTGCTTTCTTGCTGAAGGGGCACACGATCCCTATCAGTATTTATTTGTTTTCATCATCCGTCGACTAGGTAGAGTCACTGAAGAATGTAAACAATAAAAATGAAAGAGGAGACAAGAGTGACTTAGGAACATCATCTAGGAGGATGCCCCCAAAAAAACATCCTCTACAACACTATGTCCCCATGACACAACACACAACAATAAAATAGAGGAGAACCGAGTAGAAGAATAGAGAAACAAATAGAAGAATGGTCATAATAGAGGTAGTCTCCTGGCATCCTCGACCTTACAAGAGTATCAAGGGTTAGCCAAAGATACCTAAACAACACTTAGCACAACACAGGGGAGCACAACACGATACAATATCATAGCATATATATATATATATATATATATATATATATATATCTAAGAGGAGTTCAAGCTTGCGAGCATCTTAGAAAGGTGCTCCATCAAGTGTGGTAAAAAGTGTGAGAAACACATACTTGTTTGATTGTCATTGCTGAAATAGTTATGCAGTGTATTCTTCCCAACACCCTGTATGTTTGAACTCTTTTGATGCTTGCGAGGAGGGGATTCATTTCCTATTCCTACAGATGATGTCCACCTTGTTCTTTTCTGGTCCTTTGCTTTCTTATTCTGATTTGCTTGATGAAGGAGCCTTTCATGATGAAATGGGATACTTTCCATCGTGACAACTTTTTCTTATTTAATGTTACCCTGTCGAGGTTGCTCAATTTGTGTATTTGGTGAATTCTGGTTATCTCTCAATCCTTGAAGGGATAACGGTGGAGGAACCTCGACATAGATACCTTTCCCTCATGGATGAGGTGAGTTATCGGTCTTCTCCATATCCACTTCTATTATGCCAATTATTTCATCATAGTTGATGTAGTCATCTTCTTGCTCTATTGTATTTTATTCTACCATATTGTTGTTATTATACTTAGGAAAAGGATTAGTTAAGATCTGTAAATTTTGATTCAGAGGTGCAACCAACTTGTTTCCATTGTCATTTACACTAGTTACCTATATTATATTAGAATTGATGAGGTCTTGAATTTCATGTTTAAGACGCATACATCATCTGGTGTCATGTCCTTGTGAGCGGTGATAGTGACAGGTGATAGTGACAGTAGGCATTAGCATCAAATGAAGGTCCTTGTATTATGTTGCTATTGAATGGTTTAACAGGAGGAAGCTTCAAAAGATTGTTGCCTACTGCTTGATTCATAATTGATTGAAGAGAGTTGGATAATGCAGTAAACTGTTTTTGTTGTTGCCTGAATTGAAATGGTGTCAGTTTAGCATTATTGATAGCGGACACTTGTGATTGAAAATTGTTTGAATACTATCCATTAATCTTGATGAAACTCTTGTTATTCCTCTTAAAGTTATTTTGAGATGTTCTAGCTGTGGATTGACCAACTTGAGCTGATGAATTTTGATTTTCATACTGACTAGATGAAAGCTGGTAATCGTGAAGAGCTGTGCATAGATGTTGAAAAGAGCTATACTTTATCAAGAGGATTTTATCACAGATGTTAGGTTGTAGATTTGTAATGAATATCTTCTGAACATCCTCATCTGTAATCAAATATTGTATCTGTACAAAAAGAGCTTGATATCGATTGATAATGTCAGTTAACTTTTCTTTCTAACCTTGTTTACAATGAACTAAATCAATCAATGAGACCAAAGGTCCAATATTTGCTTGGAAATGTTGCAAGAATTGATCAACAAGCTATGAGAAAGAGTGTATTGAATTCAGAGGTAATGAGTAAAACCATTCCAAAGCAGTATCTTTGAGAGATTGCGGGAAGAGTTTTGCTAGCAAGTCCTCTTCGAAGAAGAAATCACTACACATAGTCGTGAATGCTATCACATGAGTATTAGGATCACCTTTACCATTGTACTTTTCAAAGCGAGGAGTCTCAAACTTATCAGGCATTTGAGCTCTTAGGATTGTAAAAGATAAAGGACTACGAGCATGGTATGTTGGTATATTAGGTTGAGAGGAAGCATTGGTCAAATTTGTCACTTTCTGCTATAAGGAGGTCATACTTTGCAAGAGTTGGTTTAAGATGGCACATTAGGTGATGCAGTTTGTGTGTTAGAAGTATTGGAAGTTGTAGTCATGATATTTAAAGGTGATTGGGTATGAGTTGTATTGAATTGCAATTGAGAGCAATTGTAAATGAAAGGTGCTTGAGAATAAGTGGAATGGAGTAGTGGTTGAGAATGGTTATTCATAAAGGAAGACACCTTAGGTGCTAGGTTTTGATAATTGAATCCCGCAGCCTTGTAATTATGTGAATTAGTGCCATTAGATATTCCCATGCTAGTGGTAGCATTACTACAAGCTTGTGCATTAGTAGTGAGAATTGATGATGTGAATGTGGACATTCTGGTAGTTGGTATAGGTGTCGATACCTGTGTATGATTCAGTGATGACACATTGTTAATGATATTTGTGCAGTCAGTCACTGACATAGTGTTGTTATCCACTATATGAGATATTCCACGAAGCATGTTAACACCATCTTGTCCTTTTAATAACTCTCTTAGACTATAAACAACAAGTACAACTTCTTCAACTATCCTTTCTTTTTCCACAAATACTTGAAAATCAACTAATTCTCTATTAAGTTTGTGGATTTGATCATCAAGTACATGTGTTATCACATCAATTGTATCTTCAGGATCATGAAATGTTTGTTCTTCCATCATGGTGGTATTTATGACATCCTGTTGAGATGTTGATTCACTCTTTGTAAAGTAGTAGTTCAATGGATTTTCTAATGTTTGCATATCGATACTAGTCAAAGCACTAGAACCCATTAGTCTACGGATTCTCCTTACAAGGATGTTTCTATTAGGGAAGTGGGTTATACAACTCATGCAAAGGCCTACAACAATCAGTGCACAAACTAATAGAACAACCAAAAGGAGTAAGGTAGTTATGTTTGTTGAAATACACAATGTGTAAATGTAAAATTTAAAATTTCAATGCAAGGATGCACAGTGAAGCAACATTACAACTCAAAATCAATTTTGAATGAATGTTTAAAGGAGTAGCAAAATCTGAAATAAGATTTTGACTACTAACCCTAGCTTTTGGAATCACTAGGTTATATGAAAAATGCGACTTTTTAAATAAAACCCTAGCAAAATAAACTTTCAAATGCAAGATTTGATATGAATTAATAATGAATTACTGTAATAAGGATTAAATCTGATGTAAATATCAGAAAATTGAATCTTTTTATCATATACAATACAAATTATGCAAAACTATGCCTTAATACAAGCCTAGAATGCTTGTTTTTCGATTGCTTTCAAATGTATGTAAGATTTTCCAATGCAAGATAGTAAATATGATATGAATGAATGCAAGGAATGATTATAACACTCAGAAAGATGCAAAACGCTCGCTATTTCAGGTTCACCAAAATTTTATATGTGAAAAAGAGAAGAGGGGATGAATGGTGTTAAAGTGTATCAAATCAAACTCTCCTTTCACAATAACATTCGAGGACAAAACTGAGCCAAGTCACTACAAGATGGATGAGTTCTTAGCTACATATTTTGTGCTCAGGAATGATATGGAAAGAATAGATTAGATTGAGAGATTTACCAAACCCTAGGTCAAATAAGCCTTAAACCCTAATTAGAGTGTAATTAGGTACAAACAGACAAATGTTATAGGAAACCAGACATGAAAGCACTCAGGGAGGATCAGAAACATACTAGAAGTTGGATTCTCAAGATTGAAAACTTGGAGGACACTAGGGGGTGCCCTAGTCCAGGAAGGTAGAATTTCCTGAAACTTAGAATAGAGAAAATGATGCAGACAACCTCCTGATGCCAGATCTAGAAATTGTTTTTTAGAAAGACTACAAGGCTTGCGCCCTAGTCTGCTACAAAAGAATATTCACAGGATTCCTTCAGATCCTGAAACCTTATCCTTCAAATTGCTTCTCTACACCTGTACTTTTTCAACTCATGCACTTGTAAATCTGCACACACAAAGAAAGGGGGTTGGGGGTTGTGGTGTTTAGGAGCTTCCCTCGATCAAGCCTCAGAAGGACATTCAAGTCTTCCAACACCTTTGTTAGATAGAGTGTGTGCCCAAGGAGGGTAAAGGCCAAATCTAATGATGAAATGAAATGATTGAAACACAAATTGATGTCACCTTAGAGGTGAAGCCCTCACAGAGATGAAGATCTTTCAAACCATGAGGAGATGGATTGATGAAGCCAAGTCTGCAACAAACAAACATAATAACAACACAATTCTGCTCTTAAACACAATGAAGGCTTTGAATGCTCTTTGCTCAATATCACAAGTTTTTTTTATCCATCTTAACTTAAAATGAAGACATAAACCTATTTAAATATGCTTTCCCTCTAACATTTGTAAATTAAATCAAAAGAGCCAACAAGGGGAAACCTTTTGAGAGGACCCAAGCCGACATACTTTAAATTTCATTCCAACAAATTAGGTTGGACTTGGGCGTGGGAGCCCAAGTCCCAAGGCCCTAATTTGGTCATGATTAAGGATTAGAATGGGCCCCTGAGTCCCATTTGACATGGGTTTTAGGGGAAATTGCTCTGGGATGAGTATTTAACTTGCAAAGTGTTAACACGGGGACCTAGGCACTAAACTAGGAGGTAAAAAGGCATAGGGAAACTTTTTACTGAGTAACACTAATGAATAAACAAATATGATTTTGTACATTTATTAGTGCATATTTATGCTCTTTTTAGAAATATTTTGAACATTAATTGAAACAATAAAATGCTACAACTAGCCCCACTTTGGTCAACTCTGATACCCATGAATAAGTTATGAAATAGATGGCTTCAAAAACTAGATCTAAATGCATGAAAGAACCTATCAACTAGGGCTACATTCTACTAGAGAACTATTCTACATGAACAAACCATTCAAATACCTACAATTAAACATGAAGAAACCTAAGCTAGTATGAGGTGGTAGCATTGGGGAGACTTGGTTATCCAAAGGCATTTTGGGTCAAGCTATGTTGCAGTCTACATATCAAACTGATTTATGGATAATTGCAACATAGCTCAACACTAAAAATGCTTTATCATTATCAAGACTCTCCATCTAAACTATAATATAGGGTCAAAGAAAACTATATGTTAGCATGAATAAGTTGTGAAATAGATGGCTTCAAAAACCATATCTAAATGCATGAAGGAACCTATAAACTAGGACTACATTCTACTAGAGAACATGGATACATGAACAAACCATTCAAATACCTAAAGTTAAACATGACGAAACCTAAGCTAGTATGAGGCGGTAGCATTGGGGAGACATGGTTACCCAAAGGCATTTTGGGTTAATCTATGTTGTAGTCTACATTTCAAACTGATTTGTGGATAACTACAACATAGCTTAACACTAAAAATGCTTTAGCATTATCAAGTTTCTAAACAACGTCAAACTTCATATGAGCTATCTCCAAAGCAGAGCCATCTCCAAAGCCTAAGTGACTATCTTTTGGTGAAGTTTGCAACAACCATACACTAATGCAAGCATTAGTAGTGGGGTGTCGGTGATCCATCAATGGAATGTACTAGAGCATTGAAGGCTCCATTGCTCCAAAATGACGCGGCACAAAAACTAGGGAAATGCAGACTACAGGGAAGTTAATATGGTGGGTGGAAATGGAAAGAACCATAGTTGTAGTGTTTAATGTGAGAGTGTGGGAAATAAAGGTGGCACTATACTTGCATGCCACATGACATGTTGAGCACTATCCACAATGTCTTGTACTTGGGTCGGGGTCCTCATGACCGACCATCGATTAGTGTTGAAAAATTCTTGGAATTTTGATCTCACCAACTTGCCTCGTCATCCAACTTGAAAAATCCAAAACCCCTCCAAATGAAATATTTAGATTGTCTGCCTCATTGCATGCATGTTTGAGTATAAATTTGTATGACTGAAATGAAGAAATGACATCTAAAATAGTAAATAATGTGAAGCCCATGTCAACCTAAAAATTTAGGTTGCACCACTATCATGCCCTCAACATATGATTGTACTCAAACAAGTTTTATGTTGAGCATTGGATATTTACAAAATACATATCATTAACATATGCCAAACATAGATCTAAAATCTCCTTTCATTAATAGAAGCCAAAATAGAAATCATGGTAGTGTAAAATGCCTCCCCAGGTTGCAATTTCAAACTTGTTTGTGTACAATGATTGGTTTCTCCCAATCTCATTGAAACCATGTTGGAAAAGTAAGTGAACTTGATGTGACAGATCTTCTTGTTGCCTGACTTCTTGACAAATTAATCCCACCCGTGTTCTCCTCCCTTGGTGGTGGAATTTGAGCGATGCTCAAATGGGATGGGGTTAGAGTTAGAAATTGAGTACTACTCACATGGGATGGGGTTAGAGTTGGAAGTGGAGTGTTGCTCACATGGGGTGTGGTTAGAGTTGGAAGTGGAGTGCTGATCACATGGGATGGGGTTAGAGTTGGAAGTGGAGTGTTGCTCACATGGGATGAGGTTAGAGTTGGAAGTGGAGTGTTGTTCACATGGGATGGGGTTAGAGTTGTAGGATAGATAGGGACATGAATGTTCATCATCTCCCTAAACAATCCATAATTTTATGGAAAAGGGTTTAGCAAGTTTCTTAATCTCCTTTGTCTCTCTAGATTCCTCCTTGCCACTTCAAGCTCTATTTCCTTTCTATCTTGCTCCCTTTGAATCCTCTCTTGCTCCTTTTCTGCTCCTTTTCCTTCCTTTATAAAACTTTTTGTTTTTCTCTTGCTTTATGTGCAACATCTCTATCTACTATGGCTTGATCCTTTAATTCCCTTGCAACAACACGAGCTGTCTTTTTGTCCTCAATTTGTTGTCTCTTTCAGAGTTTTATCTCCTCAATTTCTTTCTTCCTTTGCTCTTGTTGCATTAAAAGGTTCATGTAGTCATTTGTTGTTAATAGTTGGGACTACTAGCTCAACCGAAATCCACTATCCTCTGCAGTCTTGGGTCTTTCCTTCACAATGTGAATGGGAAGTTTAAGGAATTTGTTGATGCGTTGTAAAGCCTCACAAATCATGTAAAAGCATTTAAACCAACTTAAAAATAATTGAAGTAAGAAATCCACTTAAATACAACATCGCAATAACCAAAATGAAAAGAAGTAAATAATCCACTTAAATACAACTTTCAAAGATAAAATATGCAATTAATCCTCTTAATCACAATATCTCAATAAAAGATAATCTTATAAATAAGAATCTCAATGTCAATAAATCTTACATATTCACGTGCCAAATCCAGGTAATAAGCACTATGAAATAATATACATAAATCCTTTGGCAACATGCCATAATACATCCAAATAGGTACAATAACAAGTACATCAATAAATAACAAATTAACACACTCTCCAGTTGCACAAACCAAGTGGTCCACCACCTGCAAGCTGAGAGACAGGAACATGGCTCAGGTGCTTTTTCACCCAACCATGAAGTATTTACACTTCCCCAGATCCCTTCTTGAAATGAAGGAAAATCAACCCTACACGAAATGTCTAGCTACCTGGTAACAACTGTAGGAGGGAACACCCGATGCAACCCTGATGTCTGAATATGCAATTCTAAATGATGAAAAGCAAATTATCTCACAACAGGATGTGGTAGAGATAATAATAAATAAGTTTGCTAGACAATAAACATCTATTTCAATGACATTCCGATTAGATCTAATCATTTTAAGTAAATTGGTCAATTCCTGTAAAGAGGAAAAGCCATCTCTGATATACCCACATTTGACATCTCCATCCCAAAAGTAACCCAATACATTCCTATATAAAAACTACGTCTTTCCCCAAGAAGCAAGAAAATGAAATAAAGAATCACAAATTCAAGATTTTCAATAAACCAAAACAATCCCATTTCCCAATCAACAAGTAAGGAAAAATACACTTTCAGCAATAAACCATCTTTTGGTCATACAATTTGCATTCAAAAGTTTATGTAATTTTGACATAATATCTAATAAAATTTATGTCCATTATTAAATCATAATTTCTCATTATCATGTAAAATTTAACTAAGGTTATTTTCTATATTTTCAATCACATTTTCCTAAAAATCATATGCAATTCAACTAATTTCAATTTTGTTATTTAATTTCATAATGGAAATACATAAAAACATAATTAAAAACTACTCCATGTTATTATGTTATTTTTTTGTTCTAAATAACAGGAACTGCAAAAATTAAATAAGTAAATACATAAAAACATAATTAAAAACTGCTTCCTGTTATTCTGTTATTTTTTTTGTTCTAAATAACAAGAACTGCACAAATTAAATAAATAAAAATATAAAAACATAATTAAAAACTACTTCCTATTATTCTGTTATTTTTTGTTTTAAATAACAGGAATTGCAGAAATTAAATAAATAAATACATAAAAACATAATTAAAAATTGCTTCCTATTATTCTATTATTTTTTGTTCTCAATAATAGGAACTACAGAAATTAAATAAATAAATACATAAAAACATAATTAAAAATTGCTTTCTGTTATTCTGTTATTTTTTGTTCTAAATAACAGGAACTGTAGAAATTAAATAAATAAATACATAAAAACATAATTAAAAAGTGCTTCCTCTTATTCTGTTATTTTTTGTTCTAAATAATAGGAACTATAGAAATTAAATAAATAAATACATAATATCTGCTTATTGTTATTTTATGAGTTTGTAAAGGAAATTATACTGCAAAACAGTCTATAACAGACACTAGGTTTTAGTCTATCTTTTAGCAAATTTTTTAGTTTCTAAATTTTTGGATCAATTTCTTAATCAAATAGAAAGAGATATTCAACAAAAATACAAAATAAATAATTCTAAATAGGTCTGTAAATATTATTTTATGGCAGCCATGTGAAGGTTTTTGTTCATTGTTTTTAAATCAACACCAATAATTATATCCATTCCACAACCTCAAAACGTGATTTCAAGAAGATGGAAAAATATGAATTAAAAACTTGGAAATCTCCTATTTGCTACTATGAAAGCTGAGTTCCTGTTGCTACAAAAAACACCATTCCTATTGTAGATCGCCCTTCCTGTTATTCTAAGTGTGTGTGCTTCCTGTTATGGTAGCGTGGGTTTTCTTTGCTGCCCAAAAACTCTTTTTAACATTAAAAAAAATACACCCTTGTTTTTGGTGACCAAACAATAGGTAAAAAAAAATCAAGATTCAAGAATTCAAAACTGAAGTGTTTATTCCATTTGCATGATATTCCACCAATGAAATTTGAGCAATAATGCTAATAAAAACAATTAATTATTTTCCTTGTGCAGTTTATTGTTATGCAGTGCAAATTTGGCCTGCATAACAGGATGCTAGTTTTTAAACTCTCTCTTAATTATTTATTTAAAAATATCTAATTATAATAACTCTATAATTAACATTATTTAATTATTTAACTAAAACATATCTAATATAATAATTCAAGAAGTAATAATAATAATAATAATACAAAAATATCTAATTATAATTTAATATAATTAAATTAATTCTAATTTGCATATTGTCTTCCAAATATCTAAAATTAGGTAAATAAAGACAATATTTATTATTTATTTAATTAAAATACAAATAATCATCTAATTTTCCCTTAATCAAATTGCAATATCTATTATAATTCGAAAAAGACTTTAATCAAATAATGCATTTAATATAAACTATTGTAGCAATTTACACACAATATTTTCTAATTATTTAAATCATCAATCACACTTATTTTCCACACATAGATGCATATGAAAACCATTCAAAATGCATATGAAAACTACGTGGTGTGTGTGATTACATCAGGGTAATCCATCCATCATTTCTTGCCAAGTGGCTAGAACATTTCTACCTCAACCATGGTCTCGTCTTCGACGAGTACCTACATCCAATTGCACTCATCTCGACGTCAATAGGTTAGTGTCAAAAAAAACATAGCCGAAGCAAATCATTGCATCAATATTCAATATTTAAAACAATTTCTAACTTTTCCTTAATTATAACTCATAATAATTACCTCCACGTAAGAAAAATTACTTAAAGTAAAATTAATCAAAATAATTGTTCACTAAACTAGATTAATAATATTATTCATAAAAACAAGACGTGACATCCTTCCCCAGTTGGAAGAGACATCGTTCCGATGTCTTATTAAACATCAAAACAATAAAGTGTCTATCAAGCACCATCGAGTATTAGGTGTTATAAAACAATAACATCAACTCAAGGTATCAAAGCATAATTGAACTCAAATTATCTCAAACAATAAGCAAACTCAAGTATCATAATCCATGCATGAATAAGAAATCTAAGCTATATCCTCAAATGAGGAAAAGATCTATCATTCTCCTCTACATCCTCCCATGTGGTATTGTCCTCAGAATACTGATCCCATTAGACCTTATACTACACCACATCTCTGCTATGCAACTTAATGTTGCGCTTCCCTAGAATGCGAGTGGGCTCCACCAACACCACTCCTAGATCTTGAACCTATAAAGTATGCCAATCAAGAATATGTGATGCATCACGATTATAAAGCTTAAGTAAAAACACATGAAAAACATTATGGATTCTGACAAGTGCAGGCGGGAGAGCAAGTCTGTAAGCTACATGATTAATCACTTCCAGAACTTCGAACGGTCCTACAAAACGAGGAGCCAGTTTGGATGCTTTGCCAAATGATACTGAACTCTTATGAGGATTGACCCTCAAAAAGACTTTGTCACCAACTGAAAAACTGTCTAGGAGTTCTATTCTTATCTGCATAACTCTTTTGATGATACGAAGCTTCCTTCAACTTCTCCTTGATCAACTTCATCTGATCATCCATTTCTCTTAACATATCAGGACCAATTACAATCCTGTCCTCCACTCTATCCCAATTGATAGGTGTTCGACACCTACGCCCATAAAGAGCTTCAAAAGGTGCCATTCCCAAAGATGCATGGTATGAATTGTTATATACAAACTCAACCAATGGAAGGTACTCCTCCCATTTATACTGTTGATCCATACAATACATTCTAAGGAGGTCTTCTACCACTTGATTGACTCTTTTTATTTGACCATCCGTTTGAGGATGATAAGTTGAACTGAAATTCAACTTTGTACCCAAAGTTACATTAAGAGTTGTCCAAAATCTTGATGTCCATGCAATCTAAAAATCTCCTAAACAAACTTCTTAGCTAAGATCATAGAACCATCTGAAAGATTCCCCAGAATAAAATGTGCTACCTTTGTCAACTTGTCCACAACCACTAAGATGACATCATGCCTATTCTTAAACATAGGTAACCCTTGAATAAAATCCATGCTTATTACTTGCCACTTGTGCTCAGGGATATTGTGTGAATACAACAAACTTGTTGGATGCACATGCTCAACTTTGACTTGCTGGCATTCCAAACATCGAGCTACAAACACCGTCACATCCCTCTTAAGTCTAGGCCAAAAGTATGAAGGTTTCAAACCTTTGACCATCTTTGTCACTCCAGGGTGACCCGAATATGGTGCATTGTGAATCTCTTCAAGCACTAACTTCCTCAACCTGAGTTAGGAATATACATCCTTCCCTGATATCTCAAAATTCCATCTGATTCAATCACATATCTATCAAACCTGTGATCTAAGGGGTCTACTTCCAAAGCTTGCTTTACTCTTTCATAATGCTCATCCCCTTGAAGATTCTAAATCACTTTCTATTTCAAATTGGATCTCATAGAAATAATGGCAGCCAGATGTCTTCTCCTACTAAGAGCATCTGCTACTCTATTCTCCTTTCCTTTTATATACTCAATCCCAAAGTCATACTCACTAAGGAATTCTAACCATCTTCTTTGTTGCGCATTAAGGTTAGGTTGAGTAAATATATACTTGAGCCCTAGATGATCTGTTTTTAACTCAAAGGGCTTACCTAGAAGATAATGCCTCCACACTTGAAGTGCATGAACTATGGCAGCTAACTCAAGATCATGCGGCGCATAGTTGAACTCATGTTGCTTTAACTTTCTTGACTCATATGGAACGACCTCCTCATTCTGCATCAACACTCCTCCTAGTCCCTCCCCTGAAGCATCTGTTATAACTCTAAAGTGCCCATTAGGATCTGGCATGGTCAGGATAGGAGCAGTTGTGAGCTTTTCCTTAAGCACTTGGAAAGCTTGCTCACACCTTTTTGTCCATTCAAATTTCTTACCCTTTTTCTGAAGTGCGGTAATCAGTGCTGCTATGGTTGAAAAAGCTTCCACAAACTTTCTATAGTAACCTACAAGTCCGATAAAACTTTTGACTTCTGTCACACTCTGCGGTGCAGGCCATTCCATTATTGCTTTTATCTTCTCAGGATCAATTGCAATACCTTCAGCTAAGATCACATGACCAAGGTAGTGCACTTTATCTTGAAAGAATGAACACTAAGATAATTTACCATAAAACTTTCTTTCTCTTAACCGCTGCAAAACAATTCTCAAATGCCTTTCATGTTCTTCCACTGATTTAGAGTATATCAATATGTCATCAAGGAAGATTAACACAAAATCATCTAAGCAATCTTTGAAAATACTATTCATCAAATTCATGAAAGCTGCTAGAGCATTAATCAACCCAAATGGTACTACTGTGAACTCGTAGTGACCATATCGAGTCCTAAAAGCTATTACTTGGTGAGATAACATGGGAGATTTTCTTGCAACTATTCAGAAAAAGGTGGTTACCACAGTTATTCTTTGACAAAAAGATGACAGAGTTTCAGAATTTGATCCAAGGAGGTATGTCTATGAGTAGTTATTGGGAAAGGTTTTCTCATTTACTAAAATATGTTCCATAGTATCAGACAGATGGGAGATTTTAGATTAGAAATTTTATTTTGGGATTGAGGCCACAGATTGGAGCCGTGGTGGACATTCATAACCCACTCATGATGGATGCCACTTTTGAGAAAGCAATAAAGCAAGAGCAGAGATTGCAGCAGACAACAAATTACCATAAGCAGAGAGATACTAAGTTTTCAAATAAGAAACCACAGAATAATCAGCCGAACTATCAAAAGAATAACAACCAGGGCAATAATAAGCAGATCAGGAATTTGAAGAGAGCCAATAATTCTCAGGATGGGAATGGTGGAAACAAAAGAGGTGGCAATAACAACAAAAACAACAATCAGAGGGAAAGAGCTGAAGGACCGAGAGCACCTAAGGGTGGATCTTACAACTGTGGAGGAGAGCATTATGCAAATGCATGTCCACAGAAAAGATGAATCAAGAATCAACAAGGAGCACCGCAACATCAGATTCAATAAGTAAAAAAAATCAAGATTGAAGAATTCAGAACTGAAGTGTTTATTCCATTTGCATGATAATCCACCAATGAAATTTGAGCAATAATGCTAATAAAAACAATTAATTATTTTCCTTGTGCAGTTTACTGTTATGTAGTGCAAATTTGGCCTGCATAATAGGAAGCTAGTTTTTAAACTCTCTTAATTATTTATTTAAAAATATATAATTATAATAACTCTATAATTAACATTATTTAATTACCAAATGTAAAGTACTAAGAATTTCCACTAAGATAACTACTGAAGTAAAAACCACATGAACATCAAGTAAGCAAGGTAAAGTAAATTATCAACATCATCATGAAGAATAGATAAAAATAATTACAAATTCCAAGCAAGTTTCTTTCATTCAAAGTTTAAATATCCATTTGTATCTCATTACATCGTTCTGAAGTCAATTACAGAGTTTACTAAAAGAATAATATTACAAGTTTCAATAATGGCGTATCGCCTTACAAATCATTTTGAATACAAGAATAAGTACAACTGTCATCAATGTCAAATAAATCCAACAAATAGTCCTCGGCTGCATCGACCAACCGGCCATCTGCTACGTCAAAGGACAATAACATGGTTCAGGTGCTTTTTCTGCCCAACCACGAAGCTTGCGCTTCCTCGGTATCCTTCCTCACAAATCATGTAAAAGCATTTAAACCAACTTAAAAATAATTGAAGTAAGAAATCCACTTAAATACAACATCGCAATAACCAAAATCAAAAGAAGTAAATAATCCACTTAAATACGACTTTCAAAGATAAAAGATGCAATTAATCCGCTTAATCACAATATCTCAATAAAAGATAATCTTATAAATAAGAATCTCAATGTCAATAAATCTTACATAGTCACGTGCCAAATCTAGGTAATAAGCACTATGAAATAATATACCTAAATCCTTTGGCAACATGCCATAATACATCCAAATAGGTACAATAACAAGTACATCAATAAATAACAAATCAACACACTCTCCAGCTGCATGAACCAAGTGGTCCACCACCTGCAAGCCGAGAGATGAGAACATGGCTCGAGTGCTTTTCCATCCAACCATGAAGTATTTACACTTCCCCAGATCCTTTCCTAAAATGAAGGAAACCTAGCCCTGCATGAAATGTCTAGCTACCTGGTAACAACTGCAGGAGGGAACACCTGATGCAATCTTGATGTCTGAATGTGCAATTCTAAATGATGAAAAATAAATTGTCTCACAACAATATGTGGCAGATATAATAATAAATAAGTTTGCTAGATAATAAACATTTGTTTCAATGTCATTCCAATTAGATCTAATCATTTCAAGTAAATTGGTCAATTCCCGAAAAAGAGGAAAAGCCATCTCTGATATACCCACATTCGATACCTCCATCCCAAAAGTAACCCAATACATACCTATATAAAAACTACTTCTTTCTCCAAGAAGCAAGAAAATGAAATAAATAATCACAAATTCAAGATTTTCAATAAACCAAAACAATCCCATTTCCCAATCAACAAGTAAGGAAAAATACACTTTCAGCAATAAACCATCTTTTGGTCATACAATTTGCATTCAAAAAGTTTATGTAATTGTGACATAATATCTAATAAAATTTATGTCCATTATTAAATCATAATTTCTCATTATCATGTAAAATTTAACTAAGGTTATTTTCTGTATTTTCAATCACATTTTCCTAAAAATCATATGCAATTCATCTAATTCCAATTTTGTTATTCAATTTCATAATGGAAATACATAAAAACATAATTAAAAACTGCTTCCTGTTATTCTGTTATTTTTTGTTCTAAATAACAGAACTGCAAAAATTAAATAAATAAATACATAAAAACATAATTAAAAACTGCTTCCTACTATTCTGTTATTTTTTTGTTCTAAATAATAGGAACTGCAGAAATTAAATAAATAAATCAATACATAAAAACATAATTAAAAATTGCTTCTTATTTTTTGTTCTAAATAATAGAAACTGCATAAATTAAATAAATAAATACATAAATACATAATTAAAAACTGCTTCCTGTTATTATGTTATTTTTTGTTCTAAATGATAGGAATTGTAGAAATTAAATAAATAAATACATAAAAACATAATTAAAAATTGCTCCCTGTTATTTTGTTATTTTTTGTTCTAAATTACAGGAATTGCATAAATTAAATAAATAAATACATAAAAACATAATTAAAAATTGCTTCTTGTTATTCCGTTATTTTTTTATACTGCAAGATACTCTACAACAGACACTAGATTTTAGTCTATCTTTTAGCAAGTTTTTGAGTTTCTAAATTTATGGATCAATTTCTTAATCAAATAGAAAGATCTATTCAGCAAAAATATAGAATAAATAATCCTAAATAGGTTTGCAAATATTATTTTATGGCAGCCATGTGAAGGTTTTTGTTCATTGTTTTTAAATCAACACCAATAATTATATCCATTCCACAACCTCAAAACGTGATTTCAAGATGGAAAAATATGAACTAAAAACCTGGACATCTCCTATTTGCTGCTATGAAAGCTGAGTTCCTATTGCTGCAAAAAACACCCTTCTTGTTGCAGATTGCCCTTCCTATTATTCTGAGTGTGTGTGCTTCCTATTATGGCAGTGTGGGTTTTCTTTGCTACCCCAAAACTCTTTTTAACAATAAAAAAAATACACCCTTGTTTTTGGCGACCAAATAATAAGTAAAAAAATCAAGATTCAAGAATTCAGAACTGAAGTGTTTATTCCATTTGCATGATAATCCACCAATGAAATTTGAGCGATAATGCTAATAAAAACAATTAATTATTTTCCTTGTGCAATTTATTGTTATGCAGTGCAAATTTGGTCTGCATAAAGGAAGTTGGTTTTTAAACTCTCTCTTAATTATTTATTTAAAAATATTTAATTATAATAACTCTATAATTAACATTATTTAATTATTTAACTAAAACATATCTAATATAATAATTCAAGAAGTAATAATAATAATAATATAAAAATATCTAATTATAATTTAATATAATTAAATTAATTCTAATTTGCATATTGTCTTCTGAATATCTAAAATTAGGCAAATAAAGACAATATTTATTATTTATTTAATTAAAATACAAATAAACATCTAATTTTCCCTTATTCAAATTGTAATATCTATTATAATTTGAAAAAGAATTTAATCAAATAATGCATTTAATATAAACTATTGTAGCAATTTAAACACACTATTTTCTAATTATTTAAATCATCAATCACACTTATTTTGCACACATAGATGCATAAGAAAACCATTCAAAATGCATATGAAAATTATGTGGTGTGTGCGATTGCATTAGGGTAATCCATCCATTAGTTCTTGCCAAGTGGCTAGAACATTTGTACCTTAGCCATGCTCTCATCTTTGACGAGTACCTGCATCCAATTGCACTCATCTCGACGTCAATAGGTTAGTGTAAAAAAAAACATAGCCGAAGCAAATCATTGCATCAATATTCAATATTTAAAACAATTTCCAAATTTTCCTCAATTATAAATCATAATAATTACCTCCACGTAAGCAAAATTACTTAAAGTAAACTTAATCAAAATAATTGTTCACTAAACTAGATTAATCATATTGTTCATAAAAATGAGACGTGACATGCGTGAATCACATTGGGAACCCAATAATTGGCTAGATTCCTCATGAATGATATGTTTAGCTTCATTGCAAACTGCCTTAGTATCCTAGCTCAAATCTGTAATATCTCCACCATCAGCTTCTCCACACTCAACATAGTAGTGTACCATTTCAGGTACAATCAACACGGACATTGGAGAAGGGAAGGAAAACGTGTTGTCTTCTTGCTAGGAATGTAAATTAATTCCCAAATTCATGGTTTCCTCCACCAACCATAATGGTTGGCTTGGTTGAGACGGAAGGCTAAGTCCTACATCTAGGCTTTGTTCTTGTTAACTTTTAGCCATGTTAATAAGCAGTTGAGCCCCCACCACAGGTTCAAGTGAATCATGAAAAGTGCTTTGAGTTGAGTCCTGCATAGTTTCCTCTTCCACTGTGTTTGCTATTGTAGGATGTAAATCAACATCTGGAATGCTTGATAGCAATGTGTTGGTAACTTCCACTTGTGAAACATCAACCCTGAAAAGACTAAGGATGTTATGCACTATAGAAGCATCATCGTGCATGCTAAACTAAAAAGTGTCACTAGGGTGCATGTCCTCCATTAGATCATCTAGATTGAGGGGCCATATACTTGTTCTTTTAAATCCAGTTGTGATGTTTGAAATAGTGAGTGCTTTATGAAATGACTTGCTACCCAATTCTGCTCTTTTTATTTCTATGTTTGAAAACCTTGATAGCCACGACACTCTTTCTGATTTGAAGTATGATTTAAATGTTGAAAATACTATCACATCCAATGGTTGTAATTTGTGTGAGGTGTGTACTGGTAGTGTTAGCAAATCAATACCCAAAGACCTAGCTTCTTTGATGGTTGTCACAACTACATGGCTTCCATTGCCATCAAATATCAACACGTGCCTATTTGTCGATGATACACCACCTGGAACTAATCATGCAAAATGATGCAGCCAGTTCATAAACAACTCTTTAGTCATCCAAGTGTGGAGCTGGGCAGCCATGCAAGCACCCAGTTCGTAGCTAGCAATGTAATTTTTAAGCTAATTTTTACCTTTGAAGAGATAAAACCTGGTATACTATGTCCAACAACATTAACACAACACAAAATGGTTATCATTCCCTTCTCTTCGGTATGATGTATGAAACACTTCTGCTACCTCTTTTGGCCAACACATACATGGCTCCATTTCTCCTTGTCTTAATTCTAGTTTTGTCACTTGATTCCAAATTCTTTGAAGTCCATATGGATTGCCTTCATACGCTTTGGATAGTGTCTTGTAGAATGCAACAACAACTGCAGGCCTAAGGTTTAGAGCTTTGTCTCTATCAAGGCCTTCTGCTATCCTCAATATCAATTAAAGATGGTGCCTTTTAAATCTAGTCTACCAGGCAGCCCATCCTTAAATGGGTTTGGTCGTGTTTGACAAATTGGTGCGACTTCTGCTTTGAGATAAATAATCTCTAGCCCATGGCCCACTGCAACCATCTCTTTACACCATTTGACTATTAAAGCCTCTTCATCTGTTGTTAAGACTATGGGAGGACCTTTTTTGATGTTGATGTTAAATCACCTAACCAATTGCTGAGTGTTGTGGTAGGGATTCCCTATTTTTTTGTTGCACTCCTTATCGAAATTCCATTATCCTCCACATCTTTAAGAGCTGATTCCATATCCTCTTTCGTCCACTCCCGTTGAACTGAAACCTTCTTGCTTCTAGCAACTGCATTGACCTGAATAACCACTTCATCTAGTTGATGAGTGCTCTCATTAGCAACTTGAGTGTCTTCATCCAGTGGGAATCTAACTCCTCTTTTTCTAGAGGCATGGTTGTCTTTAGTCTCTTCATGCCATGGCGGCTCCGCATTTGAGCTTTGTTCTTAATCTACACATTGGAACAAACACCTTTGAACACTAGTTTTGAAATTTGGAATCTTTTGAATCTTTTTAGTACAAAGTTGAAACAAAGAGCCTTAAGCATTGAATTGGACATTCCACCAACCTGTGTTGATTAGGAGAGAGACATGCAAGGTGGTGCAACCTAACTATCAGGTTGCACTTGGGCTTGTACGTGATAGTTACAAAAATATTGTTTACTCAGCCACACGTGCAGTGAGGTTGACAGTTTAAACTTTCTGAAGCAAGATAACAATGAAGAGGAACAATCAACTTTAATAATATTAATAATATATTTCACAAACAATACATCATTTTTCATACCATTTTCTTCATCTTTGTAATTGCAGTTTGTAACTTGAGTTTGTAAGTTTAGTTGGAGAGTTCACAATGATGCTCTGAACAGAAGATTTGTGATGTTCTATGTTTGATTTTATAGTTTGACATTTTGATGTTGAAAGATTGGCAATTTGATGTTTACAATTTCACATTTAGATGTTGAAAGTTTTACAATTTGATGTTTATAGAATGTAATTATTATGGTTACCCTTGTTTGAGTACTATAGAATGACAACTCTTAACAACCTTGCTGGACAACTTGATTTGACTTTTATGCAAACAAGTCATCATGCTAAGTAGGTAGATGTTAAAAAAGGCTAAGCTATGATCACATCTAAAAGTGAATAGATATAGAATATAAGAAATTGTGTACTCTATAACTATTCTATTATGTTATGTCATTGAACTGTAGTGTAAATGTGTATTGTATTGTCTACTCTATGACTAGTCAGTGAACAATATTTTGGCTATTCTGTTATGTCATTGAACTGCAGTTTGAATATCTTGTATTGTTTACTCTAAAACTAGTCAGTGAACAGTATTTTGGTTGTTATGTTATGTCATTGAACTGCAGTGTAAATATGTCTTGCATTGTCTATTGTATGGTTGCTTCTTTGATATTTTCGAAGACGAAGTCCTATTTTGATGCTTGATCCTTCTGCAACAAGGACAAGCCATTATGGTTGATCAATGGTTTGTTAATACCATAGGCTATGTGGTTGTTTTGTTCTTGGCTGATGGCAGTGCCTTGGTGATTACGTAGATGGTTGTTCTCATTTCAACTATTTAGCTTCTAGTCAGAGGATAGTTGTAGGAGTAATTAGTGCTCTAAGCTAAGCAACCGTCTAATGTATCCTTTAGAAAAACTAAACAAAGAAGGATATGAGGCTGAGAGGTAGATGATTGAGAGTTGGAAGACTCAATTGAAACCTTTTAGTGGTTCATTTTTAGATGGTATTACATCATACAGGGGCAACATCTAGGGTTGTATAGGATGATTAAAAGTGTTAGGAGCAAGTAGTGTTTACATTGGAGCTTCATATGTATGCCCTTAGTGGCATTGTATAACTTGTAAGTGACTGAAATGTGGCACATGGATTTTGTACTCACTCATCTCAGAGTTTTTCCCATTTAAGGGTTTGCTCCAACAACAACTTGTTTTCTAGTTGTTGTACCCAACCAAATTTTTTTTGCTTCATTAAGGCATTTTGAAACAAGTCTAGAAAATTTTTCGTCAAAAAGTTAAAAAAGCAAAATTTCTAAAAATAGACGTCGAGTTAGGTTTTCTAGGTTTCTTGAGATATGGATGTTGGCAAAACTTTCTAAAAATAGAAAATTTCTAAAAATAGAATCTCCAAATCAGGTGTCGCGCTTGATTCTCATTGGTCGATTTTGCTTCACGATCGGCGCAGTTCAGACGGAATCTTCAAACGACCAAGTTTTCTCTACTGGGTCATTTTTGTTTTTTCACAAGGTGAAGCATGAGCTCGAAATTCATCAACACAAAAAAGTTCACCTGCCAAAATTCTTCGACGAGTTTCCAACGCTGTTTCAATGACGCAAAACTGACAAACGGCCGTCGACTCGACGATGCATGCAAAACGATGCAAGATGGATCCAAGGTGATTTGAAAAGTTGGAAAATCATAAAAATGGATAAGTCTAGTGAAACTAGGTGCCCCAGGAGGCTTGGGGTGCCCATCCTCTCTTGTGTTAGTTTTTTTTCACATTTTTGAGAAACGTAAAAAATGCTTCCGTCAGCTCTTTTCCGGTTGGTCAAACTTGGTCAAACGATGTCAAAAGTCAGTCAAAGCCAGGATTTCATCATAGATATGTTTAGACTACTCAGATCACCCTCCGTCCCACCTCGACAGTCACCAAAACAACCAAAATTGAAGATCGAACAGGAGCTGTCGGCATGGAAATCGAGAAAAGGTTCAAAATTGATTTTTTTTGAAAAAATGGCTAAGTGTTGACAAAATGGGTGCCTCAGGAGGCTTGGGGCGCCCAAACTCTCCAGTGTTAGATTATTTTTCATGTTTTTCTCAGAAAACATGAATCTCCTTCCGTCAGCCCGCTCCGGTTCAGTGTTGATCAGTTTGGCACATTTTTCGAGGCAAACAGAAGGTACAATCAACTCAGTTTTCATCCATCAAGCTTGCATATTTGCTAGATCATCAGACTCATTTTCATCCCAGTTGATAGAAATCGACAGCCAAACAGGGGTCCTGCGCCTCCGGAACGCGCATGCAAACCAAGAAATTAAAAAAGTTGAAAAAACTAAAAAAATAGCTAAGTGTTGGGAAACCAGGCGCCCCAGGAGGCTTGGGGCGCCCAACTTGAGCAGTGTTAGAATATTTTCATGTTTTCAGTGTTTTTCGACATGCCTTGTTACCAATCTTCGCCCGTTGGCAGTTTCCGGGAGGTCAAACTTGGTCAAACGATGTCAGATCATTGAACGGAAGCAGGGGATGGAATCTCAGTTGATCAATCTCCAAAATGTCAGGATCAGTTAGCTTTTTCAGTTCATGATGACATTTTTCCACCTTGTCAAAGTCGGAGACAGGCCATATTTGAGTAAAAACGAGTGTTGAAGTGTCGAAAATGAAGAAAATTTTGTTAACACTTCTTCCAACTCGCGCATTTGATGACATCGTCAAAGAAGATATTTTTTGTCATCTTGCACATGAAGCCATAGGCTCCTACAAAATAGGGATTCTTCCTATTTGAAGACATCCACTTGGATTTATGCTTTAAAAGATGATTTCTTCATGGGTGAGGATGAAGTTTTCTTCTCACACAAGTAAAACTGCTTTTTCGACCAAAAGATTTAGAAAGACAAGCTTTGGCTTCTTTATTTCATTTTCTTTTGTAGGTTGCATCTAGAGGAAAGATTTTATTTTTCTTTCAACGAAGATTCAAAGACCCAAACCAGGTGCTTTTTCAGTGTTCTTCAGAGATTCGGGTTGACGAAGAAGAGAGGCTTGCTTTTTCAAGGTCTTTGTTTCAAGGAGATCATTTTTGAGAAATCCGACTAGAGCTTTTTCAGTTTTCGTCAAGATGGGTCCATCCAGATTATTATTCTCTTGAAGATTGGGAGTTGTGCTTTTTTTTGGGAAACTACTTTTTTCCTATTTTTTAGAGAAAATCTCCGCTTTTTCAAAATCTGATGATCTGGGTTGCTTCAAAACAGAATTGCCTACAAAACCCATGTGCCAACTTTTTTCGCTTAGAATCAACTTTTTTAGAAGAAATCAACAAAAGAATATCAACGGATGACATCACCAAAAAGCAAGAATGTGAATGTGGATACATTTCAAAAGAAAGCAGCTTTAAAACATATGCTTTTTGTTTTAAAGCATGTGCTTTTATCCTAAGCTCATCCATTCTATATTTAGAAAGAAATCACCTTGTGATAGTTGGAATCTTTTTGCTTTAAAGCAGATTGCTTTAAAGCATTTGTTTATTGTATCTTTGTCTTAGAATAGTAATGAAGCTTGCGAGTTGGCAAGTTAGGGTTAATCAAGGAGATTTTAGGGTTCCCTACTCCTTTGATTTTAGTATAAATAAGGGCATCCTTGCCCATTGTTTGCAATGACTTTTGTGATAGCAAATTTGCTGTGCCTATTCTAGCCTGCAAACATTGTTATTCCAGGGGTTTGTTCACTTTGTGTTTAGTGTTCTCCGGTGTTTGATTGCTTACTGTATGCCTACTTTTTGCTGCAGTATTGCTGTCCTGGAGTTGTATTAAACTTTGTGATATTGAATAGAAATCTCATGCCTACTTTGCTCTAATATTCTATATCGATTCATCAAGTTTTCATCATAAGATGTGTAGCTTCTGTAGCTTTCATTTTTAGCTTTCATCATTAAAGTACTTTTAGTCTTGTGGTGTAAATCTGGAGGAAAACTGCTTGAGTTTTTGTGTTAACAATCATTCCTCGTTCACTTTCAACTTCCTTTGCTCTAAATTTACTTAGAAGGTTGAAAGCGTCATTAGTCTATGCTAGTTGTAGTAGAAGTTTTATTAAAAAGGAAAAAAACCTCTTCTGCAGCGTTTAGAGTTTTATAACCTTGTGCTCGCAGCTGAGAATCAAAAAGAAGATAGGCGAAGTTTCATTCAAGTTATCTTTTCAGTGAACATCAGCAAGAAAGGGAACTCCCCCTTCCAATAGGAGAGCAGTTTATCTGTGCATAGTTGTCCATTTCCAAATCGCATTCCAGAGGTGCGAATTGAAACGCCAACACTAGTAATGTGTGATTTCATTCTATCTACTTTGTTATTATTATTTATTACATGTTTAAGGTATAAATGAACTACAAACATTTCTATGTTTTCTATTGTTGGTGGAATAGTCTATGTTTGAAGATGATTAACATGGTAGATACATGTTACTTGGAGTAATATACAATGCAAAACAACATAGATCTCCTCCTTGATTGAATAAAATTAGAATACATGCATTATGGGCCCTACTAACAAACAATTCATGCTTCATGCCACTAAAAGGGAGTTATTCTAAGGCACAATCTTTCCATAAGCTTACAAAATGCATTAGTTCTATAATTCCATACTTTGAAGGTCTAAAGAACTTATGTGTATATAATAATTATTACGATGTAATGCTTCATAGATCTCCTCCTTAATATTTTGTGAGCATAACGCCACCTTTATTTCTCACACTCTCGCATTAAACACTAGATCTCCTCCTTGATTGAATAAAATTAGAATACATGCATTCTGGGCCCTATTAACAAACAGTTCATGCTTCATGCCACTAAAATCAAACTAGTGAGAAGGTAAAGACAAAGATAATGATATTATAAATATTGAAGGGTTGAAGATACATTTTAAGCAAAAACAACATACATTTTAAGCTAAAACAACATACATTTTTAGCAAAGACATCATATATTTTACATTCTAACAGATAGGCATTTACTGTGAACTTACAGTATTGTTGATACCAGTTTGCAATTCGAACCCTATAGGATTTTTCTGTATGGGATGTTGGAAAATTGAACAAGAAAAAATGGGGTTTATGTAGGAATATGTGGATGGAAATGTTGGTGATCTGTGCACTCTCGTTTGATTGGTTCAAATTGTTTTGTGTGGATTGATTCATTTGATGGATGTTTATAAATTTGAATTTGGTAATAAGTTTGAGAGGTGATTGATTTGGTCGAATGCTTGTTTGGTCTCGAGTCTTTAATTTATGTCTTGTTTTCTTGACGACTTGATTGGTGAGCCTTAAACCTGCGATTGTGTCTCATTAAGTTTTTGAGTTGATTGATTTGGTTGAATGCTTGTTTGGGCTAGAGTATTCAATTTATGTCCTCTTGTTTTGACGGCTTGTTTGACGAGCCTTACACCTTCGACTGTGTTGTGTTTTTGTAGGTATTATAGTGAAGGGACCAGTAGTTGGTCATATTTGAGTTGATATAATGCACTTTAGGAGGAGTTATGGAATGGATGGACTTGTTGGATGCGACACTTGGCCATGTGTTGTTTTTACTTGGGACTCCAAGTTTGAAAAATAGGAAACTATTCTGGGACGTAGCAGTATATTTGATGGGACACTTTTTAATGTTTAATGTTTCAAACTGTTTTGGATAAACAAAAAATGTACTCTGTAGTGGTTGATCACCGCTTGGTAAGTTGGAAGAAAGTATTGTTATCTTTATAATATAAACTCTATATATTATCCTTTGTCTCATAATGTATTCCGCTGTGTATGTATACAAACCATGTCAATTGCATTCATGTTTTGCAAATCCTTGTAAATCTTTTCTATATGCTACCTAATATGAATAAAATAATATTAATGAATAGACAAATATGATTTGTACATTCATTGGTGCATATTTGTGCTTTTTTTAAGAAATATTTTAAAAATTAATTGAAAAAATAACAAACAACTGCTGGCTCCATTTTAGTCAACTCCTACACCAAGTATAGGAGCGCGACCCACTATGGAGCCCTCTCCCCTACCCTACCCAATAACATAAGTTTCTTATCAAAATCATTTGAAAACCTAATTCAATCCCATTTACATGTAAATACACAACTCACAACATACGTAAATAGACGTCTTCCTATTATTCAGTTATATAATAATTGCACCGCGGAAAGCGGCCGTAACTTGTGCCGAAGCCCCAAAACCCTCTTCACGAGTATCGCTTTGAATATTCAGTGGCCCCAGCCACATCTCCGCCATTAACGTTAAAACATTATTCAAAGTCATGCGTACAAGACTAATGTCAGTTTGGCGTGACCACCAATATATTTGAATGGTAGTTATGCCTTTTCCCCAACAACTAATATTATGCCTTTTCCCCAACAACTAATTTCTTCTCTCAATATCACCCACTCAAAATTGGGGGAAAATTGTAGAAAGTGATAGTCTGAACAGAAATGGCTTACACGCCACTTGGGGCCATCTTCTTCGTTGCTGTTAACAGATTGAAATTCGACCGCATCTGCAACTGCAGCTGTAAGCGTGGGTTAAAGTGAGTAAAATGCTTCCCCTAATTTCTTCCTTGTACATAGATTTATTGTGTTCAGAGTAAATAATGTGAAATTTATTCATTATATTTAGAGTAAATTAAGCGATTTGATTCGGGTACTTGTTGCAACAAATTTTGGGAAAATAGCTGAAGCTTTTGTTAAATTACCAAGTTATCTCGTCTTTCAACGCTTGAATTCGACGTTTTGCTTTTTCCCTGTAACTAGGACATGAATTCAAATCATTCGGTACATAAACGAAAAATTGAAAACATTCAGGGTATACAAAATGAAGGCTATTTCATGCTTTTGAATGTATTGTATTAATTCAGAATTTTTATTGAGAATCAACTGTGCTCTTAGATTTTTTTATTCCAAAGAAAAATCATGTCTAGTCAGAAGTATGTATAATTTTTTAATTTAGGAATTTAAAATTATATGTATTTTTGAAAATATCTTGTGTGTAGACCCGTTTCAGTAAATAATCTTGAATTTTTCGCTACTGGTTAAAAGAAATATTGGTGTATTTCTTACGATTTGTCTACAGTAATACTTTCAGTTTGTTGAAACGTTTGTGCATTTTATTAGAGTTGGAAATTTTTACTGGATTTTCCAAAGAATTATTAGAAAAAAATATTTTTAATATTAAATAAATTTTAAGTCACAATCAAGTGATCTCTTAATATCAGACAATGGGGATTATGGGAGCACATAGGTGTTTAAATGTTCTTTAGTCTCATATGATGGCGATCACGAGAGCACATAGGTGTTTGACAGTAATAATATATTATGTTAAGTTTTTATAGATCAATTAGGGTTCAACTTAGGATTTCTTAATAGTTAAATAGTCAATAGTAATTTTATATTATTTTTAGTTAATTATTCCATGTTAAATTAGTAATGAAATACTAAGTTTATAGATGGAATTAAATGTAGACTTCAATATGTTTTCATGAAAATGATATGTGATAAGTAAGACGTATTTTTTGTATATTGTTAAAGTATGACATTTCATTCTCTCATGAGCATGAACAATCCACTTAACCCTCATTACATCTAAGTGATGCTTACACGGATGCTTCACATTGGGACTTTCTAGGATGTTACCCATTCCAGTATTATTCTAACTTAAAAGTACTTAACCATAAAATTTCCTCCAAAATCAAAACTACAAATTTACCCATCTACATAAGCAAATGTAGATCTACTCTACGAAACTATGGAATTGATCCCGTAGTCATGGATCTGATCTTTCTACATGAATCTAATTTGTAATAGTTCTCAGCCTTGGAAATTGTTCACCTCTACTTCTAAGCTTGCATAAAACTTGGGTGTGCAATCAAGAGTTTGCACGTGACATGCATAATTATTCCCTTGTGTCAAACCTTGTAAAGATATGGAGTCAACAACTTAGAGAAATAATTAAGGACAAGCAGTCATAGAGTACACCCTAGAATGTTGATGTAATGGGAATGCCACTAAATGATTCTTTTTAAGCTTCATGATGTGTGCAAGAGCTGGTCAATTCATAGAAATACTAAATGACAACTCCAAAGGTGCAATAAAATGTTGCATGCTTCAAGTTATCACATAATAATTAAGTGGAGGGAAAACAAGTAGGCCCAAATTTGAATATGAAGTTTAAGAGTTCAAGGGTCATTTCCACAATTATGTAAGTAAATTAAATCACTTCCACAAATTTGTATATTTGACCCGAATTAGGAAATATGTAAAACTGAGGAACTAGTTTAGACCCTAAGCATGAGTGCAAATAGAGGTGGGTATGAAACAAGTTATGTGCTAACTCTTAATAGAAATTATGCCTTGTACACTTGTCATTACATAAAGGACCTAGTTAAAGTGAGTCTAAAACACAATGACAACTTGCAAGGTATGCAATTTTCACCATTACAATACTATATGTTTTGTTATGCTAATAGGTATTCCTTTAATGGGAAGCACTTAGACAAGTACAAGATTAAAAGGACTACCATTGAATGAAAGTACCATTTTGTTGTGTTTGAACAAACAAGATTGAAAGGACTACCATTGAATGAATCTTGTTCATAGATTTTACAAAGTGATAATGGCCATTTGTTGATTTTGACATGTGCCATTATTTGGTGTAGTTGTCGTTTCTCCTTGAACTTGTGTAACTACATCTCTCAAGACAATTTAACATTTACTATTGATAGCAAGTTTTGAAAAGATTGTGAAATCAAAGCACAAACTTTACTTTTCCATTTACACTTTTCACTATATCTTAACGAACTTTACTTTTCCATTTACTTTTACAATTTACCAAGTGATATTTACAAAAAATCTTTAACCAAAGGGTTGTAGCTCAATTGGTTGAGCACATTTGGCGAGGGTGATGGTATGTTACTTGATTATGCCATCTAAGGTTCAAAACCCTCATAGGTATGAAATATAAGGGATGAGGTTGAGATCATGTCCTAGACAACTTTGGCAGAATGGATACTCCTCAGTCCTTGACTCTTAGCTAAAGAGGTATCATCACAGACTCGTGCTCTTGTATGAGGTAGTAAAATGATCCTGTGGATGATATAAAATCCTTCATTAAAAAAAAAATAGTAGCAATAGATAGAGACAACATCAAGGTAGTGTAGTTTGTGATTTAATAATAAGAGAAAGGGAAGGTACTTAACTTATAGCATAACTTTAGTGAAAGGTAAGAGAATTTTTTTTTCCTATGGATAATGGAAATCTTACTTAAGAAGAACTTATCCCTTTTAAAACACAAATCTCTTTTATTCATTTGGTTTAATTTGATTAAAAATATATGAAATTTATTAAAATAAATCTTCTCAATCATCCATTTGTGAATTTGATACCACATAGGTGAATAAATTGCAAAACCTTGATCATTAATCTCACTCACTCACTCACTCACACACACACGCACGTGCACATACACAAACGCTTTCACAAAATTGGTTCATCATATGAAGAGGAAAATGCAATTCATGGTTTTGTGGATTAATGGTATGGTCAAATTTCAAAAGGGTGATATTAGGAATGCGACCACAAATTTAGACAATGGTCACCATTTTTCCATGCCCCTCTGCTTTTCCTCCACCAAAACTCCTAATAGAAACTAATAGAGACCTCTATAACCTTTATCTCACCCTCTTACAATATTTTACAATTTCTTCTCAAACTTATCAGTTAAACCTTCAAATACAATTATTATTATAACTATTGACATAAAAATTAATATTTAGTCAAAGGGCCCTTGGTTTACTCGTGAAGTTGAAAACTTGAAAGGTTCTAAATGGGCCCACTAGGGATCAAGTCTTGCTCATTGCAAGGTTCATGTTCCTAAAATATTTTTAATAATTCATTAAAAAATAAACAAATTATATGATATGAACAAGTTATGGATCAATTTTATTTTTTATTTTTAAAAAAATATTATAATAAAGGAGAAATTATGATTTAACTTTATTTATTTATTATTTAAAATCTCTTTCTATGAGTATTTTAAAATACTTCAAATAATTTAAATATTTAAATAAAAGATTATAATTTTAACAGTCTTAACATAAAAATTTAATTTGTCACTATCTCCATAGAGTGCCCCCTTAATTGGCTACAATAATTCTTCCATTATACACCTCTTTCACCATTTTAGAACTAGGTATTGCAATTTGCCAGTCGAAAAATTATCAGAGCGCGCGTCCAGTCTAACAGTCGTACAGTAATTGGTCAATTTTGCTACTTGTCATATTAAAAGAAAAAGTCGAGCTGCATGATTGACACTTGCCACTTAACCCGGCATACACGTATCTCCTGCTGAAAAATCATCCAATGGTAGAATACGAAGCATACAGGAAGCAACCTTGAATCTGATGCCTTCGCTTAGAATTCTAATTTTGACTTGTTCTATAAAATATCTCAGGCAGCACATAAAAAATTGCTTTGACGTAGTGAGTAATACAAAAATAAAAATAAAAAATACACCCATCTATGTGTTTATATACTTTATTGGTATATTTGATATCTGATTTGGTATCAAACGTTAAAAGATGTTAGTAAAAACACTGTATGCCACACAATTGGGAATCTCGTTGTATGACGTCATTGAGAAAGTCTTGCAGTATGGCCAACAATTTGTTTTTTAGCTGGGTTAATAAAACAAAGTCCAATGGCTTTGGAGTCCTGTTACAATAGATTACACGCAAGCTTTCAAAAAGCCTTTCGGTTTGTTAGTTTGAAGCCATCTTCTTTGTAATTTACTGTTTGCAAGAGATTGCAATTTGAGAGTTGTTTCCATTTGTATGTGCATCTCCAAGCCTTTGTTCGTGTGAATGAAAGGTTTCACTCCGTTCCTTCTATCATATAATGATTTATTGTATCTTTGAATAAATCTGGTTTGTTTTGGTTCGCGCAAGTGTTGCAACAAAATTTCGAAAAATAATGTATTCCTGCGGAGTCAACTGCAACGGCACACCAGTTAATTACCTCAGCCTTGGAGATTATTTTTTTTCAATATTTAGGCGGTGATTTGAAATCTTTGTGTACTTGACTGAAATCGAAGCATTTAACCAGAAGGTGTAAAAAATGGAGCTATTTGATGCGTTCAGCTGCAGATTTTTAAATCGAGTAATTGGGTATTCGAGAGTTAAAGATTCTACTTTTTTTCATAGAGGTGTCAAATTTAAGTTTTTTGCTTTGGAATTTGTTTATTTCTTGCTTTTTATTTTTTTTTAAATTTTCATGGTATCTTATTTAAAAATTTGAAGTATTTTTTTTGAAAAGTTTATTATATACTTACTGATACTGCCCGAGATTTTAGTAATGTAAACAATGTATCGTAGGTTTTGGGCAAATGCTACCTCAGAACAGGTATTCCCTAGAAATTATAACAGAATTTCCCAAAAAAAGGTATCCGGAATGTTCACGTTGACTGCAAGAAAACGTGTTGCATTTATATATTTATTCCATTCTTTAGTAGGGTTTTTCTCAGTTTGATGGACTCTGTTGAACGACAACTTCTGAAACTCCAGGAGTCAAACTCTTTATTTCACACACATATGGGGCTCTAAGCCCAACACGGTTTATACCTGGTTTGTTTTCATGCCGTCAATCCAAGCACAGTTTGACGAACCCGAATACCAGTTGTTTACTTTTGCAGTTGTTTCAGCTCTAGGAAGTAATCAAGGCTCTTTTACATTGTCGTCTCTTTGCCTGGTCCAGAATCTGGTCAATCCTGCAAGTGCTAAGATGATATTATTCTGAAGGCCCTAACTATGTCTTAGTGGATTCTGAATTCTTGAGAGTGCTCATTCTTTTTGGTAAATCACTTTTTGTCTTAATTCTCCATCAATAATGAAATTTTATGAAAATTGAGGACTAGATGTTCTTGTAGATGAAACCCAGCCCAGAAGGTGGAAATAAAAGGAAGCTGATGCCCATCAGCTGAATTTTATGAAGCAGGGTAACTTTTAGAGATAAAGCATGCCAATTCTTTAACATTCAGTCATTAAGATTTTGTTTCTTTGAAAACGCATCTTATAATAGGGAAGCGTTTTTTAACAGCTGAAGTCATGGATATAATTACTAACAATCAAAAAATAATTTTAGGCTAGTTGATGGTTCAAGGTATTTAGATGCTTATGAATACTGTAGATTCCAGAAAGCTGAGTAAGGACCATGTTAATGTTTTAGTGATTATAGACATGATGTTTCCGCAGTCCATGGTATAAGAATGAAGTGCTTCTGGAAGTAACTGCGTATTGCTTTTTAGATCAATTTAGTGATTGTCAATTTTAAATATTTATTTTGAAGATGGAATATTTGAGAACATGTAATTACTTTATCAGGTAAATAATGATAATGGGTGCTTTTGGATTTCACCGTGTAAGAGTTTTTTTCCTCATCGGGATGAGGAAAAATAATGAGCAGAAGACAATTTCCAACTACACTTCTAGGTACTAGGAATTATGATTGTAAGTTGTAATCCTTCATGCTATAAGAATTTTTGCTTTGGATTTTGTGAATAACCTTCAAGACTTTATAATATATTAGGTGAGGATATGACCATCTCTTACATAAAAGTTAAGTGCAAATTCCCTCTTTTTAAATTCATTCTGTTGATGGATTCCAACACTTACATTTGTGCTTCAAATATTCTCTAAACGCTTAGCCGCATATTCCTTGTTTGTACCTAAAAGAAACGTTGCTGATGAATGTCACTTGACTTACACGATAAGTATAATCTTCCAAGCATAGTTGATAATAGTACAAATTAATTTGTTTGGAAGTTATATGTTCCTCTTGTTATTGAAAGTAATGAAGTTAGCTCCTAGTGCAATTCTTTTGATACTGAAATTATCTGAAAAGTCTGTAAATTTTGGTTCCTTATTTTAGTTTACAGTTTGTGTAAAGCATTAAATTGCATTTTATTAGCTAGGCAATCCTAAGAATTTTTAAATTTTTTGTAGATTGTCATTTTTTTATTTTCTCAATGTTGTAATATTCAGAAGGGAACAACTGTCTAGAGAAAATATTTCGAGTACATGCATAACTAGATTTGGGGTTGTTCTTGGCAGTGGTTGAAATCTAGGATGCATACATCTATTGCTCTACTTGACAAAAACGGGACAAATTACTGACCAACTATGCACACTTAAATCAATAGTAGATCAAGTGACATCTGGGGAAGAGAGCAATATGCCAAACCTTTCAACATGTGAGGCTGAACCATGTTGCATTGGAGTGACTTGCAATGGCAGTAATTCTGTCATACATGAGAGCTCTGAGAAGAAAAATAATGCAATTGTTTTTGGCGGACCTTCCGATGAGCCATTGTGGAGGCGCTCCATTTTTTGCTATGGAATAGGGCATATGCTGAATGATCTCACTTCAGCATGTTGGTTCACTTACCTTTTGATGTTTTTGACAGAAATCGGCCTGACTCCAAGGTGAGTTTCTTCTTGTTTGATCCAAACGATAATGTGGCTTATCGATGAAATTGTAAGGTTTTCTCTTTTCATTTTTAGGTAGATATTCACACGTAAATGGAACTTGCAAGTGATACGTTAAGTAAAAATATTCCTTTTGTTGTTAGCTAGATCCAAAATTATCAGGACTTGCAGTCCAACTAGGACAATGGGATGTAATTCTAGAACAAGGGCATCGATCCTCACTTTTTGAAATAAAACCTAGTGTAGTAAGGTCTATTAGAAGAAAAATTATCATATCCTTCAATAGAAAATTCTCAGGGCATAGAGCATTCTTAACTAACCAACTAGTTTGAAAAATTTTCAGCAGTATATATTGCTTCTATTGGAAAATTTGTCTCTTTACATAGCCATTGGCCTTTTGACAATGCTCTTATTTTAATCAACGCACTAATTGTAATGACCAATAATCACTTGGAGTTAGGTGCATTGGATTTGCATATATCTTTTATAAATTGTCATTAGAATTCAGATACAAATATTTTAATGGATGAAACTTTCCAGAAATTCGATGTTAATTCTATTCCATATTCCAAGACTGTATTTCATAAGGGTTTTCAGATTGAACTTATGGAAGAAGCAATTTATAAATCTCTTAATGTGCATGTGCACTACATTTATTTATTACAAGCATTAGCCATAAAATAACTTTCTATTCTAGATATGGAATGTTAATCTATGTAATTTTAATGGTGAAATTGGCATACTCATGCCATTTCCCATTTAGTTTTGTGCCCACCTTGATGAGAACATCTTAATGCATTAACATATTGACAAGTGGCATACTCTTGTGCTAAGTTTGGTTGATGGCCCTATCCCTACCCATCTTCATTTCACCCCCATTTACACTTATTCCCATAAATTCTTTATCTTTTCATCCTCATTAGCACTTATTTCCATACATTCGCTCCTTACCTCAAAGGCACCACCTTATCCCTATGGATCATTTCCAAGTGACTTGAGTTTGATCTAGGTCAATCCTAAGGAGCACAAGAATGATCCCCAAATTCAAATTTTATAAATTCTAATTCTAAATTCCCGCCCCCTTCTATTAGTTGTTATGAGCTGACTTAACACACATTTTATGCGACATGGTATTTAAAGATATTCAATGTGCACATAATTTCGTAAGGTGAATATTAGAAAATCATGATGGAGTTTGATAACTATTAGAGCATTTACTTTTGAATTTAAGAGCATTAAAGGAGTCAAATCTGCATCGCCATATAGGCCATTTGCATGTCTGTAAATGCCATCTTCAATCTTTCTTTTCACTGTTTATTTGGTTTGCCAAGGGGTTTGACCTACATGAACCCATTCATGTATTTAGTCGGCAAGCTCCTCAAGAGTGTCTCAAGACACCACCTTGACAAATTCAGACATCTAGAAGGTGAAGGCAAGCAGCCTCTTAGGTGCACATGCTGTCAGTTCATTTCCTGTGTGATACAGATCGATTCCACACATCAGATGAGGTTCACAGTATTTGGGATAGAACTTGCAGGGCTCAGGAGTTAGGATTGATTTGCGTCATTTTCTGTGACATACCAAACTCTGAGACAAATCATCAGATTGAGGCAGAAAAATTCATGACAATGGAAAATTGATTCAAAACAACATCAGCTTCATTCTTCCATCATCAATCCTAGAGTTAAGCCTCTCTATCCTTTTATTTAATTATTGCATTTATTTCGATTCAAATCGATCCTATTATCAATCCCAACTCTTATATCTAGGGTATATGTGTTTATTGATTGAATTTGTTTATTTACCTTAGATTTCTGTGAAAGGGATTTTATTCTCCCTTAGACATGAAGCTTGTGACCAACAAGAGAGGCCAAGAGAGTAGAGATGTGAAAGAGTTTCCTTTCATCAATCATGGTTGAACGAACAAGGAAGAAAAGAGCTTCAACAAAGGATGCAATTCCAAGAGCGAAGGCAGATAATAATGGCTATGATCTAGAGAAGAAGGGCATTTAGAAGGAAGCCACAAAAGCAGCAATGAAGAAAGGTTGGGAGGATGACAAGGAAATGGTGAATAGAAGTGCTGCCATGGTGCAGAAAAAAATTCAGAATGGCATGTTCCCCTATTTTCTGCCTCTTCCAAGGATGATCTCCCTTTATCTCTAGTTAAGAAACCTCCAAATAAAATGGCAGCTACCCTTGAGCACCATGAAGGGTAGTGTTGATGGTTGTTTTTCGACAAGTCAACAATTAGAGTAAAATACTGAGTATCTGACTCCCTCTTGAGCAAAGCCTCTCGGATGCTGAACTAGGTGATCAAACGAGATGACTCCAAGGTTCCTTCTGATGTTTTCGGTAAGAGACAGCTCAGCGACTAAGTATGATTTTGCTGTTAAACACAAAGGGACTTACATAGACTCTTCTCCTTTCATTCGACTTATTCCTCCTTTGATGTGGATGATGTATATACAAGGTTTCCATGATAAAGAAAATGAAAAAAGGGTTAAGGGTTTAGAAGGCTAATCTAAGGACAATGAGATAATGAAACATGTAAAGATAGACAAACTCCTCATGAAACCAGACTTCGCTTCGCCATGAGAACCAACAACTACACGAAGCCGGTGCAATCTTCTAAGGAAACTCAAGGATTTTCATGTTGTAAATCTCCATCCAAACACCCACAGCTGGCGCAATTTGAACAAGCATTCACAACCGAACTAAAGAAAATGAAGGTTCAGTCTAACTTTGCAAAGTGGGTTGCCTTCGACAATACACGAAAAGTATGAACCAGAAGAATTCATCAAATATCTTTACGCATATTCATTACATCAATGCACTTCTAATCTATTTCTAAGCTATTTGAAACATCTCTCTATCCCATTAAGATACAAGAAATCATGTTATTCCACAAAATAATACTTAACACCAAACCAGTAGCTCCAATGTCTTTGCATTAACTTTGAGAAATATTTACAACAATTTCCAGTCCTCTTGGAGAATTTTGAGAGTCTCGTTTATTCTACTCCTAAAATCTAATCTCTAGTCCATATATTACAAATGAGGCAACAAGGCCTTTATATAGTGCTCCAGATTACAATGAATGGTTTAGATCAATTTGATAGCCAAGGGTCTAGATCATGCCACCTCAGAGGTAGTTACAACAACTTGCTATTTTTAGCAAAAAAGAGAGAGGCAATGAAGGCACGTTTTCCAATGTGATAAGGTAAGGCGAAAGCATTTAAAATATTCCTCCACATAGGAATCCCTTTGACTTCTTTCATTAAATGATACATTGAATGCATTTAAAATAATGCGGCTAATCAAAATTGAATGATGTGTACTCGCCACATGGATGCCAACTCAGCATACTTTGAAAATTGTATCATCTTTGTGTGATGTATTCAATTTGATTGCTTGAACTTTGTATGTTTAGGAATACATCTTGTAGATCTTTGCCTTATTCATTCTTCTTGTAACTGGATGTATGATACTTGTTGCTTCACTTGACTAACTTCATGATTCTTTCTTCTTCTTGTAGGTAAGTTGATGATCTTCCTTGATGCTTCTTCATGTGGAGTAGATGATGATGATAATGATGCGGCTTTCTTCATGTAGGGTAGAAGACTCTCTTGGACTTGAAATTGTAAAGTCTTGAAGTTTAGATGGATGAATGCCTTCGCTTGATGTAGATCTCTTGGAATGATGCTTCTTGGAAGATGATCTTGAATGATTCCTTAGAGCAGCGACATGATGTTTCCTTGAAGTAGAGTGGATGCCTTCGGAAAGTCTTGATGAAGATGATGTCCTTCGGATGGATGTCTTCTAGACAATCTTAACTTGATGCCACTTGATGAAGAATTCCAACACAAGGATGATGAAGGATACCCTTGAAACAGCTACATGATGCCTTGCTCTTTCTCATTCCTTGCTTGTCAAAGGTTCTTATCACTTGATCTTTAGATGATTCCTCCTTTTTGCTGCAACACAAGTAAAGAAACAGCATCAATCCCCTTTCGATAACACATAATACATAAGAATCATTACAAGCATTTCTAATCTAAGCACATGAGTTAAGGACTTTGATGTCTAACTTGAATGATATGAAAACTTTACTAAGATGGCGTGCTGGTTGAGATAAGTGAATTCCTCCTAGATTCCTCCTTGATAAGCCTCTAAAGTTTGCCTTCAACACTTGACTTTACTTCCCCTTGGATGGAGTATTCAAATTCTTCTAGATCTGGCACACTAGTCAAGGTCTTGAAGGTCTTATAGAAGGGCGCATTGGTTGAAGGATTTCAAATCTTCCTAAAATTTTCCTTTTAAAACTCCACTATTTTATCTCCTCTACAAGTCGCAGTGGATGAAGGATTGAGATCCTCTTCTAGTATTTCGCATTAGATGAAGGATTGAAATCCTCTCAACACTTCGCATTAGATCAAGTTTTAAGACTCTTCTCAACATTGCTTTAGTTTGAACTAGTTTTCACTTGCTTAAGGGAGTGGCGCATTGGTTGAAAGATTGAAATCCTCAAGTTAATGTTTTGAAATACTCTACCTTCTCCCCTCTAGCGCATTAGATAGGCAACTTGAGTTCTTTTCATGTGTGGCGCAATGGATAGGTAACTTGAAGTCTTCAAACTCAAACTTTATTCTCCCTTATGTGTGGCGCACTAGATAGGTAGTTTGAGATCTTCAAAAACAAACTTCATTCTCCCTTCATGTATGGCGCACTAGATGCCACCTTTGATTTCTTCCTGTTGAGCACTTTGATAACGGGTCTTGGAAGTGGCGCATGACTTCACTATGTTAAAATCTTCAAACCTTTGGTATATTAGATGGCCTTTACCTTGAAGTAGATCATGCATGGTGTTGGCGCATTAGATGAGGCATGGAGAATCCTCTAGAAATACATCTCATTCTTCCTTATGTTGCGCATTGGATGACCTTGTTGGAAGCTTCAAAACTTAGGGGGATTCATGATGTTGGCGCATGAGATAAGGCTTTAAAATCCTCTGAACTAAAACCTTGAAGGCTTGACCTTAGATGTCCACTTTCCTCCTTGTAGGGCGCATTGGATCAAGGATGGAGAATCCTCTGGATTTCGCTTTGGATAAGGATCCTTCAAACTTCACCTTGAAACTACTTTGGCGCACTAGATGGGCTTTTTAGAATCTCTGGAGTTTCCCCTCATGAGGTCGCATTAGATAAGCTTTTAGAAGTCTTCTAGATTTCGCCTTGGAGACTTGACATTGGATAGGCGCATTGGATCAAGGATTGAAATCCTCTGGTTTCTAGCGCATTAGATAGGCTTTTGAAATCCTCTGGTCTCATATTTGGTGAAGTGGTTCTAACACTTGTGTTGAATGTTTGAGTTGTCCATTGGCGCATTAGTTGAAGGATTGAAATCCTCAAGTTTTGGCGCATCACTTAAGCTTTTGAAATCCTCTTCGAACTAGATCCTTTTCAAGTCAAAAACCCTCAAGACTTCTTCTTTCTAGGTGGCGCATCAGTTAAGGGATTGAAATCCTCAAGTTTCTCTTCAAAAATTTTAGATTTTGGGATCCATCCTTCTTCCTAGCGCATTGGTTGAGCTTTTCAAATCCTCTGACACTTATCATTTTTAATTTGCTCCAAGATTGGTTCCAAGACTTGTCCTTTCATTTTCGCACTAGTTCAAGGTATTGAAATCTTCATTTTTTCCTTCAAAATGATATTTTTGGTTTGGGCGCAGTAGATCATTGATCGAAATCCTCATACTTTTCGCATTAGATCAAGGTTTTAGATGGGCGCATTAGGTCATCAAGTGGAAATCATCATCTTCAAGCGCCTTTTCCTTCGTGATTTTGCGCCAAGATTTTGCGCCACTTGGACATCCAGTCGCACTAGATCAGCTTTTTTGAATCCTCTGGAAAAGTCAGGCGTTTTTCAGGATCGCGCGGGTAAAGGTATATTGGAAAATATATTTAAGTATAAGTTACTTATACTTTAAATATTTTTCAATATACCTTTCAGGATGTTTGAGATAGGTCCCGAATCCACCGGATTTAAGATGCAAAATATAGAATTTGGAGGATTCACCAAATTTCAGACTTAGCCATTTTTTCAGGATTTCAGGCTCCAGGCTTAGTCTTTTCAGGGTCTCAAACATTCTTCAGGATTGACCTCAAGATTCATTATCTAGATGGGATTTGATCAAGATTCTTCATTACTACAAGTTTATGTACCAGATGAGACTCCAGTTATAAAGCAAAATCATCTAGGAGAAAGACCTCTTGTTGGATTGACAGAGGAAACGAACCTAAGACATCATCAGAACTTCATGTAAAACATCGGAGCTCAAAAAAAGGGGGTCCCCATTTGCAATGGGGCGATGTGTGATTTGGTCACAACAGGTAGGCTGATCTTTTATTTTCAAATATAAGGTTGAGTGATTCTAGAAACCTACCAAATATGAATCCTAAGATTAGAGATCTGAATATTAATATCACAAAGGATGATCTTTATTTTAGACTCCACCTTAAGAAGAGCAATCAGGGAATTGTTTGACCAAGCTATATTTTAGAAATTTGTGAGCCTTCGGCTGATTTTATAGGATCTTAAGTGTTGAATGAGTCAAAAGTGGCCCCATTGCCCCTACCTAGAAATTAGACTCCTTCCTAGAAAGACTTTTTCCATATGTTGTTTTAATCCGCTTCGTATAGAGACTTCAGTATGCAAAATGGACCGTGGTTCTTCGAAAACACAGGTCCATTCATGTGGCCGTGTTCTCCACCCTTCAACCTAGAGTAAGAGAGAATTTTAGCGGTGTCATTGTGAGAGTGCTTTAATAAGGTTACCTCCAAAATTAGAGGATGATAGATTTCTAGACTAGATTGCTAGATTCTTAGGGGAATTTATCAGAGCGGATGGCTTAGATAATAGCAAAAAACTGACACCTTATGCACGATTGTGTTCCAAAATCAACCTATCAAAAACCCTTCATCTATGTAGCTCAATTAAACTCAAACCTTAGGAGTTTGGAGTCAAGCTATTGATTATGAGGGCCTGCCATTTAGATTCTTTAGGTGTGAGAAGATTGGAAATAAAGTTAGCAACTCCAGTACTCCAAGATGGACTTGGGAATGATTTCTAAGAAAGATGAGTTTCAACATTCAGCCTACATGCATTTAGAGACCAAGAGAAGACTTATAAAAGCAAAGGACTTCTAGAGAAACCATGAGAAATTCTTTGTAGGTAAACATCAAAAGAAGAGTCATGATGCTCAAGCAAATCCACTCACACTACCAAAGGTCTAGGAAGCTATGGAGACTTAGCGTAATTTTGGAGATCCAAATAGAATTCTTGTTGAGGATAACTGTGAAGATATTGACAGGCTAGTAGGTGAAGCTATTCAATTGAGACTCCAACAAAAACATCTAGTGCACAGTAAGTAGGATGGCTCTCACAAAGAACAAATTTCACTTCAGGTTCAAGAGATGAGGAATGGTCTAGAAGAGCTTCCCTCCTTGACCCAAGGTTTGGATTCTATTATCCCAGCAAGAGATAAAGAGAGGAGCTTGTTTTAAGGAGGAAATCATAGAGAATTGTGGGTAAAGCTACTATAATGCCTACTTCGAAAATTCAGCTTGAAACTAATAGTCTTAATTCCAGAGGAAGGAAATCGGGAGCTCAAAAGCTGCAGAAAGGAGTGTGAATGGACCTGAAGAAAGAGCAGCAGAAAACTATCAGAGACTTTATAGGTGGAGTGGTCAATCCCTCCACCAAAGCTTAACAGATGCTTAGAAATGCATTGGATAATGGGAGGATTTTTGTAAAGATCCTCTAGTGCTATGGAATTGATTTTGGTTTGGGTGGGGCAATACATAAAATTTTAGCGATTGAAGTACTAAGGGTCGTCACCTTGGATAATTTTCACACCCTTGTGAACTCAATTTTCTTGGTCACCAAAACACAAGCATTTGAACATTGGATAATGGGAGGATTTTTGTAAAGATCCTCTAGTGCTATTGAATTGATTTTGGTTTGGGTGGGATGATACTTAAAGTTTTAGCAATTGAAGTGCTAAGATTTGCTGTCACCTTGGATAAGTTTCACACCCTTGTATTTGCACGGGATGGAACTCGATTTTCTTGGTCACTAGAACACAATCATTTGTACATTGGATATTAGATCGGAAGGTGTTTTGGACCTTGCATTTGACATCATATGCAACTTGTTTGTTTCCACTAGTCCCATTGACCATGTTTGGTTATCTATGGATGTTATCAAAACCGTGAACTTCACTATTTTTTTCTTTCTACAATGCATTTTCCCAATTAATGCACAATTTTATTGTAGATGTTCTTTTTGGAACAATTCTTCGTGTACCTTAGATTTGGATTACTATATTAGAGAAAAGTTTTGAGGGATGTCATTGATAATTTAATGGGAATTAATTGTAAAATATGTTTTCTTCATTCAATCACAAGGCTTCTTCTAGTGAATGATCTATATTTGGAGGTCCTTTCCATTAGGATATGGGTTTTTTGTAAGTGTTAAACATTATTTAGTTTTGTCAAACCTGCTAGGATTCTTTGTATACCACAAATTTCATTACATCTATTACTAAATTAAATCTGTTTGGTTTACAGAGATGCTGCCATTGTTATGCTCTCAGGACAGGTAGCAGATGCAGTTACAACCATTTTTGTTGGGGAACTGGTATGCTCAGTAGTTTTCTTGATATATGATGTGATATTTGTTACTACTTGCAGATATGACATGTCCTTTCATCTCTGTTTTAGTAATTTCTATCATATCAGTAATATAAATGTTCTCTTATGGAATTAAATATAAGCTTCATGAAATACGTCCTACATATTTAACACGTCAGTTTCATTTCTTAAACATGCCCTTTCTTTTCTGTTTTAGTAGTTTCATTTCCTTGTACATCGTATACTTTCTCTTGCAAAATTGTTATTGTGATACATTTATCAAATTGCAAGTGTTTCATCAAAAACATAAGTGGAAAACATTTTTCCAAACTCAAGTAGTTGATTTTGTTACTAAATAGGCGAGGTTATCATTAAATGACTTTTACCTTCATTTTTGTCCTATTCCAAAGTCTACTAAAGGCTTTAATTGGATTACAAAGGCATAATCAAAACTTATAATTTAGGCCAAGTAAATGAAGAATTTCTATATAATTTCTGTGCAAGTAAAAAGAGGGAATGTGCAATGTATTGCATTTGGAATCAACCAAAAAAAATTACACAATGATTATTCTTAACAATATAAAGTCTTCCATTAGTTTTTGGAAGTTCTGTAGTATAACAATTTTATGATTATTGATGACAAGAAAAAATAAGAAAGTAAAAAAAGTGAATAAGATATTTAAATTAGAAATTTCTTTTTCCTGAACAAAAGATGACCTGGATAAATTTTTTATTCGAATAGAGTTGAAGTATATGTAATATGTATAATATGAGAAATTGTGAACTTGAAAAAGCTGATCCAACTTGGCAACATAAGAAGCAAGCTGATTAATCAGAAAAATGGCAATGATGAGGCATACTAATAATGTGCTAAGCTAAATATATGATGTCTACTAGTACTATCAGTTTTAACTAAAAAAGAAAGTATGTTAATCTGAATGAAAATTAGTTGCTTGGACTTAAGATTACAGAACGTAGATCTTAAGAATATGAATGTATAAGGCATCTCCAATTTAGTCTAAGTCTAAAAGTAAAACTAACAGAAATAGCATTAAAAATAAAAAGTAATACAATAGAATATATCAGTGTTGCTGTTATGAATCAGTGACATATCTACTTTTCTTTGAACATAGAATTAATCCAAAATCTGTTAGTATCATAATGTATTGTTTTCTTATCTTTTTCTTATCATTAGTGTGTTGTTATTGTAAATGAGGCGATTTCGTTGCCAGTGTTACTTGCAGACCAATGTCTGGAATAAATGGACAAAACTGACATTACTATGCATCACAAGCTCCCAAGCTGTCCCTATCCCTTTTGTAGTTGAGGATAATGGGTTTTGTTGTAGATTGTCTGTACATGCATGCATCTAATATTTTTTGGATCTAACAATTCTTGATTGTTTAACATTAGAGCATGTTTCCATTGGCTTTTAGTATCTTCAATGACAATTAAATCAAATATCTTTTAATAATCGCACAAAATCCTTCACCAACCTAGGGAGGATGAGCTAATTACTTGAATACTTATATTCTGTTGGCTGTCTTTTTTGGTTTCTCTTTTTCACCTAAAAATATACAATACGTCACTTAATGTTGCTTTAAATAGGAAATTTTTTCTGCTTAAAGATTCAGTTATGAAAGAACCTTATTTATCACCATGCTGTTATTCATTGTAATGCTATTTATTTCAATTTTATTTGAATGTTTTGACTCTATCAGAAGTTGCCGAAGGATTAAATGAAAATCTGCTACAGTCTGCTTTGAGATGATTTATTTTATGCTTACAGATGACTATATGTTTTAGATCGATAGGTTTGGTCATTTTAAACTGTGGCATGGTGGTGGATCAGTTCTGGTTGCTGTTTCTTTTTCTTCTGTCTTTGGGGGTTGCTTGGTATGCACGATCCTTGGGACTGATTCTCTTACAGTAAGCACAATCGGATATAGTATCTTTGCTGCAATCTTCAATGTTGGATGGGCAGCTACTCAAGTCTCTCACATGTAATAAACTTTGTCATCTCTGAAAGGATTGGAAATGGTGCTGTGTATTCACATTCAAACTTCAATGTCTGTCAGCTTGTTTTGCAAGAAGATGAAAATGTTCTTTAATCTTCTCAATGTCCTTGTATGGAATTTTATTGGACATTTTAAAGCTTATTATGTTGTCTTGCTAACTAATAAATGTTTTTTATTGTTTCTAAGGGCAATGGTGAACTGCATTACAGCAAATTCTACTAGTAGAGTTGCATTGACAAGTTGTCGTAATGCTTTTACTATGGTATGTCTATTTTCTTTCACTTGGGTTTTGATTTCAAATTTCAAAGATTCGGACTTAGCCTTACCAACGATTTGTTTCATTCTCAAGCCTCCTGCATGTATGTTTTTTTTCTTAAATCTTTTTGTTGGTGAATATAGGTTGCGAACCTTTCACTATATGCAATTGCATTCATTGTATTCAAAATTATCTCAGGCAATGATCCTATTGGCATTGAGAAACAGGTATGACATTGTTTACAATATTACATCTATCAGTACTGTACTGAAGATGATTATGGTTTTTCACCTCAATAGTTTTTAGAATTAATTTTTGTTTCTTACATTGGACAGTACCGCTGGATTGCAGTTATGTCAATTATTATTGGAAGCTGCTTTGTAATTAGTTTTCATTTGGGTGTCAAAGAGCCAAGGTGGGTAGTGGCTTTATAAGGTTTCCTTAATTTCATAATTTTATTATTAATGTTATAGAAATTGGCTTGTTCAGTTATAGATTTTCATTTTAACATCTCATTTTCACTGTATGGCGTCTAATGTATTGGAGGTAACTATTTTCGTGGAGTTGTTTATGTGTTAGCAGAATTCTCATCAAACTGATTTTTCTACAGATTGCAACATCATGAACTACAAAAAAGTCAAAAAGGGATTTCATGGTTTTACTGGTTCAAGAAGATTTTATATTATCAGGTTGCTTTGGTTTATATGCTTGCTCGACTTATAACGAATGTGTCACAGGTGAGGAGTGCTGACCATCTGTCTATTATCTTATGAATTTTATATCTTGAACATTAGGTTTGTGTGAAAGTGGCTTGGGAGTTAGAGGTGGGTTTAGCTGATCTGAAGTTTATGACAATAATACTGATACTTAAAATATGAAATAGTACCCCAGATAATTTAAAAATTTGGAATAAGAAATAAAGGGTAATGATTGTAATTTGTATATTTGCTAGAATCTGAATTTTTCAGAAGGTCAAAAAATTTGGAAATCCGGAATCTTCAAAAAGATTTGGAAATATTTCTAAAGCAATTGAAAAATTCAAACCTAATAGGATTTGAATAACTATGGTTCATAGGGTGTATCCCTAGAGATTTGGGACACATTTTACTATTCCTAGTAGAAATGACAACACAGAGATCTGTAGGAGACATGCCATCTGCCCTTGTGGTTAGGGGGTCTATGGAGATACTATCCCTATTTTTGTAGAGCAGTAAGTGGGAGATTATTGTTGAGAAAAAGAGGGAAAAAAGGAATGTAGCTTGAAGAAAAGGGATAAGATGCTTGACCTAACCCTTAGCAACCCTCAAAAGACTTGATCAACTCCAAAAAAGCAAAAAATGGAACACAATCATTTTGTTGAAGCATCAAGGAAAGGAACACCAAAGGTTGCAAAACTAGTAGCAAAAAAATTAGGAGTAGAGAAGGCATGGAGAAGAAAACATGGAAAAACATACGAGACAACCAAGAGTGACCTTACACAATGTGGAGCAGAGAATGCAAAGATTTTGTGGGTTTTCTTGTTTCTTCTTTTCAGATATTCCAGTTTTTCTGCCAATGTGGCTGAGAGCCACATTGGACAAACACAAACATCATCTTGGTCTTAGCCTTAAACCAAACTCAATCAAAGGGGTAAAAGATTGATGTTTGAAAGCTAGTATTGCAATATGTAAGAACATCTAACAAGGCAAAATAATTATGGTGGACCATGATTGTGGAAATGCCATTTTTGTGGTTTGGAGTTTTAACAAGGCAAGAACAATAAAGCCAATAGACGGGGGTGGATCCTACTCATCTGGTTTGGAACCTCACCTCCATTTGGCAAGTCTTGGCTGTCCTCAATAGGATCTCAACTAGTGAGAGCATTGTTCTCTTCATTTTGTTGCTCAAGAAGCTAACTATCTGGAATGTCTCATCGAGGGGAAATAGCCAAAGCCAAATGGGGGAACTTGTCTTATTTGGCAAAAGGGGCCCATCCACATCATTGAGAAGATGTGGTAGAGGGGCAATGACTAGTTTGTTGGGGGTGAGTCCACTCATATGTCGAGGCCAACCACAAGGTGGCAAAGATGGAGGAATTTGAGCTGCTGTGCAAAGAGCATTGCCCTAGTGATCCAACTAGGTTTGAAGGTAGGCCACCTCCAGAGCCACCTTGTTGGCTTGCACTTGGATCTGCAGAAACACATTGGATATAAGTATAACTAAAGATCTGGACTAAGAAGAAAATTGCTTGTCAACTGAATTGTTAGCAAATAAAGCAACATTTCTATCTTTCCAAACATTAAATGATATCTCTAGATTTGGGCAAATTTAGCTGGAATCCTAGGCCCACCCCCCAACAAGACATTGTGCTAGGTAAAAGAATTTGGTCAAAAAGGCTTGAAGAAGTCATGTATGCCTTGAATTCAAAATGGTATGATACTGAATTTATAGAGAGGAGGCCTCCTTCTCAAACTAGATAAGTAGTGAAGGGATTTTTTTTTGCTATTAAGATATCTACAATGCTATAAAAGAGACATTTATTATTAGAGCTGTTTTGCACATTTTTCATGTGCATGCAGTGAATTTTATACAATGAAAAGATATATATGGTAGGTGTTGTTATAGGGGATCTAATAGAGCATTGTAATCTTTATGGGCAGCATGCACCTAAGATTTAGGCATTTGCTAAATGGTTTATCCTCACAAGTATCTTGTTTGTCTTCTTTTGAGAAAAAATGGAGCAGGTATCTTTTTTCATCGAAGAGGAATTGATTGGGGTTAGAATAGAACATGGTATAAATTCACAAAACCTTGATTTTGTTTGTAGAGATTTAAGGAATAAGAAAATCCTTTAAAGAATGACACCAACTCATAGACGATACCATATAAATGGATGAGGAGATAGCTAGCTAGGATTTTTGAGATACAACTACTTTCATAATGATAAAACATACCCATAGGATCAATGGAAGAAGAAGCACAATGAAGAAGGGAGAATAAACATTTACGACAATAATCTCATCATTCATTCCCACATCATCAATCAATGTACAATAGGTACATAAATAACATACAAGGTGGTTTAACCACCTTTCAACCACCAAGGCAAATGCCTAACCACCCTTAGTTAATTAGGATGTGGTTAGTGCATAATCAAGAAACATAGCAAACCATGGGGTAAGAATATACAACCAGGCAATATATGAGAGCATATCCAACAAACCCTTTGTAATCCAAAGTCAAAAGTAGACTTAGGATTATCTGTGAGATATGCAAACTTGCCAACAATCCCCCTCCCTTTGTAATCCAAAGTCAAAAGTAGACTTAGGATTATCTATGAGATATGCAAACATGCCAACAATCCCCCCTCTAATTTGAAGTCTCATTAAACCGCAAAAAGGATGAATCTCTCTATTGGATACATCTTGTCACCATCATATGCCAAAGAGAGCAAATAATTTTGATAACCTAGGTACATATCAACTAAGTAACCCTAAAAGCAAGAGATAGATGTTGCATATCTCATAGATAATCCTAAGTGGATGAATCTCTCTATTGGATACAGCTTATCACCATCAGATGCCAAAGAGAGCAAATAATTTTGATAACCTAGGTACATATCAACTAAGTAACCCTAAAAGCAAGAGATAGATGTTGCACACAACTATACACTAATACATTTGTGGACCGGTTAAAATCCTATCACCAAAAGCTCTCTAATCCAAAGAAGGCACATTTCGATACTTAAAAACAGTAGCTTTGGCAGAAAAAGCGTATTATCCTCAAAATATGATGTTTCGGCTCTTGGCATGGCTATCTCTAAAAAAAAATGGTGAATATGCACTCCCAATCATCAATGTAGTCACTCTCCAATCAAAGATGATCAACTCAAAGGATGTGGTTAGTGCATAATCAAGAGACAAAACCATAAGGTAGGGATATACAAGGTAATATATGAGAGAAGAGATCTAAATCAATACTTGGGTAGTATCTTGATAAAGGACTTGAAATTCAACAAAGGATGCGTATGATGATGGTGTGAAGTATTATCTTTGGTTCTTTATTCTTAGCATAATTTTTAGCATCTTTTGAATGCAAACATTGTGGCATATATGATATATCAATTGATAATATGTAAAATAGTAAATTTCCAAACATATATATTAATATATATATATATTACTTTGCTTTGTTTTAATTTTTAAAGACTTTGGAGTCAATTCTCTAGTATTGTTCATGTCAGATTATTGATTTTTTTTGTTGACATTGACTAATTTTAACTTATGAATGATGGTATATAGTTTTTTTTTTTAAGATCGATTAGTTGCGGTTGTATTGGGACCCCACCCTTATAACCAAAGCAATATTATATCATATAGACTTTCAGAAATCATATCAAAAGCATTCATGAAGCTACCTAACAAGATGCCCTAAGCACAACTCCCTAACCAACCATGCCTCAAAGGCATATAGAGCTACAAAAAGAGACATAAAAAAACATAACAAAACCCTATGACTACCTAACACCTTAGACCCATCATTCTTTACTAAGTTGAGTTTGGAACAATGTCTTAAGTCCGCAGAGGCTTTGGAGGACACGAGTAATGTTCCAATATTGTGGTAGGCAGCCTTATGTATACAACAGTTTGTACAAGGCTGGACATTGTTCAAGCAGTGGGAGCTCTAAGTAGGTTCATGTCAAATCTTGGCAAAGAACATTGGACTCAGGTTAAGAGAGTTTTCAGGTACTTGAAAGGAACTCTAGATTATTGTTTGTGTTCTCATGGTACTAATAATGTTGGCAAGATGTTGAACATACAAGGGTTTGTTAATTCTGATTGGGTTGGAGATCTGGATAATTGAAGATCGACAAATGGTTATGTCTTTACTCTATTTGGAGTAGTGGTAAGTTGGATGAATAAGCGACAATAGACAATTGTGTTGTCAACAACTGAAACATAATACATCATCGCAACACATGCTTGCAAAGAAGTTGTGTGGTTACAAAGATTGAGTAATAGTATTTAAGAGTCATACGATATTGAATTGTGATTCTTAGAGGGCAATTTGTCTAGTTAAAATTCATGTTTACCATGCTAGAACTAAACATGTAGACGTGCAATATCATTTTGTTAGGGAAATGGTTGAGATAAGGAAGGTTCAAATGGAGAAAATTGACACTCAGGTAATATTGTTGATTTTTGACAAAAATTGTGAGTACTACCAAGTTTTTGTGGTACAAAGATGTAAGAACCCCACCCTAATCTGCCCTGTTTTTCTCAATGCTGATCTGAATTTCTGATTAGGGTTTTTTGATTGTTTTGAATGGGTTTATGAGTTTTCAATCAAAGGATGCATTTGCCACATAATGATAACAATATAGAACCATTTTGAAATGAAATATCAACAAACTAATGAACTGAAAATATATATCAGAGGTCTGATTTCACTCAGAACAGCAAGATATTTTATTTCAAATTAAAAATTTGAAATGATTACATCAACCAATTGTTGCATAAACATACCCGATTGACTTCTCCACACATGGGTACAAGTTTAATGTCAAATATACATATGTAGAGGTCTGATTTAGTGCCTAGGTCTGATTAAATCCTGCTATTGTAAAGTTCTGAGTGGCTGATATAAAATTCTGAGTGTGGACAATGATGAAACATGCCAAATATCACCTCCAAATGTGAAGCGATGGCTCCCAATGCAAACTGCCTATGCTAGGATGGTAACAAATGTCAAAACATGATGCAAATACCTCTATCACCAATCTGAAAATGTCTGCAGCAGTCTGATGAAACCCTTATGTGACTGAAAAACATCTTCCCACACCTCAAAACTCCTCAAAAAATGGCAGCGACTTGTCTTTGGATGGTGCGATGAGTTCCTAGAAGGAGAATAATGCACCACAAAGCCAAATATGATCTCAAAACCACTCGATCTGAAGTCTGATATGAATTTTATCAGGTCTGAAACACAAATCTGCCCACAAAGGAATGATAACAATCACCAAAAATTCCTCCAAGCATGGTGCTTCACCTCCAAACCCTAGCCGTACATGTTATGATGGAAATACATCAAAATAATCTTCAGATCTGATTTATAAAGCCCTCAACCTGCAAGAAAAGCTTCAAACCCTAGCTGATATTATAATCTTCTTTCAAACCCTAGCTGATATGAAGCTCCACAATGAAGTAAACCTACAGTTAAGCCCAATAATGAACCTTGGATTCATCTCACCAAGTGGAGTGGGTTTTTGTCCAAACCACGAATTCTAAGGGTTTTCGTCCTTAGAAGCTTGCTGAAACTCTGTTACAGCCAAGAGAAAACTCTCCAAATATCAACTGACAATATGACAAGATAATGAAAATGACTCCCAAACCTCATATTTTATATTCCTTCACTTGGGCGCCCAAATCCAATCCACTTTATTTTATTTTGAAGTCCACCGTCATAAAATATTAATTTATTTTAATTTTTCTTCCTCTCCTCAAGTTGGGCGGTCAAATTAGAGACAATAAAATAAAATATTTTATTATTTTTTCCACTAAGGCTTGGGCAGCCACCTTTTGGAATAAAATATAATATTTTAATCAATAAAATATTATTTATTTGTCATTTGCCTTTTTTCTCCTTTTTCTCCTTTTTTCCACTCTCCAAGTGATTCGTTCTTGGCAAATTATTTTATTAATTTTGACTTTTCTAAAAATATCACAAAAATATACAAAGTCATCTCCTAACTTCGTTTTGCCAAGGAAAAATAGTTGAAGATACATAAAATGACTTTCCATCCTCCAAGCTTCAACACAGTCATTCCCTTACCAAATGAATTAGCCTACGGGAATGGTGAATAGGCTAACTCTCTCCTCGCTAGGTGATCATGCCAAAAATGGGGACATTACAAAAGATGATATGAGTTTATCCCTATCTCCTACATGAGGTTAACTACTTGGGATACTATAAACTCTCTTGTAGTACATATCAAGTGAGAGCATGCTAGAACTTTGGTGTGCCATTTACCTCCAAAGAGTTCTTGGTAAGGTTCTTGGTGAGAGAAGTTGGTGAACTTGTTCTAGGTTTATGTTCAAGTGTTTTGTTTGTAGACTAGTAAATAGCTACAGAGTTAATTGAAATGAATTGTGATAAGTTGCAGTGAGTTTTAGATGTTGCAGCTTAGCCTGGAGCCTAAGTCTAGTGTTGCTATGTTCCCAACTGCAAGTCATTTGGAGTAGAACTCACAACTACACAATTGTTTGAATATGTCACTGGAGTGTGTATGATAGTGCAGGTGCACTCGCATAATTGTTGGAGTGCATGTGGTGATGGCTAGGCGCATGGTGATGTTTGAGGGGATGCTCAGAGGTAACACAAGTAGTCAGAATCAATCAGGTGTTTGTCTCTGCTACTGCAAGCCATATATGGTGTTTGATTGTAGTGCAAGAAGACATGTATACAGTTCGGGTAAAGTTGGTTGATAACCTTTGACCAAGTGTGAGCGGCAACAAATTATCATGTGTAGTGATCATCCATATGAAGAAGTCATGTTTCATGTAATGTGCAGTATGCTAAAATCATGGTGCAGTCATGAGATGCTTTTGTGATTGATGATATTCTACATAGCAGTTAGACAGTTAGATGGTTGGCATTCCCTGAAGATGGCTATATCTATTTGCTTTTACAGATGGAATGAGGTTTGGTTAGTTGAATGCTGATTCCTAGAAGGTGTGGAAACTTGTTGTGAGGTTGTATGTTGTAGTCTATAGATTGACACTTTGCAAAAGAGACTTATTGTATTGGATGTAATATTTCCTATGAATACAATTATTACTGCCCTTTTGTTGGTGGTTTTTTCCCGGAAAGGGTTTCCCATGTAAATTTGTGTCTCATGAGTTTTTGTGGTTTGTGTACTCTTTCATGTGCTTCCTTCAATGTTGCTGAATTGAATTGTATAACATACATAATTGAATTTGATCACATAACCTTAAAGTGTTCCAATATTCCAGTCTATTGGTCGACTATATCAGGGATTCAATTCCCAACAATGGATCTATTACTAAAGCTTACTTCCATGGTTTGTTTATATATGTTAGCATGTTTTTCTATATATCTCTCAATTAGACAGCTTCCAAGAAGATTAATAAGTATGTATTTTAACTTTATACTGCTTAAAGTTTCTACCAGCTAGGGCCTGTGTAATTTGATATTGGATTAGGCCACAAATTAATCTTTCAGCACGGTATTTGGGATTTTGATGTGGGGGATGTGACAAGACAGTACTTAAACTAACATACATACTACTATGACATATATATTCAAAGCACTTGTTGGCCATGAGGATAGATATGTAATGCACACAGTTCTCAGTGAGGCCCTAGTAAATAGCTTAAATTTTGAGCATACAGTTTCAAAATTAGCAAGTAGGATTTCTGGTTCAAATGCATCTTCAACTATGCTGCATGCATATACAAAACCTCCAAAAAAGGCACCCAAATAATAGTCCAAGAAGGTTAACTTGTTTACTGCATAGGTCACCTAATTAGCGGTAGCACCAATAAGGCCACAATTCTGAAGGCAGCAGGCCTTTTTTGTTCAACTCCCATGAGAAGAGGGATTTAATGCACACTAAATTCAAAGGATGTAAAAGTTAACATTTCTGGTTATGGAATTATATTAGCTGCTACCTCTTTTTTCATTTTTTTATTTTCTTGGAGAGAACTTGTATTGCAATTTGTAAAACCAAAAAATGGCTACATTTTTGGGCAGTATATGAAAACTAATAGTATTGGGATGTCTCACATAGAATCGTACATGTGGGATCTCAGTTAGCTACAAAAGATAATTATTAATAGGTTCTGATTCAAAAAATCTATAAAATAACTTTTCTTAGTTGTACAATGGGTTTTCCTCATATGTTCTGTTTGGTAACAATTTTTACAGAATGTAAGATCTTGTTTCAGTCTTGGATTTATTTTGTAGATCAAAAAGACTTAATGATGTTTTAATCTTTGATGTTCATGCAGGCTCTTCTTGCTTTCTACCTTATAGATGATCTTCAGATGGTGCAGTCTTCTAAGGCAGTGGTAACTAATGAACACAAAGAATTTATTTGACATAAAGAATTGTGCATCTCTGGTAGAATAATGATATATGAACTAAATTCCAGTTCGTTTTGTTGTAGACTAAGCTAATGTTCTGGTTGTCATGATGTTATTTCCAGGTGCCTGCTATTATTTACATCTGCAGCTTTATGGCATCTATTGTTTTGCAGGTCTTAAAACTTAAAAGCTTCTGTTTTCTGTTCGCATATGTGAATCATTAGTAGAAAATTATTCAAACTCATCAAAGATTGTTTGCAATGCATTTCTGCTTCAGGAACTACAATGGACTGGCTATCGTCTTAAAGCTTTTTTCACTGTTGGAGCACTTTTATGGATATTTTCTGGGTCTGCATTATATCTTCTTCCAAGCAACATGTGGAGCTACATTTATTTCATATCAATAGTCATTGGTGTTGGAAATGCATTGGTGATGGTATGTTCATGGATATTTCTAGCTGCTCCCTCTTTGAATCCAAATCACATTCATAATTAACATTTGTGCATACATTTTTCAATTTTTCTAGTCTTAAAATACTGTGTTCATTATATGGTGGGAATTATGATACAACACATGTTTAGAGTGGAGGGGAGTTTGAACTCGATTGTCTGAGTCAGCAAGAATGAACTGGAGTTCATTTCATATATGAAGCTGAAGACATCAATATAAAATTTGATTAACCAGAATAGTAATCTTGATATCAGGGTAGAAATGTATTCACTGATAGATGATGCATCCCATTTCAAGTCTGCATATGAAATATATGTCATGTAAAAGAGAAAATGTGCATCAAATTTGTCCATTCTTTGATTTCTTTTGTGATGTCTAGTAAATACTAGCTATCATATAGAGTGTCTCTCTCTCTCTCTCTCACACACACACACACACACACACACCCCACAAACAAATTTGTCTGCCTTACTATTCCCCACACTAAAAACATGATGGATTTAATTTTTATTTGGCATAATTCATTTAAACATTATTTGGATGATTACATAAAGTACTTAGATCCGTCATATATGCAACTAAAATGTATGAATTAGCGTATGCCTTAGTTATTGAAAATACAATTTACAAAATGCTCCAACCTGTGAAATGCCAATAGATTAGTTATAGAACACCTGAAGATGCACTTGGGAGTTCCTAGATTCAAGTTCTAGCTAGTCTACGCTCTTCTAATATGGTATTAGAACCATGCTATGTCAGCTCAAATTTTGTGTGGCTTGAGGGGGGATGTTGGAAATCCAATCCATACTCTACAAAATGCTCAAGTATGGGAAGAGTCGTTGCTCAGTTGTAGAGCATTTTAAATAGAATCTAATGGAACTGATTAGCTTTGTTCTAACTCTTAAGCTTAATTGCATGCTAATCCCTATTCACATTCATTCCACGCTCCCAACCAAATTATATAGATGAACATTTCTTTAACAATTGTGAGAAAGAGGTAGCTTATGAGGCATCACCTGCAGCAAAAGTTTTTCCAATCGGGAAGCAGCCTTTGGGGTGCAAGCACACAAGTTGAAGTGTTAGTGTCCACCCTCTCTTTGGTGCAGACATTGACAATGCTTTTGATGTCGTACCATGTGTTCTGTCTCTAGCGTAGACTGCTTGTTATCTATATAGTATATGGTGTTTATTAATTTAGAAAGTATTTGATACAATAGCATATTCCTATCATGGAATTTTATTCCACATGAATAATTTCTTTTCACCAACCCTCAAATCTAACATAGATTTAAGTCTTATCCTTTATTTGCCCCCTTCCTGGCTTTATTGGTATTTCTCTTTTTAGATTGGGAACTTGTGAGACTGAAGTGCAAGATCCCATGATCAATAGAAAAGAAATACCCACACATACATTTAATATGTCACTTACAAAAGAACACCAAGGGTTTTGTGAATTCTTGTAAAGAATTCTAGAATGCAATTTACTTGGTAATCAGAAAGAAAGAATGTGATACAATGGATGGATATAGGTGGGAAAAAGCCCTTTATTAATACACCTGATCCAAGTAATGTATAGGTTGATTATACACTCAAGAGCCTATTATGCCAATGTCAATATCAAGGTATTTTGTAATTAAACTCTATGGGCTTGATCATATGAATTCTACAATTCTAACATCTCCCCAAAAAAACTACTTATACGTCCCAGACGAAGGTGGAATATTCTTATCGATACTTCCCTTGAACAACACATTTACTTGCCATCCTCTTAAAGATAGCTCTCAATAGCCCTAGCAAGTCTTTTAATCTAGGAAACTTAGCTTCTACAAGCAACTTCGTGAAGATTTCCATAATCTAATCATTAGTCCTCACAAATCAAAGATCCAACATACTCTCCTAAATGCAATTCAAATATAATGTTGGTGCACCTCAATTTGCTTCGTCTTGGCATGCTTGACTGGATTATGAGCAATAGAAATAACACCCTAGTTGTTTCTCTAGACTCTAGACTATAGACTATACATGGTAACTCCAGTGGAAGATTCAACTTCATTAGTAACTCCTAAATACATGTTCCTCCCATGTCACATTGACTGATCTTTGATACATACTCTTAGTTGTGAATATTGCAATTGCCACTTGCTTCTTGAACACCACATAACAAGGCTTGATCCCAAATTAAACACATCGTCAGAAGTAGACTACTGAGTTCCCACATGTTCTTCCCAATCAGATTTTATGTATCCCACCAAGCACCCTCACCACCTCTAGGATACATGATCCCCAAGTGAGGAGTGCCTTATATGTACTTCAATGTCCTTTAAGCTGCCTCTACCATGCCAACTACAAAAGAAATATCTGGCCTAGTATGAGTCAAATATAATAGTATCCCAAAAAACTGAACATTGCAATATCCTCTTAGCTGCCTCTACCTTGCCAACTACAAAAGAAATATCTGGCATAGTATTAGTCAAATATAGTATGTCCCAACAAACTGAACAATGCAATATCAACTTGTGGTTTAGTACACTTAGCTGTGAGCATGACTACAAACTAATATTGGGTAGTTGATGGCTTGCACTTATCCATGTTAAAATTCTTCAACAATCAAATTCATACTTAGTCTAAGAGATAAAAAATCCCCTCTCTATAGCATTACTTGTATGCCAAGTTTGTAATTTAATGACGGGCTAAGTTGATCATCTCTAACAACTTCTTCAACTCATCCTTAAGATTGTATAGTGAATAAGTACTATTTCCATTAATAATTGAATCATCAACATAAAGCATGAAAATTAACATCGCATCAACATGTTTTACATACATGTTATGGTGAAACCCAGATTTGATGAAGCTACAAGACATAAATAACTTATCTTTCTTCACATAGCATGCCCATGGGGCTTGCTTCAACCCATAAAATAACTTCTTAAGCTGGATTCAAGCTTTATTATCTCCGCACTGCTCACAATCTGGTGGCTACTCCATGTAAATCTCCTCCTAAAGATATCCATTGAGAAATGCACACTTCACATCTATTTTGGGCACCTCTACTTGAAATCTCTTTGCTAGAGTTCCTAAAGGATAATACAAATGTATTCTATCATTGCATTAGGGGCATAAGTATCTTAATAATCAATGCTTTCCTTTTGAGTGTATCCTTAGGTTACTAATCTTAATAAAACACTTGAAGTGAAAATTATCTTAGTAATCTTGTAAATCCACTTGCATTGTATCATGTTCTTGCCCTAGGAATAGAGGTACAAGTTCCTGTTGATGTTTGTTTTTGGACAAGTCAACAATTAGAATGAAATACAAAGTATCTGACTCCCTCTTGAGCAAAGCCTCTCGAATGCTGAACGAAGTGATCAAACAAGATAACTCCAAGGTTCCTTTCTGATGATTTTGTAAGAGATAGCTCAGTGACTAAGTATGATTTTGCTGTTAAACACAAAGGGACTTACGCAATTGTTCAAACAAGCTGTTGATTCGATAATTAGGAAGGCAAACACTGGGATATCTAAGTGCTACAACTTATGGCGTACGATTTGGCAATGATGCTCTTAATCCTAATCCTAACTGAATGGATAAAAAAGAACAAAAGATGAAAGGTCTAAAAACACTAATCTAATCCTAGATATAAGGGTAACTATTGCTCAGGTGAAATCAAACGAGATCTTGCTTCGCCAAGATAGACAACTACACAAGATTGATGCAATCTTCTAGGGTTTTACAAGATGTTTAAATCACTTATGCTCATGAAAGATTCAACAAACATAAAGATCAAATTGAAGTTTAATGTTGTTCAGACTAACCATGCATTGCAATTTGCATGCCACAAACTACAAATGGTGTGAACTTATAGATTTCACCACAAACAATAAAGAAACCTTCCACCAACTAACATAAACTTAAAGAAAACTTAATCTAACTTAATATTCGCTTGAAAATCCAAACCATGCAACACTTCGAAACATATATAGAGTCACCAAAGCAATGAGTCTTATATTATTTCAGAGAGCCTTTTGCAACAATTCCAAAATTTCCAACCTTACAAATGAGAGCAACAAGAGCCCTTTTATAGACCTCAAATGAATGAAGGGTCAGGATCAGTCGGCCAAGCCAATGGACCAGATCAAGCCACATCACAAGTAGTTGTAACAAACTCTTACTTTATTAAATGAAAGAGGCTAACTTTATTAAATGAAGGAGGTTATGAGTATTAAATGAAGGAGGCTATGAAGAAAGGAACAAAGGCACGCTTTCCAAGAAGATAAGGATGCCACATCACATCCCCTTTACATGGTAGTACTATGAGATGCAATGCACCTAGACACAACTCGAGCAACATCCTCCATTGGTACACTTGTCGCCGCATTGATGGATCCTTCTGCCATTGTCACATCTGACTCATAAACGCCAAGTGTCTTCTCCCAGTCATTTATCCAAGACTTATTTGCTCCAAAATGAAATGCAAGTGTGAATATGCTATCTAGCTGACCTTCATCAATCCCATCATCCTGAAAGTAGAATGCCTTGACTTGTTGCTTCATGTTTTCAATAGTAACATCCCCATAAGGATTATATATTGTTGTCAATGCAGTGTATATATGACTCTCTGTTCTTACAAGAACACTTCTTATTCTAGACATATCTACCTCAATTTTATGAACCAGTTGCCCTTTGTTATGAAAGGAAAAATACCAAGTGGTGAAGTCATGTGGAGTACCCGATCAATCACCTTATCTTGAATTAGATCCTCTAATGGAGTTTCCATTAAATTCTTGAGCTGTGGCATGTATTGCTCCTTGATAAGTTTGAACTCAGCACATATTTTTAATAAAGCTTGAACTCGATCCTTGAGATTAATGACTCTGTCATAAACTTGCACAATTTCTTCAAGGTGAGTATATGCCTTCTCTTCTGTCTTTCCTATCCATCCCTTCATTATCTGAGATGAAGTTCTCATATTTTCAACTTGAGATATTGCTTCTTGTGGAAAAATGGACTGAGGTATTGGAGTAGCTTCCTTCTGCTGGATGGGTTGCATGACTTGCTGAATGTAGTGCTTCAATGTATTGAAATCTTGTTCAATCTTTAGCTTAGCTTCTCTCTCTTGCTTTAACATGATTCTTACACTATTCACTGACTCTTGAAGTTCCTCCTCTATCTGTTCCCCTGTGATTGGACCCATGCCAATAGTAGTCACATTGTAGTCTTCAGGTGCCATAAGTTTGTAAATGATACGCCTGAAGTTCTATCTCAGAATACTCAGCTGCTGCTAACGATGGGCACTCCAGATTTTGTCCAAGAAGAAGTGGAAACTGAATCCCGGCTTTCCTTTTCAACTTTTGGAGCCTGATGAGTTCCAGGAGTTGCTTTGTAACTTCTAACATCACCATCCTGTTGGTTGGATATCTTGGTAACCTGTATGGATAAGATGTAAAACCTTGGATCCTTATGTAAGTGTACCTTTCATGCTGAGTATACCAATGTCCATATGCCGCAATGAACTCTCTTGCTGCATTTGACAACCTTTTATGAAATTCTCCTCTTAGCTTCTTCAGTATGAACATAGCGAATGCATCATTGAACCTTGTATAATGATTGATATTTTTGAAGTGTAACTGAGGGTAACACTGATGCGACAAGTACTTGTTAGGCCCAATTCCAACTTCTCCTCTTCTTGTCAAACCTGAATAGACTTCATTCCTTGCGAGAAGGTACACCACATAGGAACTCATATAAAATGACTTGGTCTTAGCAAAATTGATGAATTGTTCATATATGCTTTGACTGATGAGCCCAACCCAATCAATCATCTTCCCTTTGAGAACTGACTTGATGAAAGAGTACATCCAAGGCTGAAAGGTAGCAGATTGTGGCATTCCTGTCATTCTATTGAGAAACATAATCAAGTATTCAATTTCAGGATGAAAATCTGACTTATGAAACTGTGGAGGATTATTCATATTGAACTTCATAGATGAATTAGCCATCCATTCTCTCCTTATTTCCTGCAACTTTGTCTTTGAATCAACATTGTATTCCTGCTGACCTTGCTGTATAGAAATGCTGATCATCCTATCCCTAGTTGGAATGTTGAAAGTTTCTCCAACTGCCTCTTTTTACAAATAAGCTAATATTGTTCCATCTTTGGCTACAATTTGTCTTGTATCTATGTCATACTTTTTAACACATTCAATGATCATCTCTGAACGAGGTAGAGTTGGCGGAAAACAAACAACTTCAATAGCTCCACTCCTCATGATGGCTCTAGCAAGACTACCTCCATTGGGTTCTTCAAGAACTGACTTGATATCTTCTAAGTTGTTGTTGCCCATATTCATGTCTCCTACATTTGTCCACCTTGAAACAAGCTTTGATTCGGGAATTTTACCCTTAGCATCCATCCTGATCTTCGCTTGTCTCTCCTTTGAAGTCATTGCCATGATCCTGCAAACTAGACATGAATAAGCCACCTCAAATATAAATAGTAAACAATCTGTTTCAGCTTCCTTGATGCATTAGAAATTCTGATTTTATATTTATAATGTGAAGTTTTGGCAAAAATATTATCATCTAGACTTTATCAAAATCCACCTATCCCCTTAAAGTTTACCAAAACTTGGACAACTTTTAATGCATCTAATGAAATAAGAAAAGAAATCAAATCAGAAATGTTCAGATTTGACTTACTTGATAAGTTGGATTGAATGGATACCTTCAGAAATTTGATCAAATTCCAAATAAAATCAAATCTGCACTTTGCAAAAATACCTGATTTCTGCTCTTTGAGGGTGAATTTGCTCCTTAACAATGATAAATGGAAGGGACAGCAGCTATAAATACCAAATTTGCCTTGAAAACTTGCCTAACTTCCCAGGCCGACCTCATTAAATGAGGTGAAAATCATTTAATTTTGTTTGATCTTATTCATTGTAGCCCGAACTTCAATGCAAATCTCGCCTTTCCTAGAAAATTATAGGATGGAGTAATTAAATGTCTTAGTTTTTAATTTGGAGTGCATTGGATGACGTTCAGATTTCTTCATAGGAGCGCAGCAGATCATGATTTTAAACTCCTCATATACCCTTCACAAAGGCGGATCAGATGATGTGTTTGAAATCTTCTAACACTAGCGCAAGAGATAGACATTTTGGATCCTCTGGATGTTGGCAACTTAGATCATCAACTAGGAATCCTCTTGATCTAGCGTATTGGTTAAGGTGTTTGGAGTCTCTAGGTCACGCTAGATAAGGTGTTGAGAATTTTCTTGTCGTGGCATGTTGATTGAGGAAATAAAGATCATCCTCAAAGTGGCACGGTGGTTAAAGACTTAGAATCCGCTTGAAGCTTGGTTTGGCGCATTAGTTAAGAAATCCGAAATCTTCTTCAATCTGGTTGTGGCGGATCAGTTGAGATTTTAGAATCCTCTACATTTCCCTTTGTGCGGCAATCTATACTTCGAAATCTTCCTCACTAGTCATAATCCTCTAGGATAGCGGCGCGGTAGTTAAAGAAAACGAATTCCTCTAAAGATTATTATCGCATTGGTTCATACTCTCGAAATCTCCTACATTGCCTTTTGCGTGCGCCAGCTAAGAGTTAGCGGATCGGTTTAGTCTTAGAAATCTTCTTGCTTTTCTATCATTTGGCGTTGATTAAGATGAACTCCCTAAGGAGGTGGCACGTTAATCGATACCCTTCAAATCCTCCTGATTTGTTCTTTCAAAACGTGATCCTAATTTCTCCTCTTGGTGCGACGGTTGGGACATTTGAAATCCGCTAGGATGTTTTTAAGGATATGGATCCCTTGGAGATCCCATGCCGTGGTTAGAGCTTCAAATTCCCTTAGACACTTTTGCTTTGGCACGGTAGATAAGGTGTGAAGATTTTTACGATTGGAGCGCAGCGGTTAAGACCTTCAGAATCCTCTAGCTTCTCCTCTTAGTGCTAAAACCCTCGAAATCTTCCTCACTAGATTTCTTCAAGTGGCGCATTAGTTCAACAAGTGAGTTTCCTTTTGATTAAAATTTGCACTCCACACTTGAATCTTACCTTTCCTGATTGGCGCTTAGATCAAGTTTTTTTATTTCTTCTAGTTTAAACGCATCAATTGAAAAGGTGAAGGATCCTTTAAAGTGGCGCATTAGTTGCCCATGTTATAATCTTCCTTTCCTTAAGCGCAAAAGATGAGATTTCCTCTGAACTTTCGCATTGGATAGAGGTATTGGAATCCCCTTGAAACTTACTTTTCTTTAACTCCTTTTCATCCTTATGGGGGTTGGCGCATTGGTTTAAGGTCATTAAATCCTCCTGAAATCGCTTTAAGATTTTACCTTCCTTTATCAATATTGGCGCGGGGACTGACTCTTCCGAGATCCTCCTGTGGGCGGATCAACATATAGATCTCTCTTAGATGTTCGCGAGATAGATAAGAGGTTTGAAATCTTCTTGAATTTACACAACGGTTAAGGTATTTAAAACCTCCTTGATAAGGCTCCAAAGGTTCAAACCAAACCCCCTTTCACATGTGGCGCGTTGGTTAAGGGGGGAAAGATCCTCTTGGCGGAGTTGTTCGGGATCTTGATCATACCTCAGGATTGATCTCAATGTTCATTATGTGGATGGGATTTGATCAAGATTCTTTGTTACTGTAGGTTCATGTTCCAGACTGGATCTCCAGTTATAAAGCAAAAACCTTCTAGGAGAGACTTCTTGTTTGATTGACAGAGGAAATGAACCTAAGACAACAGCCAGAACTAAACGCAGAACACAGGAGCTCAAAAAAGGGGGGTCCCTATTTCTAATAGGGTGATGTGTGATTTGGTCACAACATTTGGCGACTCCACTAGAGGAATGTTCCTGAACATTTCTAAAACAAGAATTCAGTTCCTACTCGAAGAAAACTTAATCACCGTCCTCAATCATAAATTAGCCAAAAACGAACTTAAAAGGGAAAAGAATCATAAATTGGATCAAGACACTACCACTCTGAGTATATGATTAAGGATAAGTTTCAATAACTTTCTTAAATGTTCCAAAGATAAACAAATGTCAGGCTTCAACATTTCCATGTACACCCACACACTAGCTCAAATAAACACGACTACCCGATCAAAAAATCAGAACCAGTTGCTAGCGCGACTATCCATATTCGAGGTTTAAAGTGCAAGCACTTGAGTTCATCCCATCCCTTCGAAACCAGGATCATCTAAGATCGCCTGTCTCAAGCTAGGTAAATTCATGAAAGTGGATGGACGGATATATACATGTAGATGAAATGGAATATACAATGACCTTGAATGGAGCGACAGCGAAATAGGGTATGATATGGAATGGAAATGTCGTGAAACGGAAAGGAGTGAAATGAGACAGAGTGTCTCTACCATGACGCCTGTTTGCCAGGTTTTCATCACGATACTTATCCATAGTGCCCGTTTGCTGGGTTTTCACCAGTGGACGAAATTTTTCTCTTTCCTATTTTTCATTCATTGTTTTTTTTTTTTTTTTTGAGTCAACACTATTACACACGGTGCCTGTTTACCAGGTTTTCACCGAGGTAACGAATGAAAAGAACTTAAGAGTCTGAGTCTACAGATAACACAGTGTGCCAACAAAATCATATCATGTCAGTGTTTACCCTGATGTTGGCAGGAACGATGAAATGATGAGGGGAATGGAAATAGTGGACTATGAGGTGAATTATATAAAATAGATGTATGAAGGTGTAATCATAAACCAAAGATGGAATATGCTGAATAGCGGGAGGGAAATAGACACGGATGGTGTACAATTGAATGAGATGGAGTGGGATCACGACCAATGTTTGTTCATGTCGACTTAAACCTTGAAGCTTGCAAGTGAAAAGGGAGATATAATAGGGAACGGGAACGGTGATTAGTGAAATGGTAACTACATGTCCCACAAGAACTTAGAAGTTTCTTGTTTTAATTGTACTTGGAGGGATGAAGTAATTTAGAATGAAATAAAATGAAATGGAATGAATAGATGATTGGATGTGGAAACCTTTTTTGGATTCAACTTCAAGTACCCAGAGCTTGATTTTCTTGAGCATGCCTTTATTTGGAAGCACAGGATTTTGGCATTTGTGTTCTTAGGACACAGAGATTTATTGAATTGTCAAAAATTTCTTTGCTTGATGGGTAAAACATCCAAATATTTATTATTCAGAACAATGGGGGAATGGGCGGAGGATTTGCAAGCTTCTTGTCTAGACGGCACTCGCATTCGTTGACCATGATAAGGAAATGGGTGAAAGGGATAAAGGGCAATGTAATTTGGGGAAAAGCGGAGATAAAATGGATGATGGAATAGGATGGATGAAAATGAAATGAAGTGACGGAATGATGTACAACAGAAGATATGGATAATGACATGCCTTTGATATTTTAACGAAGGCGAAATGAACATACATAACAGGTGGAGAATTTAGACGAAGCAGATGAAAAACCAACATCTTGACCTTGCCTTGTATGCAATGGATAAGGTCATTTGAAAAGGATATTGACATGGAAATACTCCAAATGATTCATAAGGACTTCGACTTATCCTTCTGGAATATGCAACGAACAACAGGACCATATAGATGACTCAGACATCAGACTCGAATTCATTATTGAATGGAGAATGCAACGTGGATGGAGATTTTTATTGTATATATGAGGTGGAGGTGATAAGCGGAATGATGGGTGGAAGTATAGAGAATGCTTATTATGGAACGGAAGCGGAAACATGAATTACCTTGAGAACATGAATTACCTTGAGATGTTCACTTGATTTAGGCCCACAAAGACTTTCCTAGAAACTTCGGGATCATTAAGATGTGTAAAGTATAAGACCTCAAAATACTTCAGTCAATACCAAACAATTGACTCATCTCCTAAGAGCAAGCAGTCATGTTATCTGACACTAGTGATGGAATCCACGGGAAATCCATCAATCATGACTTAAGTTTCTCAAAAGAACAAATAAGAACTCATAAAATAGATTTGGCATTTTAAAGTATTATGTCCAGAAGATAGTAGTGTCAAGACACAATAGATGATTAGTGTCCTAATCAAGTTCAGAATTTGTCTCGTCAATAAATTGAAAACTATGATCCTTCAATCCTAAGAATATCATGAATAAATGTTTAGGAAATGAGCTAACATATTCTAGCGAAAGTATACCAAATGTCTTTGAGATATGCATCACCTTGGCCAAGAACTGAGAACCCTCAAAACAACTACTCTAAATCAAACCAAAAACAAAACAAAACAACTAAACTATTGAAAGCAAGAAAAAATCCTTGAGTCAAATGACGTCAAGACGAGCAAATCTAACCTAAGAAAGCCAAACAACAGAAAGGAAATCCTATTCTAACTATGTACAAACCAGCCCCTCAGGGATCTCATGGCTGGAAATAATGCTTCAGGAACTGCCCATTGACAGGCAATGGGATGTCTTCTCTAGTTAGTGTTTTCAGCTTAAACGCATTTTCTCCCAAGATCTCAGCAATTTGGTACGGGCCTTTCCAGAGATAATCAAACTTGTCATGGTCACCTCGCCTTTCATGTGCCTTATCCCAATATAGTATTAAATCAGAAATTCTAAAGGCTTTCACTCTTGCCTGGCGATCAAACCAACGCTTGACCACTCCTTGATGCTTCATAAACTTATCCAAGGCAATGTCTTGCTTTTCTTCCAGATGCAATAATTGTGATAATCTTGTTTGTACTCTCTCATCTTCATCTAAATACTCTTGCATGAATTGCAAGGTTGGAATCCTCAATTGTATCGGGAAGATGGGATCCTGCCCATAAACCAAATGATATGGAGAAGTGCCCAGGGAAGACTTGACTTGGGTCCTGTCTACCCAAAGAGCGAACTTTAACTGCGTATGCCAGTCTCTTGGATTCTTATCCAGTAGCTTCTTAATTGTGTTCAAGAGGTTCTTATTTGTAGATTCAGCCAGGCCATTACCTTGCGGATAATAGTTCGAGGAGAACTTCAAAGTGATTCCATATTCAAAGGCCCAATTGGAAAATCTTAGTGATGAAAACGCAGGACCATTGTCGCACACAAGAGCGCTGGGACAACCAAATCTGGTAATTATGTTTTCCTCCAGAAACTTGATCACTACTTCAGAAGTACAGAACTTCAAGGCATGGGCTTCTGTCCATCTAGTGCAATAATCTGTCGCAGTCAGGATATATCTATGTTGTGCAGAAGAAGGTGGGTTTATCATGCCAATGAAATCAAGTCCCCACTTGGCGAAAGGCCTGAACTCAACAACCAGCTGTAAAGGCATCGCTGGGTTTCGTTCTCTTGAAGTTGCTACCTGACAGATGTGGCAAGTCTTGACGTGCTGATGAGCATCTTGAAATAGTTTTGGCCAATAATAGCCTGCCCTCAATATCTGATTTGCTGTCGCCAATTCACAACCGTGGCAAGTTCCGAACTTGTCATGAAACTGTTCCATAATCCTTTTGGCTTCGCTTCTACCAACACACCTCAAGTAGATCCCTTCATGATTTTGTCTGAATAAAACTGACCCTTGCAACATAAAGCGTTTGCTTCTATATCTTAGTGCTCTTCTCTGTGTTGGGCTCATATGATCTGGACATTTCTGAGACAGCAGGTAATAAACAATATCATCGTACCACTCATCTGGTGATACTGCTTCAAGTACATAAGCTTGTTGAACCAATCCAGGGCCTTTGATTGCTATGGTTTGGGTAAGTGCTTGTCCTCTAACCAACTTCATTGGTTGAATTTCGATGTCGTATTCTTGGATAGTGGCAACCCACTTGCCTCTTCTTTCGCCCAATTCATTTTGCATTAGTAGTGTCTTGACTGCGGCATCTGGAACTATGGCATATACTCTGCTTCGCAAAATGTAATGTCTGAATTTCTTGACAGCCTTTACCAGAGCAAACGCTTGTTTCTCAACTCTGGGATATCTTAACTTAGCATCTTTAAAGGGAGCACTCATAAATGCGATCGGATGCTCATCTTTGCCATCTGTCCTCTGGGTCAAAATTCCTGCATAGGTATGATCTGATGCAAAAGAATACAAATAAAAGGGCTTCAAATAGTTTGGACTGATGAGAACAGGAGCCCTAGTGATTGCCTGCTTGATTTCTTCAAATGCTCTTTTCGCTTGGGGAGTCCATTCGATTTTCGCATCCTTTTTCAACATATCATTCAAAGGCTTGACGATCTCTGCAAATCTAGTAATGAACTTCCTGACGAAATTAATCTTGCCGAAGAAAGACTTCAATTCCTTTTTGCTGGCAAGCATACTAACTCTTTTGATGGCCTCTACTCGGTCAGGATCGATAGAGATGCCGTGTTCTGATATTACGTGACCCAGGAGCTTTCCTTCTGTTACCCCGAAGATGCACTTTTTTGGATTTAAGGAAATTCCATATGTTCTGCAAGATTCAAACACTCTCCTTAAATGATCTACATGATCTGCTTTGATTTTTGAGAATACAGTAAGGTCATCCATATAGATGATAATGCATTTTCCAATTATATCTCTGAAGGCGATGTCCATGGCCCTCTGAAAAGTGGCTCCTGCATTGATCAAGCCAAAAGGCATCCTTCTGTATGCATACGTTCCCCATTTGGTGGTGAAAGTAGTCTTCAACCTGTCTTCTTCTTCGACCATGACTTGATTATATCCTGAATCCATCCAGAAAGGACATCATCTGCGACCCATTCACAATTTGAAGTACTTCGTCAAGTGAAGGCAAAGGATAATTATCCTTTTCTGATGCTTTATTAAGATTCCTGAAATCAACACAGCATTATTTCTCCATTCTTTTTTCTGACGGGAACCAGATTGGCGACCCACGTCGAGTGTCTTATTGGAAAGATTATCTTTGCTTGTAGTAGCTTCTTTACTTCTTGATAGATGAGTGGCTCCAATAAAGGCTTAACCGGTCTCTGCCTCTGTCGGAATGGTCTGCTTCCCGGCTTGAGAGGGATGGTATGTGTAATGATAGATGTGTCGTATGTCTTCAAATCGTCATACCCCCAGGCGATAACATCCTGGAACTCTCTCATGCTATTGAGAATATTTTCTCTTTCTTCTGGTGTACAAACGTTCCCTATGAAGACATTTTTTACCTCTTGATCTGTCCCTAGGTTAAGTGCTTCACACTTATTCCCGTCTTCACTGCGGTACTAAGGGGTGCTCAACTTCTCTGAGTCAAAGAGTCTCTCTAGCTCAATCATACCCTTTGGGATAGTGTTGTCTTTCAGATTCATGATCCCATCTGGATCAAACTCAGCCTCAACTTCACTCTCATTGATGACTTGGGTAGTGAAAATACCTGAATTAGTCAAGAAGTCCAGTATGTGCTTGTCATCATCAAACACCTGAAAGTTTGTGATATTATCTGGTACTGATGGGACTGATGTCAACTCAACTGTAAACTTCTTTAACCCTTCCATGGCTAAAGGCTCTAGAGAACTTGCGGCTTGGGCTAGTGCATTGGCTACTTGATTTGTTGACCTGTAGATTGACTTGATGTTGAATGCATCGAAGTCCTCGATGAGATCCCAGACCCGGTTTCTGTATTTTTTCAACCTCTTATCATAGCACACGTATTGTTTTCTAACTTGCCTGACAACTATCTCTGAATCGCCAAACACATGCAGAATCTTAACTTTCTTCTTGATGGCAAGGAGTAATCCATGCACTAGGGCTTCATATTCGGCGACGTTATTTGTGCAAGGAAACTGCAATCTTAAGGCCGACAGGTAAGCTTCACCCATTGGGCTAATCAATTCAAAACCAGCTCCGGATCCTTGTTTGGATTTTGATCCGTCAAACCTCAAGGTCCACACCTGATTAGTTTCCTGCTTTGACACTTTATTATCTTCATTTACTTCTTCAAATTCAACTTGAGTATTTCCTGTAGCTGATGCTGACGCACTTGCTTCATTTGCAAGGACAACATTCTGGACGGTTTCTTTTAATTTCATCATCCTTGGGATTTCCAAGCCCATAGCCTCCGGAATCCTTTTCCGGACCTGTTCTAGGGCTACTACGCACATAGTGTAGGAGAACTCAGAATGAAAAGCATTGTGTATCCTGCACCAATTAGGCAATAATAAATCATGGACAGATGCATGGCTTCCTAATTCCACGCCTTGCCTCACATGCTTCATCACAAAATTTCGGAAATTTTCAAACATGCCTTCCCCTTCTTCATCTGATGATGTGCCATGATCACTTTCTATAATGGCCTCTGTTGGATTATGCAACACTAAAATCTCTTCAACTTTAGGCTTATAAACCCCCAAATCCGTCTCTACAAAAAGGATCTTGTTATCTTCACCATATTCAGTGATCATCAATTTCAGACGCGGAGTGCTATCTATTCTGATATGATTCGGCAATCCCTTTCATGATAGCCACATGTGCGAAAAGTTGGTGGAAACATACCCATTGAGTTTCCTCAACCAATCTCTGCTTAGTAGCATCCCATACCCTTCTGGTATATCCACCATAGAAATATCAATGTAATGTTGAATCCTTGGGTCCGCCGCCAATTGCATATGAATGTTATGTAATTCTCCGATAACTGGAACCTCAGTCTTATCTAATTGAGTAACTTTCTTGGTTGTCTGTTTTGGAATGAGACCAAGTTTCTTACAAACACCCAATGGCATGACATTACTTGAAGCTCCTGAATCCATTAAACAATTATGCAACAGCTTTCCAAACATTCTAACTGATAGCAGGAATGGGGGTTGTTCATCTCTTCCTTGGTAGAAAACTACCGATTTCTTCTTTGGAGCACTGTACCGATCATCAGCTAGATTTGGATTGACTTGTGAATTTTGAATTTTTGATGCATCATTATTTCTTGCAGGCTCTTTCTTGATTTCAACTGGCTTGTCATTTATCATATTGGATGAATCTTGTGCAATGAAAACAACATTCGTCTGACCTTGTGGGTGAGATGGCCTCATTTGGGTTGGATTCATATTCTGACCCACATTTGCTCTTGGTGCATTTGAAGTGGATGGACTGGATGATCCTGTGGGGTTTTGTGCGTTTTGATTTCCACCCTTTGCGATAGTATCATCAACACTTCTCAGGAAGGCTTCCTTTATCTTAGGTACTCGGATCAATTCCGTCAGTGGCAAGTTAAGCTTGATCTTCTTGAGTTCCTCTACAACACATTGACTCAACCTCTTCAAATCATCTTTGGGAACGTCCTTCCTGATTGGATCAATCCTTGAGGAAACATTTTGTTGTTGAGCATCTTGTGTTGGGACAACTTTCTGAGCTAGGTTCTGCTGTCTGTATTCAGGTGAATCTCTAGGATAACTTGGATTGTTACTTGCATTAGGGTTTGGCGGAGTTTGCGAGTTATTAGGAGGGGTCGATGTAGTAACAGGATCTTGTACTCGGTAATTCTGTTGATAGACCCTCTGCGGTGCATTACCGGAAGATTGCTGAAAAGCCTGAACTTCATCTGCTTCTTGAGTCTGGGAATTACCCTCGAATGGAGGAGGAAAATATGCATCATCAATAGGCCCATTTGCAGAAGCTGGCGGGAACCTTCCATTATACTCTGACATATCATACTCCATCATGGGTGGAAAAGTAAAATCTTCAAGGATCAAGGCTTGATCATATCTCTGTGTGGGCACAATTTCATACCCAGTGACAGGAGGATTTTTTGCTACCTGCGAGCCATGCATTTCTTGCTGAAAGATATCAGCAGCTATCTTAAATTCAGGACATTGAAGCTCTGAATGTTGATTAGTATTATGCAATCTGCACCAAGTGGACAATGCAGCTTTCGCCAAGAAGACTTTTTCTGCTGCTTTTGAGTCAGAAGTTGGCGGATTATCAAGTGGTGAAGGTACACTTCCATTGTTAGGTGCAGTGTTCCAAGTTCTGTTTTGTCTTTGAAATCCCTGATTGTTTCCTCTGAAACCCTGATTATACCCCTGATTATATCCTGGATTATATCCTTGATTACCACCCTGGTTTCCCTGGTATCCACCTTGATTGCCCTGGAAATTCCTCTGCAGATAGTTGTTCTGATTTCTCAAATGTGTAACTTCAGTAGATAACTTCTTTACCTGATCAATCAGCTCCTTCATCTCATATTTCTCCTCCTGAGTCTTTGCGGAAGACGACGATCCTTGTAGATACACTGGCTTTTTAGGTGCAACTTGTGAAATTGGCGCCCCTAGATGTAGAACCAACTGATTAGCAGGAGTAGGAACGGGTACCGGATTCATTACTGGCGTATGTTGAGCAAGTGCTTGATTGATCCCCTGGATCTGGTTTGGCATTGCCACATGCCCCAGGTGATTGAGTGGCCCATGAGTGTTCATACCCAAATCAGTGTTTACCTTGACGGCTTCAGCATATGCTCTTGTCAGATTGGTAGGCGGGGCCGTTGCTCTTTTCACGAACATGGAAGTAAGGCGATCTAAAGCCGCATAATAAATCTCCTTGGCCATTGCTTCATTGATGTCATATGGCGCTTGCAATCGGGAATATGCTTTGTGAAACCTGTGATTAAAAGAAGTGATAGGCTCATGTTCCTGCCTCCTTACTTCAATGAACTGCTTATAAAGTTCTGCTGGAGTAATGGGAATTTTGAACTTATCCAGGAAAGCATCTTTCATTTGTTCCCAAGTAGTGATAGACCCTGCTGGTAGGTTAACATACCAAAAGGTAGCATCTCCTTCGAGAGAGTATGGAAATAGCTGGCATGCTACATCCTAGTGTGTGATCCTACGATTTATCAGAGTGCCTTCAAAGATCTTAATGTGTTCTTTGGCTGTCCTGTTTGGATCATTGACATGGAATTTTGAGCAGAAGTGTTCCGGGTTCTTGGGCATTTCATGGTAGTTTGTAAAAGTCCCAAGGGGTGAGACATTTCCCAGGGGCCAAGCTGGTGCTGCCATTGGAACGTTGGGTTGTTGCCCTGGACCTGTTTGAGCAGCTCCTGACTGAAGGGGAGTCCCTATGGTGGTTACTTGGATATTGCTTAGTTGAGCAACTCCCTGTCTTTGATTATGTGGAGGTGGAGTCTGAAACAAGTTTGAAATATCACTTCCACTCGGAGATCCTTGACCTGATGAAGCGCCCTTCTTTCCCTTCTTAAGAGGGAATTCCAACTCGGCGAACTTCTTGGGTTCTCTTGGTGTAGATCTTAGAATTCTCTGGTGCCTTTCTAGCGAGAAAGAACCAATTCGCTCCAGGATCTGCTTCCTTCCTCACTTAATCCGAAACAACTTGCATGGCCCTCCTAGCGCCAAAAATGTTGATGTTTGTTTTTGGACAAGTCAACAATTAGAGTGAAATACAAAGTATCTGACTCCCTCTTGAGCAAAGCCTCTCGAATGATGAACGAAGTGATCAAACAAGATAACTCCAAGGTTCCTTTCTGATGATTTTGTAAGAGGTAGCTCAGTGACTAAGTATGATTTTGCTGTTAAACACAAAGGGACTTACGCAATTGTTCAAACAAGCTGTTGATTCGATAATTAGGAAGGCAAACACTGGGATATCTAAGTGCTACAACTTATGGTGTACGATTTGGCAATGATGCTCTTAATCCTAATCCTAACTGAATGGATAAAAAAGAACAAAAGATGAAAGGTCTAAAAACACTAATCTAATCCTAGATATAAGGGTAACTATTGCTCAGGTGAAATCAAACGAGATCTTGCTTCGCCAAGATAGACAACTACACAAGATTGATGCAATCTTCTAGGGTTTTACAAGATGTTTAGATCACTTATGCTCATGAAAGATTCAACAAACATAAAGATCAAATTGAAGTTTAATGTTGTTCAGACTAACCATGCACTGCAATTTGCATGCCACAAACTACAAATGGTGTGAACTTATAGATTTCACCACAAACAATAAAGAAACCTTCCACCAACTAACATAAACTTAAAGAAAACTTAATCTAACTTAATATTCGCTTGAAAATCCAAACCATGCAACACTTCGAAACATATATAGAGTCACCAAAGCAATGAGTCTTATATTATTTTAGAGAGCCTTTTGCAACAATTCCAGAATTTCCAACCTTACAAATGAGAGCAACAAGAGCCCTTTTATAGACCTCAAATGAATGAAGGGTCAGGATCAGTCGGCCAAGCCAATGGACCAGATCAAGCCACATCACAAGTAGTTGTAACAAACTCTTACTTTATTAAATGAAAGAGGCTAACTTTATTAAATGAAGGAGGTTATGAGTATTAAATGAAGGAGGCTATGAAGAAAGGAACAAAGGCACGCTTTCCAAGAAGATAAGGATGCCACATCACATCCCCTTTACATGGTAGTACTATGAGATGCAATGCACCTAGACACAACTCGAGCAACATCCTCCATTGGTACACTTGTCGCCGCATTGATGGATCCTTCTGCCATTGTCACATCTGACTCATAAACGCCAAGTGTCTTCTCCCAGTCATTTATCCAAGACTTATTTGCTCCAAGATGAAATGCAAGTGTGAATATGCTATCTAGCTGACCTTCATCAATCCCATCATCCTGAAAGTAGAATGCCTTGACTTGTTGCTTCATGTTTTCAATAGTAACATCCCCATAAGGATTACATATTGTTGTCAATGCAGTGTATATATGACTCTGTTCTTAGAAGAACACTTCTTATTCTAGACTATCTACCTCAATTTTATGAACCAGTTGCCTTTTGTTATGAAAGGAAAAATACCAAGTGGTGAAGTCATGTGGAGTACCCGATCAATCACCTTATCTTGAATTAGATCCTCTAATGGAGTTTCCATTAAATTCTTGAGCTGTGGCATGTATTGCTCCTTGATAATTTTGAACTTAGCACATATTTTTAATAAAGCTTGAACTCGATCCTTGAGATTAATGACTCTGTCATAAACTTGCACAATTTCTTCAAGGTGAGTATATGCCTTCTCTTCTGTCTTTCCTATCCATCCCTTCATTATCTGAGATGAAGTTCTCATATTTTCAACTTGAGATACTGCTTCTTGTGGAAGAGTGGACGGAGGTATTGGAGTAGCTTCCTTCTGCTGGATGGGTTGCATGACTTGCTGAATGTAGTGCTTCAATGTATTGAAATCTTGTTCAATCCTTAGCTTAGCTTCTCTCTCTTGCTTTAACATGATTCTTACACTATTCACTGACTCTTGAAGTTCCTCCTCTATCTGTTCCCCTGTGATTGGACCCATGCCAATAGTAGTCACATTGTAGTCTTCAGGTGCCATAAGTTTGTAAATGATACGCTTGAAGTTCTATCTCAGAATACTCAGCTGCTGCTAACGATAGGCACTCCAGATTTTGTCCAAGAAGAAGTGGAAACTGAATCCTGGCTTTCCTTTTAAACTTTTGAAGCCTGATGAGTTCCAGGAGTTGCCTTGTAACTTCTAACATCACCATCCTG